>VWZD01001892.1:262942-314912 GCA_013396695.1 Sakesphorus luctuosus | reverse complement strand
GGCGCCCCCCCCCCCCCCCGCCATGCGGGCCCGCCTGCTGCTCACGATGCCGGAGATGGCTGGCGCGGCGTACCGGCCGTGGGTGCAGGCTCGGCCGCCTTAGCCCCCCGAGCCCCCCGATCCCCTCAGCGCTNAGGGCAAGTTGCCGTGCGGCGCATGCGCAGGAGGATATTGGGATGAAGAGCGCCCCCTGGCGGGGGGAAAGAGTGGAGGGGAAGGGGATGGGATGAATATGGGAGAATGGGGATGGATTAGAGGGAAGGAAATATGGAGGAATTAGCGGGAATAGGGGAAGGATGGTGGAATTAGGAAGGAAATATAGGGGAATGGGTGGATTGGGGAGGAATAGGGGNGGGGAGCATGGGGGTGGTATGGGAGAATAGGGGTGAAATGCAGCCTAGAGGAATGGGGATGGATTGGGTGGATAAGGGTGTGCAGGGGTAGGGTGGGAAGGAATGGGGGGAATAAACATGGAGTCTGGAGTAATGGAGTTAGTTTGGGGGAATAGGGATGCCTGGGGTGGAATGGAGGCAAATAGGGCTGTTTGGGGGTGCTGAGGGGTGTCCAGGCTTGAACGGGAGGTGAGGATGTGCCATTTCTCTTTTTATCTTGTTTTCAGCCACCAGAGCAGCAGCTGAAAGGGACAGCCTTGCCTGGGGCTGTGGGAAAAGCCACCCAGGATGCCCCCACAGGACCACAACCCAAAGTCAGGGGGGATGCAGAGCCAGCTCCGGTTTGTGTCTCCACTTACACTGAGGAAGCACCGACCTCAGATTCGTTTTACCCAGTGAAATGTGACCATTCCCAGGTGCCACATCAGCCCTGTCAGCAGTGGGAAGGCACACACAGCCCAGCCACGCCCCTGCCATCAGCCCCCAGGCACAGAGGATCTCTCCCAGGCCCTTGTTTCAGCTGCTTTGTGGTATTTTTAAGTCCACAGCTTTGGATCCAAGAAGCACTCTAATATTAAAATGCTGGGATCTGAAATGCAGAGAGGTGATACTCAGCTCTGGCACCCACAGCTGGGGCTGCACAGCTCCTCTCAGGGCACAGAGCACTTTACTACCAACTCCCTATTCCCTGGGTGGCCTACAGGAGAAATTCATCTCTGCTGAGCAGATCCAGGGCAGAGGAAGAGTTTCTGCTTCCTAAAGAGATTTTCCCTCCAGATTAAGCTGCCTGTCACATCTGCCTCTGCTGCAGCTGAGGAAGCAAAGCCCTGAGCCCACCCCAGGGTCATTTTGAAGAGCCAAGCCCACCAAAACAGGGAGAGAAAGCTGCCCCCTCATCTTGCACTGAGCAAAGCCTTGGAGATGCTTCAAGCCCTGGAGAGCAAAGGTTCCCACCAACACTGCAAGAATGAAGCAGGGGCCAGCAGAGACTCAAGAGCCACATCAGCTCCATCCTCAGCTCCTGCTCTCCTGCAGCTGGAGATCACAGCTGGAAGGCTTGGAAAGAGGGAGCACAAAGGACAGTAACACCCCATGGAAACCTGAAGTACAGGTCCTCAGAATTAAAGGGCAGCTCTGAGGAGAGCCAGATCCAGGGAAACTGCAGCAGAGGTGAATCATTCCTACTGCACTATCCTCCCTCACAGCTTTCCTGCCAAAGGCCCAGAATTTACTCAGCAGCTCCCCCATCCAGGCTCCAAACCTTCCAGGGGCAAGTGAAGCAACACACAGCAAGGACAGAGACCCACCTTCTCCTGGCTCTGCTCCTTCTCTACCAAAAGCATCTCCTCTCATACAGAGGTGACAGTACCTGCAGAAAGGTGAAACACTTCCCAAAGAGAGCTGTTCTTCTCAGAGCTGCTTCAGTCACTCCAAGTCAAGCCTAGAAAGTTTCAGCACAAGGATTGGGTGGCAAGGTGCTGCTTGCCAGCAGCTTGATGTACTTAGAAAGTTTCCACCCAGAAAACATGCCCAGGAGCTCCAACACATTCCTGCAAGGCCTGAAGATGCTACTGGAAAACACAAACCATGTCATTTGCAACAGCAGCTTTAGGGGCTGGGGGAATAATCCAAGGCAATAATACAAAGCCAGAAGTGCATTTTATTGACAAGTTTCAGAAGCTAAAAGAGTCAGCATCTCTGCTTCTCCGGAGTGGATGTCTGAGCTCTTCAGAGGCACCTTCACCCACCAGCCCAGAGCTGTGCCATGACTTATCTTCAGAAGTTGAAGTCTCGCTTCTCCACTGAGAAATCATACAGCCCATCCTGGCCAGTCTGAGGCTCCAGGTCTGAGTTTTCCTAGGAGGAAGGTGATATCAGTCAGTTATAGGGTCTGCATCTGAATAAACCTCAGTAACTTACTGTTTTATTCTTGTTTCAAAAATTTGGCTGCTGTAAGAAGCTGTTAAGCTCAGCTTGACTCCAACAGAGCCCTTGGAGGCCAGAGCAAGTCCTGCTGCTCCTCACAGCCCACTGAAGCTGCAGTGCCCCTGCATCCCACACAGCAGCCACCAAACCCATGGGCTCAGGCACCAGAGGGAGAAAAGTGGCTGCATTGGCAGAACTCCAATTAAATTGGAACAGCAACAAGCCAGGACTGCTTAGGAGAGATGTTCCCTCAGCATCCAGCCCCCCAGGCAGGTACTGGAGTGTGTGATATCCTCCTGCCCAGGGACATCCCACAGATCCTGCTCTGGGCAGAGGACTGAACCAGGCATTTGCTCCCTGCTGCAGCTCATGTCCAGGCTGAGCCTCAGCTCCAGGACTTGCCAGGCCTTTAAGCCTCTTCCCTGAGGTTTCCCCATCTGCAAGACTAATGCTGGGACCAAGCCTGGCATCTGTGACAGCCACTGGACTCTTGCAGCTCCTGGCTGGTGTCCTATCCTCTTTTTCCATAGATTCATTACCATGAGAAGGGTCAAGTAAATCCAAATGCAACCTGAGCACTGTTATCAGCTGAGTAGGAGGCTTCCATTCATAGTGACAAGCAAGCTCAGCTCCAAAGGAGGAAACTTCTCCACATTTGGTATTCATATCAGTAACTCCAGCTGATGCCAGTTTAAATTCCAGCAGCAAGATGCTATCAAGGCATCCCTGTCTGTTGTGCAATTCATTGGCTGGCACAACTTGGAGCTTTTACAGACCTTTAAAAGCAGCCAAGAGAAGCTGTAAGGACTACTCCAGTCATGTGAAGGTCTCATCCAAAAACCTATTTCAATACCCCTAAACTCTGTTCTTCATTTCAGTGCATAGTAGGTTCATATTTTCAGATAAGAAGCAGCAAAGGGTCACATACCTCACCAGAAAAGTATTTCTCTATGATGGTCAGGGCAGCTCTGTAGACCATATTGTTCTCATGGTTTTGCAAGTCTTCAATTTTCTCCAGACCACCAAGTTCGTCCACCAGCAGACACAACTTCTCTGTCTCTCCCACCTTCTCAGCTACCTGTGGCATCAGAAACCAGGCAGGAAAACAGAACATCAGTAACAGGTCTAAAAGGGTCTGTACTGTAATTGCAGCCCTGATCTATAAGCCAAAGGATCACAGTCCCTAAATTTATGGTCCCTACCCTGTACCAGGGATATGGCTGTGGTGTCCATGGAACAGCAGGCCCTGCTGCGACTACAGACAGTGGCTTGACTGCCAACCAAACCAGCTGGCAGGAGGTGAGAGGGACACTTTGGGAACTTGATCTTGTCCAGCCCTTTGGACAACCCAAGGCTATCCAAGAATAAGTTAAACATGAAGTCTTTCTCTTATTTGAAAAACAAACAAACAAAAAACCCCACAGCCACTCTCCAAACCACACAACGTGAGCATTTGGCTCATTCCTTGCTGCTCTTTTGGAGAAGGAATTCAAGGGATAAGGGATCTTACCATAAAGAGGTTGGAAAGAGTATCCAGGATGGTCAGGATAGTTTTGCTGTCTCTGGATGAGAGCAGGTTGAGTAGAGGTCTGAGGACCCCAGAACGGACAAGCTCCACCACCTGATCCTCCGTTGCTCCAGTTGTGAAGTTGGCCACTACCCACACCCCCTCCTTCTGAGCCTTGAAGTCACCCTGGAAAAGCAGCACAGTGAAGGCAATCCCAAGCTTTAGCATCCCTCCAGGATCAGTGGGAGGTGAGGACAGCTTTTTGTCCCTTGTGCTCAGCTTGGACTGACCTCCCTTTCCCAGCCCCTTGAGGACACCTGGCAGAGCTGCCAAGAGCAGCTTCAGGACATGTTTTCTTGCAGGTGTACTGAAAAGTCTGAGTGCCCAGGCTGTTCCAAGGACCTCAACAGCTGTGGAACAGCCTGCTCAGGTGGCTCTTGGGGCAGAGTGCTCCCCAAGTAAGGCATCACAGATCTCAGGAACTCAGCAGAACTGGCCCCATCCCTTACCTTGTCCAGCAGCTCCACCAAAGGTGGCAATAACCCACAGGTGATGAGCTGTTGGATCTGCTGGGAAGGCCCTGCTGCAATGTTACTGAGTGTCCATGCTGCTTCCTTCTGGATGGTTGGCTTTGTGTGCTGCAGGAGGCTGGGCAGGACAGCCAGGACACCGGCATCGATGGCTGCCTGGGTCTGCTGATCTGTCCCTGTCACCACATTCCCGATGGCACGCAGAGCCGGAGTCTAGACAGGGATTAAAGAGGATGAGGAGAGGCCTTACCTCGGGGGATACATGTCAGAAAGTCCAGCAAGATCCTTCACTAAGTGCTTGATCCTTCAGGTAAGGAGAGCATTGTGGGTGATCACTGCTTGTTTACAGAGCTATTGTCCTCCTGTTTGCTCTAAGCAGCTTTGGAGTCTCTCTCCAGTCTCCAGCCACAGCAGGCCAGGGCAGAGCAGGGGCTTGACAAGTGAGCAGCCACCACTGCAGGGTAGGGGACAGCAGACCACAGCTGCCACAGAGAATGAGGAGCTGTGCCTTTCCCCTCCTCAGGTGTTTCTACATAAAGGGAGTAGAGCATGGAGATCGCTGATTGTTCCCTACCATAATCACCAAGTGTGTGCTGGCCATGAGTTCCACAAGCCTTGGGAGAACCCCTGTGTCCACCACGAGTTGGATTCGGTCATTGGAGCCATCAGTCAGGTAGGAAAGAGCCCAGCAGGAGTCAGTGATGATGTCCTTGTCCTCATGCTGTATGAGGCAGATGAGGACAGGCAGTATCTTTTCCACTGCATCCAGGGGAGGGAAGGGGTTCTTGTTCCTGCAGAGGTTGGACAATGTCCAGGTGATGTTCCTCAGGAACCCAACCTGAAACACAAGGGAGGTGTAAGATCCTCACTGCCCATAAGAGCGTCTCAGTCCACCTTACACCATCCTGTGAAGGTCCTTTCTCCCCTAGAGACAGAAAGCAGTGAGGCAGCACCATTGCAGAAGGGCAGAGATAAGCCACAAATCTAGCAGTTCAGAGCTACCCACAAAGCAGCAGGAGGAAGCTTGAAGGGCAAGTTCAGCCCTTCCACACACATTTGCAAGTCTGCCTTGCACCAGTTTCATCTTATTCCTAGCCTGAGATAGTCAAATCTGGATAAGAAAGCCAAGACTGGAAGATACCACATTGACTTGGAGACAGGGCCATAAAAGCAGTTCAGAGCAGGGTCTCATTCAATTATACAAACAGCCTGTTGCGTATAAGGCAGATGACAGACTGTCCTTCACCCATCACCCAAGTGATTAAGAGCTGGTAAGCCAAGAAAATGAAGGTTATTTACTGGAGTTACAGGGGACACCAGAGCCAGCAAAGAAGGAATCACATCCCGATTGATAAGAGCATCTCTGTAGACAGGACCATCCCCTGTACACATAAAGGGTTGGTTATTGCATCTGCCCAAGCCACAGGACAGTCAACATCAAACAGCAATCAGACCTGCAGGGCCAGGGCTGGGTGACCAGGCTCCCCCACCAGCCACACACCATTAGGCACTTCTAGGTGGGAAGGATTTACTGGGCAGACTGGGGTGCCAGCAAGGCTGGGTGGTGGCAGGCAAACCAGATACCACCCATTCTGTTCTCCCTACTGACCACATTAGGGGGTTAAACCATCCCAGCAGGATGGAGTCCCACCCTTGCCTTTGGCCAAAATCCTCTTGCAGAGCCAACATGGGATCCCAAAGGCTGCCAGGCCACACCAAGGGGCTGAAGGCTTAAGGGGTTCAACAGGGGCAGCAGCTTGGACACAAAGCTGCAGGGAGAGAGGGCTGTGGTGAGGAGCACCAGTACTTTATCTGCCCAGCACTGGCTCTGCCAGTGACCCTCTGTGTGCCCCCACACCTCTCCTCACCTGCAATGTTGCCCAGAGCCCACACAGACTGCTCACTGATGTGCACGTGTGGGGAGGACAGGAGGGAGATGAAGGCTGGGATGGCACCTCCCTCCACCACGGCCCTGGTGTGCTCTGAGGTGCCAGAGGCAATGTTGGTCAGTGCCCAGGCTGCCTCAAACTGCAGGGCAGCATTGTCAGCTCCACTCAGGAATTCCACCATCCTGGGGATGATGCCCAGCTCGATGATCTGATTGATGGGGGGATCCTTCTGCTTGGACAGCAGTCTCCTGTAAGAGGACACAGCACAGCCTACCATGAGGAACCCAGTGTGGTGCCACCACAGCCCATAACCAGCTATGAGGTTGTGGCTTGCAGGGGAAGCATCACCTGTAAGAGATGACAGATCAGCATCCCACCCCAGCAAACCCTCAGCAGAGGGGTTGCCATAGAGAGGGAAGACACAGCTAAAGGTGCTGAAGCAACAGCAGGGTGTCTGTTGGAGTGCAGTACCTCACACATCCTTTTGGGACCATGGCAATAGCCCATGCTCCCCACCTTGCAGGAGTTTGAGACAGTGACAAAAATGTATGCAATGTGTTCTCTTCCAGCCTGGCTTTACCATTCCTGGGCTCAGAGCACTGGCCAGCCCTGCACATACCAGAGCTCACTCTCAATGTTTCAGGCTGTTTCTCCAGCTAAAGACAAGCATGTAACCTCTCCTGGACCCTCAGGAGTCACCCCTGCTGCCAGCTGGGTGATGACACCCTGTGATCCTTCCTGCACCCGCCCCAGTGGGGACAGTCCCACTCAGAGACAGGTTCTCCTCTCCTTGGCCTGCCCAAGCACTTGGCCCTTGATTTCCCACAGGACCCAATGTGATCCCTGGCACAGCAATGGGGGGCAGCACCAGGAGCCACAGCCAACCCCTCAGTTGGGTTGAACCCCACAGGTCTGTGGTACAAGCACTGCCCAAGACTGTGACAGAGAGAAGCATGACACACAGGGCACAGGACAAGCACCAGCTGAGGTTCTCCAGAGCAGTTTAGATTACCACCAGGCTCCTTCCCCATCTCTAAAGAGCTCCTCAAACAGGAGTAAGTGCTTTTTGCCAACAGGACCCACCACAGCTCCATGAGCCGCCTCCCTCCTGGCACAGGCAGCCAGGCACGTACCTGGCAGCCCGCGTGGCCAGCAGCTGCAGCTTGGGGTTGCTCCCATTCACGGCCTCAGCGATCTGCTCCAAGGACAGCTGAATAACCTGTGGCACAGGGAATGATTCACAGTCAGACGGGGAGCCGGGACTCCCTTCGGTTACATCTCCACAGTCAATCAGCTGTCTAGACCCGAGTCAGTCACCACTTCATATCTAAGCAACGTCTACTCTTTATGCAACAGTTTCGAGATGAGGCAGAGAATCCACAAAAGCCTTCAAGGCAACTAATGCTTATAATCAAGCACAGAAAGACTCACTGACACACCATAATGGGCCTGCGAGCTCAGTAATTACCCCTCGCTGTGCAGGGAGCCAGACAGGAGCTGTGCCAGCTCCCAGCGAGTCAGAGCACCAGCCCGTTCTACCTGCCATCAGGTAAGGCCAGCAGGACATCATCTCCATGAGAAACAGCAGAGGCAAAGGCCAGGCAGTCTGAAACACTCCCCAGCACCGGGCACGGCAATCAGGAATGGCACCAACTACTTAGCCCAGGTCACCCCAGCTGTGGTCCAAGTAGGGGATGATACCTACTGCATTGATCCTTCCCAGGTTCAGAGCACCAAGCACTCACCTCCTCTGGTCTGTCTTGTCCTGGAAGGAGATTCCCCTCCTCCGGATTAAGGGAAATATTTCTGCGCTTCAGGAGCTGCTCATCCTTCTTGGCCTTCCGCAGCTCGATGCTCACCTCCACCCTCTGCATCCGCAGGGCCTGGAGGGCACAAGGGCACCATCCCACCTGTGTCTGCATCATCCCATTCCCTGAGGAGCTCATCTCTGCAACCCCCTGCCCCCCATTTCCCACAGGAGGAGAACACAGAGCCACCAGCTTGTCCTTGCTGTGGCCTGGAGGATGATGTAGGAGATGGGACAGAGTAAACCTCTCCCTTGGTGCCTCCCAAGGACACAGACTGTTGGATGAACCATCAACCAGTGGATATTTTTAAAACTAGATTTGTTGAACTTGAAAGGCAAACCCTCATCTCTTCTACTGGCTTAAAACAGGCTGACAGATCCCATGGTGTGACTGCCCTGACAGCCCCCACCCCGCAGGGATAACTGCTGCGGAGAGCTCAGCCGAGCCACCTCCCTTCCCCAGCCCAGAGACACCCACCCAGAACACTCCCATCCCCCTTACCTGGGCCACCACACTCCCTGCAGCCCAGCCAACCCCACATCACACCTCAAAAGCCACCTGAGCATCCCAGCTGGCAGAGCCATCCCCTGCTCCCCCTTTGCCACCCCATGCAGGTAGATTTGGGGGCCCTGGGTCTCCAGAAGACTTCCCAACTGTTGGAAAGGGGAACAGGCAAACCCCCATGGCCCAAAGTTGTGGCACAGGCAGGTGGGTACTCACAGCTGCATCCTTGCCCTTGTTCTTGAACTTCCTCATGCGCTGCTTGTGGTTCCCAAACTCCATCTCAGCAGGGTTGAGAGAGGTGCCAGCTGAATGTCTTCATGTGCTCTTGGGCTTCAGGACGAGCAGGGTCAGGTCACAACTGCCCAGCAACATCCCCTGCCATCCACAGAGGGGGCTGGGACCCCCCACTCCCACCAGCAGCCTGAGCCATGTATTTCCACCCCACACTCCCACCAAGAGAGATGCTGGAGGTCCTCAGCCCCAAGCAGGGCTTGGTAAGTTCCTCAGACACTGCAACTGAGCCACTGAACTAAATACCAGCACAGACTGCCACTTAATATCAGGCTACAAAAATTACAGCTGCTGCTGCAATCCCATGAGGAAGCCAGAGAGAATTCCCATGGTTGCAGAAACATCACCTTCCCATGGCTCTGATCCTGGGTCTTTCAGTTTTGCTTTGACTCACAACCTGAGCCTGGCAGAGCCTCTTGCCCTCAAAAGGATCAGTTTAAGGACTGACCTAAGGACACACAGCCACAGCCAAGCCTCTCACCCCAACTTGGCTTCCTATACCAGCACCCCAAGCTAAGAAAGACCCACAATCAGATGCAGAGGCATAAAATGACCAAGTTCAACTGAGAAATGAGGTCTCCTGGAAATCCAGCAGGTAGCACAGAGTGCCAGGTGAACAGCATAAAATACAGACAGGTGAAAGTAATTACTAAGCATCTCCTAATAAAATCCACAGCCACACACAAATAAACAAAAAGCTGGCCCTCAGACAGCTTCTGTCAGAAAAAACAAGGCTTCCACTCAGCAGAAATGGAGATGTTTTCAGAGCAGACACCATCATGGGACCCCTAAACCCAAGTTGTGCATCAACACACTCAAGGGCTGGTCACACAGGAGACCCAGTACAGCCCCAAACAGCCAGGAGAGCCCAACAGCAGCCTCACCACAGAGTATAAAGGAATAACCAGCCACTCACACCAAAAACCACTTACCCCAACAGTCCCCCCCCTCATACCCCACCACCCTCAAATGCCTCTTTTATTTGCCCCAGGGAGCCACGTGCTCCCAGCTCCCCTCCACAATTGGCTCTTCCCAGGACAGCCCCCATTATCTCCACCTGCTCCCTCATCATGGCCACCTGGATGCACCAGGAGGGGGATGGATGGGGATGTCTGGGCCACCACCACTCCCCTGCCCTCCTCCATGTGTTTTTGCTTTGCTCCCATTGGCTTTGGTTTTGGCCAGACCTGTCATGGGTGATGCCAGCCTGTACCTGTGCCATGTGCTGTGACACCAGAGACAGTCTGGGTGCTGCCACCCTGTCCCTGTGCAGGGGACAGGCAGTCTGAGGATGCCCCTGTTTTTGTCTGGGTAGCTCCTGAGTGGTGCTGCAGGCCAGGAGAGCAACACCCTTCAGTGAGCAGGGCCCAGGACCAAACTGCAGGAGTCCAAGGCACAACCAGTTCACTGTGTGATTATTTCCAGCACAGAGACAGTGCAATATCTGGCCTGCTTTAAATCATGGGTTCACATCCTGGGGTCACACCAACTCTGCATTTCAAGGCAAATAAAAAGAGTTGTACAAAGCTTCCTGTGGAAGGTGAGGGGGGAGGTCTGAGAAAAGACCTTCAGCTAAATCTGTTGTTTGTAGGCATTAAAAATCCAGTTGTGCTAATCCTGGCTGCTGTGGTTTTAAGCTTCAAGTGCCACTGGTTGCATTATCTTGTTTCTTGGCTGCTTGAGACAGGAAAATTACATTTCAATTGGTTTTTAATTCAGCTTAATCTGGTGCAAAAGTTAGCGTGCACCCTCTAATTTTGTTTTCTGAGCTGTTTGTTTCCACTGATTCCTAATCAGCCAACACTAAATCAAAACAGGCCTGGCTCAAGCTGAAAGAGAGGTGTCCTTGCAACCTTGCCAAGCAATTTAATTAAATTGGCTTAAAATCACACCCCCAAGATAAGTGGGGGCAGCTCCTGCACAGGCCAAACCCCGGATTTTGGTCCCCTGCCTGGAGAACTCTCGCTCAAGGTGCTGCAGGATGTGAATGTGGACAGGGCTGTGAGGGGTTCATCCTTATCCTGGGCTGCTCCTTTGCTCCCTGCTCCTTCCACTCCTTCTCCACCTGCCAGGCACAATCAGCCCCATCCTGTTCAGTTCTCTGTCCCTGCCAGCACAAGGAGGGAGAGGATGATGAGAGAAAAACTCGTGTGGACGGATGAACATTCCCCTCCCTGTGCTTTGCTCCAGTCCCTGATGGCATGAGAGGTGGCACTGCCACCCATGAGCAGGCTGAGGGAGAGGGGGGTGGGTCTGAACCCATGCTAAGGACACAGCAGATCGATATTTGGGGAAGGGAACACTGGGGGGGAAAAAAAGTTTTGGTTTTCTGCATAATAAGAAGGTTTCACAGCTAATGGAGAGGAAAAGAGATAAAACCCTAAATCTACATGACAGTGTCCCCTGAGCTCAGCCTTGTGTGCTCAAGCTGAAAATCCACATCATGACAGGTACGAAAAGCTGTGGTTCTAGTTTATAGGGGTTTTTTGAGGCTGTTCTTCCCCAGTCTGCCACCCTTCACCCCAACACTGCACCTGGGTGAGGCTCTGACTGGGGCACACTTGAAAAGCCCCATTTATAAACCCTGAGAGAAAAGCCCTGATTTTCCCTCCTCTCCTTTTTCTATGTTTCTTGACTAGGTTTACCCTCACTGCATGCAGAGAAAGGCACCAGTCAGGAAAGGTGTCAGTGTGTGGCATCTTTGTGGTGGGGTGAGACGAGGCAGGAACATCCCAGGCTCCACTCTGGGATGCTGCACAGGCACAGCAGCTGTTGGAGCAAACCCTCTGAGAGAGGAGAAGCTCAGCTGGCAGAGAGGAGCAGAGGGAGGGATTCCTGACAGCCCCCAAACTTCTGCTCTCACACAGCATATCTTCTCTATCAGCAACAATGTAGTGTCGTTAAGTTAACATCAACAAATTAATTTGACTTATTAGTTACAGTAACACCCAGGAAATATCCATGTGGGCTCCTGAAACAGCTGCTGATGTAACTGCTGGTGGATTATGGAATTGTCCTGAGTTGGAAGGGACCCACATGGATCATCCAATCCAACTCCTGGCCCTGCATAGACACCCAACAATCCAACCCTGTCCCTGTTGTCCAAACACTCCTGGAGCTCTGGCAGCCTTGGGGCTGTGCCCACTGCCCTGGGGAGCCTGTTCAGTGCCCACCACCCTCTGGGGGAAGAGCCTTTTTCTAATACCCAACCTAAACCTCTGCTAACACAGCTTCATGTCTTCATGGATGTGGGGCATTCCCAGGTGGGACAGGGATGGGGCATGGAAATTCCTCCTTTTTCAGCAGGATCCTGGCACAGGGTCCTGGAGGAAAGCAGTGCTGACTCCACAGCCTGCACTGGTCCCTGCTGGGGCCGACACCAGGCAGCCCATGGCCAGGAACCAGCTGTGGGAGGGTCAGGCTGGGGGCTGTTTGTGCTCTGTGCCAGGCAGGGAACAGGCACGGAACGAGTGCCAGCCCTGTCGGACACAGCCAGACTAATCAGGACAGGCAGAAGGTGTGAGAAGGGATTTATTGTTATCCCTGCCATCCTGCTGAGCCAGAGGCAAAGCTGAGCACTGCAGCTGGATTTTCTGAGGCTCAAGGTATAGCTTGTTGTTTCCTCTAATTTGGTGTAGCAGCCTCAAAAATAAGGTCCTGCTTTTCTCCTCTGCTTTTCTCACTCTCCCCTGATTTTCTCCCCCTGCTCCTCTGCAGCCAGGGAGCCACAGGGATGTCAGTTCAGAGAATCCCAGAATCCCAGAATGGTTTTGGGTTGGAAAGGGACTTTAAAAGACTAGCCAGTGCCACCCCCTGCCATGGGCAGGGACACCTTCCACTACCCCAGGTTGCTCCAAGCCCTGTCCAGCCTGGCCTTGGACACTTCCAGGGATGGAACAGCCACAGTTTCTCTGCCCAACCTATGCCAGGGCCTGCCCACCCTCACAGGGAAGGATTTCTCCCCAATATCCCATCTAACTCTGCCCTCTGGCAGTGAGAAGCCATTCCCCTTTGTCCTGTCACTCAATCCCTTGTCCCCAGTCCTTCTCCAGCTCTCCTGGAGCCCCTTGAGACTCTGGAAGGGGCTCTGAGCTCTCCCTGGAGCCTTCCCTTCTCCAGGCTGAGCATCCCCAGCTCTCCCAGCCTGTCTCCACAGGAGAGAAAAGAATGAGGAGGAAAAGGAGGAGGAAAGAAACATGTTTTTACATCAGTTTGGTTCAAACAGCTCCTGCTGTGGCCATGGGACCAACTCTGGTGCTTCTCAAGGCAAAGTGTTCTTCAGTGCCTTTTTCCAGCCAAGAAATGGGATCACTCTGACATGTAGGTGCTGAAAAACAAAGAGAGTCACACTGATATTATACAGAGAAGAGATCTATATTTATTTATAAAGAGACCTGGAAGAGCTGGGAAATCCCTGGGAACTAAGGAAAAGGCAATTTCTGTGCAGGAGGGCAGTAGTGTAACACCACATGATTATCCCATCAGCTGGGCTGGAGCTGGTGGGAGCCTCGGGAAGAGGAACAGCAGCAGGGCTGAGTGGGAGCTGTGGGAGCTCATTCCCACTTTCCAAGGGCAGCTGTTGATGTCCATTCAGCTGCACTGTAAGCAGATGCCCCAGAAAACCAGGACAGCCCTGGAGTGCCTGTAACTCCACACCAGGCTGAACGTTAAGGAACTAATTTTAACTTCTAAGCATCCTCCTTTCTGCCAGCCACAGAGGGATTAGAGCAACAGTTTTTGACATTATTTAAAAATAACATCAGACTTAATCATAGCTATTTATTAAATTCATTATCCTCTGTCAGTTATGGGACATGGATTCAGAAACTATAATCACCTATAGCCAAAAATCTTCCTTTTTTTTTTTTTCTAAAGGGCCCCAGGAATAATTATTCGTTTAGTCCTTGAATCTGTAACTCAAGGAACTGAAACAGAGAATTCTATGGTGAATTTGGAGATGAGGCACAACAGTGATGGAGAAACCTTGGAATTACTCAAAACCCCACATAGATTTGTACATATCATGCATGGCCTTGCTCCACAGCACCTGGAAGCAAAAAAGCTCTCTAAAGGACTGGAATACCTTGTAAATCATGCAGGGAAGAGAAACCCCATGAAAACACAGGAAAATCCATATAAATCACGGGACCTTGAGCCTCTGGATGCCTCTTTGCTGTCAGGGAGTCCACATGCAGCTTAATTAGAGGAGCTGATGAGCTTTCCTGCTGCCAGACAGATGCTCCCCTTGCTCCAGCGCCTCCCATTATCCCAGCTGAGGACAGCATTTCAACAGAAATTAGTGTCTTTGTTCAAAATGTGTATTTAGGGGCCTTCCTTTAAAAGCCACGCTCAGGAAATGCCAACAAGAGGATTCTACGTGCATAACCCCCCTGATCACAGGAGCTGGGGACCATTTCTGCTAAGCCTGGAGGGGATGTTGTTCTCTGTTTGAGCTGCTTCACACCTCACACACACACACTGATCTGGTAATGAGCTTCACACTGTCAGAGGGCAGGGTTGGATGGGAGACTGGGGAGAAATCCTTCCCTGGGAGGGTGGGCAGGCCCTGGCTCAGATTGCCCAGAGAAGCTGTGGCTGCCCCATCCCTGGGAGTGTCCAAGGCCGGGTTGGACAGGGCTTGGAGCAACCTGGTCTGATGAAAGGTGTCCATGGCAGGGGGTGGAACTGGGTGGTCTTTTAAGCTCCTTTCCAACCCAAACCACTCTATGATTCCACAATTCCTTGCACTGAGTGCTATGATTGAAAACGTGAGCGCTGAAAAGTTGAACACTGGGAAGACAGACCTGAACTTTGCTTTCCTCTGTGTACCTTCCCCTGACCACAGAATTGCACAGACTGCCTCCTGCAGGATCTGTGACTCACTGAGCACCTGGTGGGATTTGAAAGTCCTTGGCATTGTCCCCACCAGACCCTCTGTGCCTCCTGGGCAGTGACCTGCCCTTGTTTGGTTAGAGCCTGGTCCTGCCTCTGCACAGACAACACCCCCTCCAGCCCTCACAGGAATACACTGATCCTCCCCAAGCAAGAACAGACAACAGCTGAGAATGAGGATGCAGCTCTCATTATTTTCTAAATGACTAATAAATGCAAAAACATCTTGCTGTCTCCTGGGGCAGGTCTTTATATAACCCTGTGATCCCTCAGTGGGGCTTTCCGAGCCGGATTCTGTTCCTCCCTGAACCACCAGGGATCAGTTTGTTGCTGATGCTGAAACGCAACCCTGAAATGCAGCATGCAAACTGAATTCCTTGTTATTCCAAGGCTTGTCACTGCAGCTCAAAGGCTGAGGCTCTACAGACAAGCCATGAAAAGTGGTTTTGTACACCCTGTTCCTGTCGTTGCCCTCCTCCACTTACAAACTCCTTCTATTTAATTGGGGATGTCACTATGGACACCTGGGCTGCTGTGTTACCCTGGCAGCACTGAGGAAGAGACCACAGCCTTTCTTACATGTGATCTGTATTATATAGGGGACTTTTAGGTTAGATACATGGAGGAAATCCTTCTCTGTGAGGGTGGGCAGGCCCTGGCACAGGTTTCCCCAAGAAGCTGTGGCTGCCCCATCCCTGGAAGTGTCCAAGGCCAGGCTGGACAGGGATAGAATCACAGAATCATAAAACTGATTGGGTTGGAAAAGCCCTCCGAGATCATCAAGACCAACCCTTGGGCCAACTCCAGTCCCTTTACCAGATCATGGCACTCAGTGCCACGGCCAAGCTCACCTTAAAAACCTCCAGGGATGGGGAATCCACCCCCTCTCTGGGCAGCCCATTCCAATGCCTGAGCACTCTCTCTGCAAAGAATTTTTTTCTGCTTTCCAACTTCAATTTCCCCTGGCAGAGCTTGAGCCCGTGCCCCCTTGTCCTATTGCTGAGTGCCTGGGAGAAGAGACCAACCCCCACCTGGTCAGAACTTCCCTTCAGGTAGATGGAGCAACCTGGGACAGTGGGAGGTGTCCCTGCCCATGGCAGGGGCTGGAACAAGATGATCTTTAAGGTCCCTTCCAACCCAAACCATTCTGTGATTCTGTGTGGGCTGCTCTGCCCCGTATCTGAAGACCATTTTCCAGTCTGAATCACAGTTATGCTCCCCATCCCTGCAGGCAAGAGGGCTGGACTCTCAGTCTCACTTGAACATGATGAAGGGATCTGTGTCAGGGCAAGAAGCTGAGCCCACACCAAAGACAAACATCCTGCCCAGCAGACACCTCCCTGCCGGACCCACACTCTGCAGCACCACTATCGGACACGTCACTCCCAATCGCTCCCTCATTCTCCCAGGGAACATTCCCAACCCCTTCCCAGATAACCCAGTGTGTGGCTGGGGGAACCAGCTGCAGCCCAGCCCGGCTGCTGCAGCAGGAGCTGCATGTGCTGATGTCCTGGGGATGGTTCAGGACAGGGCCTGTGCTGTGGAAACTGCAATGGCACGTCACTAAACCCACCAAGAGGCATCCCAGGAAGCAGAGAGCACTGAGGCTGAGTCCTGGCTGTTGCTGCCCTGTCCATGGGCTGAGTAAGCCAACAGCTATTTCAGGTTTGCCATTTTGCCGTGTCCCTCCCTTCATGGAGAGATCCAGTTGCTGCCCCTGCAGGTCTCCCCTCCTGGGTGGCCAAAACACTTATTTATTCACATTGCACATGAGCAAACAGGTCAGAGCTCATTATTTCTTTGATGCATTTCACATGCTTCTCTAAGATTTCTGGCTGAGAACTATTTACAATCTTCATTCACAGATTCAAGGTTTGAAATAATTACCTAAAAAAGCCCAGAAAATACGAGTTGCTCCGGATGGATTCCTGAGGAGTTAATCACAGCTCTCAGTGCTCAGAGCTCAGGCTGGCCATGGTTTCTGAGGAATTACTCTGCTCCTGACGGGACATGCTGCGTTCCTAGAATCAGATTTTCAGGGTGAATAGTCAGTTACACATTCAGGAGGTGGGTGTAACATGAACTCTCTAATTTTCACCTCAAAGCAGTTGTTTATCTGAATCTTCCTGCTTGGAAACTCCATCCCAAGCGTGTTCACCCACAACACCCACAATGGCACTGCTGACAGAGTAACCACATCCCAAACGCTCCAGAGGCAAATATAGCAGGGAAATACTTGAAGCAGAGACAGGAGCTGTTGTCTTTCATGTCTTGCAGGGCAGTTCATACCCACCGAGTAACCAAAACATGCAAGAGGGTAACACAACAACAGCTTTATCCTCTCTGCTTGCAGCAAACACACAGAATTTATTCATCCCAAACATGAATTAATTTTAAATGAAACTTCAATTCCATCAGCAATGTGGCTGCTCCTGCCAAGGGTTCAGGCTGAGGTTTGCCTGCCAAAGATGAGCTCCCATAAAATCTGCTGTTCCACCTTGGCAAGAAGGACAAGGCCAAAGATGTGAATTTTGAATGGGAAGTTTCTTTAGATGGTCTTTCTACTTCAGCCTCTTGTCCCTACAGCCCAGCAGCTGAGTTCATACAACACCCTACAAGGCAAGACAAGAAGAAATCCCCACCAAACAAAGCATTATCTGACCTCTCCAGAGGGATCAAAGCTTCCCAGTCAGGCTTCCAGCACCACTGGCCTTACAGATAAGGCATGTGTGGTCTCTTTTAAGATGTAATTGCTGGCTCAGGCCCTTTGGGCAGCTCTGAAAGAGCCTGTCCAGCCCTTCCAAACACAATTCCAGGACCTTGGGTTTAACCTGGGAGGTACCTGATGTGTGTGATGGCTGGGAAGGGCTGTGGGATGGGGAGCAGGGAGGGCCATGTGGCAGGAAGGACAAGGAGAAGCAGAAAGAGAAAAGGGCGGTGCCTGCAGGTGTGTGTGGAGCCCACCTGGATTTGTATTCCCTGTGTTTTATAACAGGTAGGTTTGAATTCACAGGTATCCTAACCATAAATTTATTAAACTCCACGTGGTTCTGTGGAAATGGAATGTCAGGGTTTTAACTCACCCCCAGCTGTTGGCAGGGCCTTGCCCCTTCCTTGACTTTTGGGACTACACTTACACCAAGCTTTTAGAAACATACATTGTCTCTGCAAACCTGGACACCAGTCACTCCTTCTGGCCTCAGACTGAAAGGCCAGAACAAAATAGACATTTTGTAGGTACTTTGTCTGCCAAAAAAGGAGCTGACAGTGGGTGAACAACTCTGGAAATGTAAATAATCATCATGCCCTCCCTCGGTTTCCCCAGCTGTGAAAGGATGGTGAGGCATAAGGAACTAAAAGTTCCATAACAGTCTGAGACCTGCACCCAAGAAACTGTTTGATGCCAGCATGAACTATCTTGTCACCTGCATTTATCTTCTGTGGGTGTTTGGTTTAATGTTTCATTGATCTGCTTCAGAGACCACGTCAGTCCGTGGTTCAGGGAGGTGACAGATTAATTACAAACCTGAGCCAAGCCTCAAATGTACATTGCAAATCCAGGCATCTAAACCCAGCCTGTCTACAGATGTAACCGTGTAGATTGGGAGGGGAAATGATTGCTGAGCTGTTACTTTCCTTATCTCTGCCTGATCAAAGCGGAAACGGACAGAGGACATTTCTCCTTCCTGCTTTCGGGGTGAAATTCATCCCAGAGCAGCAGGTTCAGCTGCCAGTGTTACACCAGGACCTCTCTGAGCCATGAAACCGGTTTCCAAAGGTGCAGCTCCGCTGCCTTGGAGTCCTTGCACACACAGATTTTTAGACCATCAAGGCTTTCACAGGAGGATGGTGGAGAAATGAGATCACCAGAAGAACCAGGGTCATTGCTGTCTCCAACTAGTGCCAAGCTGATTTGAGCCCAAGCAGTGGCCTCTAAACCCAGACACTGGTGGCCAGAATTGCCTCCCCAGCCCAGGGGCTTCTCCCACCCTCCCCAGAGTGAGTCCTGAGCAGGCTGAGGTCACAAGGCTGGTGCTCAGCATCGCTTGGGGCTGCAGAGGTGGGCAGAGAGCAGTCCTGCCCGGGCAGTGTGTCCAAACGCAGCCACAGCACAACCCCTGCTCCCTTTAATCATGGGGGTGATGGAATCAGCTCCTCCTGTGTGGGAGCAGCGAGCTGGGCAGGTCGGGCAGGTCCCCGGGAGGCACATCTTAGGGTGCTGGACACCATCAGCAGCCTTGCTGTCGCCTTGGCAACGAGAAAGCTGGTTCAGATGTGTGGGTGGGGAAGGAAAACCGCCTGGAGTGTGGGACACAGTCTGTGCCAGGGAACAGGGCCCAAAAAATGCAAAGCCTTGGGACATGAGTCATGTCCTTGAACTCCTCTGCTCCCTCCTGTGGAATGGCTTTGCCACAGGTATGGACTCAGGTGGTCACAAGGGTGAAAACCACCAAAGGCCATGGGAAGTGGATGTGCCAGGGGCTCTTCTGGCAGTTTTTGATGGCTGAGGGCAGGAGCTGATGAACCAGCTCCTCCCTTTCAGGTTTCTCTGAGCCCCCATCCAAGAACTGCCCTCTCCAGAATTGGACTTTATGGTCTAACAGCTTTCAGGAGAGAAAGATGGGAGAAAAACTCCCTGTTCCAGTGGCCTGGCACTGGATAGTGAGGAAGGCGAAGAGAAAGTGGGAATATTCTCCCTGTTTCTCCCCAGTTAATCTCTTGCTCTCTGGGCCCTCTTAGGAACTGCCACCCAGGTTTGGTATACTGACTTCCCAGTTTCTTCTGCTGCAGGTTCCTGTTGAACTGGGAGGTATTGCTGGTGTGAACAGAAGAGCAGCACAAGAAATTCTGGGCTTTGTCAATCTGCTTCTGAGCCAATGCTCCCCTTCTTTCCTTCTAGTTTTACCTTTTGCCAAAAAGTGAATCCAAGATGTCCAGTGGTTGTGAGGGTGGGCAGGCCCTGGCACAGGGTGCCCAGAGAAGCTGTGGGTGCCCTATCCATGGGAGTGTCCAAGACCAGGTTGGACAGGGCTTGGAGCAGCCTGGGCTGGTGGGAGGTGTCCCTGCCATTGCCAGGGGATGGGACTGGATGATCTTTAAGGTCCCTTCCAACCCAAACCATTCTATGACTCTGATTCCAAAATTTGAAAGGACAGAGGGAATGGCAAAGGAGCACAGGGTAAGGGCAGGACAGGAACCAGTCCTGATTCATGGAACCAGCCTGTGCTGCTCTAAACTGTGTGTGTGTGACTTCAGTCTTTCAATGGCAGCTCATACCCAAGCCCCTTTTCCTTGCCTGTCTGTCACTTGTAAAAGCAAATGGCAAAGCACCAGCACTTGAGTTTTCTGCTTTTCTCTGCCCTCTCTTCAAATAAATTCCCTGCATTTCTTTTTGCCCATTCATAAAACAGAGGGGGATGTTGATCTGTGGCTGCAATGAATCCACACTTACCCAGAGCTCTGGGGCTCACAGGTGGTCTGAAAATGGGAATAAATAGCAGTGGGAGGAATAATCACAGTGTTTGCAGAGAGCATGGAGATTTCTGAGAGAACAGTGTTGTACAGCAGCCTCAGGGGTCCTCAGCCAGTTGGGATTTCCCAGCACTTTATTTCCTGCAACCTGCAAAACCAAAATATATTATGAGTTTTATTCTCTCCTGTCCTGTCCTGTTCTCTCCTCTCTCCTCTCTCCATTCTCCCCTCTCCCTTTCCTATTTTTATTTTTTCTTTTCTTTTTCTTCTTTTCCCTTTCCTTTTTCTTCTTTTCCCTTTCCTTTTTCTTCTTTTCCTTTGCCATCACTGCTCTCACTCCGTTATGGGGGTCAGTAAAACAATTCTGAATTTAAAGACATAAATAGCAGCCACATTTGGCCTTGCAGCAGGAATCCTGTAACTCAAGCCTCGTGGGATTCCTTGGGTGGTTTCCTATTCCTCCTTCCAGCTTCCTCACCGCCAGACCTCTGGGTTGTCGAGTCCCAGCTTGTCCCTCTGTGCCTGTTTCCTCCTCCACAACTTCTCCCCCCAGGCTGTCCCTATCCCACACGCATTCCAAGCCTGTCTTATGCTGCCCTCTATCCTTGGAATAACCTTCCTCCTCCTCCAAGCAACTCACCTCGCTCCTCTTTTCCCAGCTTTCTTCCTGCAGATCCCAGTGTTGCCCAACCATTCCCCTGTGGGTCTCTCAAACTTGGAATATCCCAAAATCTCTTTTCCATAGGACTGCAGTACCAAGCACACCACCAGAGTCTGCATTTGGTGTTCCTTCTTAGAACTGGGATTAGCCCCAAATCCACCAGCCTGGACCCCTGTGGAGAGTCTTTGGCAGGACTGACCTTGCATGGAATTGCTGCTCACAGCAACAATTCAGCTTTTTGTGGGAGCTGACTGACACAAAGTGTGTTTGCTGGGTTGGTTTGGGTGGTGGGGAGTCTCTGTGCTCAAAGCCCAATCCTTCAGTGTTGACCATCCTGTTGGTGCTGACTTATATCTGATTTCTCCAGGAATCCCTGGAAGATCAAGTCATCCAGATGAATCCTATTTCTGGGGACTCTTGATAATGCTAAAACCAGGAGGAAGAACAATTCCTTTCATAAGTACCAGCCCTTCACTGGTAGGTCTCTGTAGGTCCCTTAAAGATCTTCCCTCAGAAAAAAATACACCTAAAAATATCTTAAAATGCTTCCTCAAGCAGCAAAGTTAATTTCTATTTACTTCACATTTCTCACAAAGCAAAAGGTTCCCGTTTTCTTGAACTGAGTTTGTCAGTCAGTTTTGTTTTGCCTTCCTATTTTTACATGTCAAATTTTCACATGACAAATAAAAAAATAGTTTTGATCAACCCCAAATTAATGCCTTTTCAACTGATCACTGCTGCAGCGATTCAAAATGCAGATTATTTTTAATTTTGCAGGGTTTTTTGCAGATTGATTTTGAAATTGACAGTTAAAATGTGAAACACTGGGGGTTTCAGCTCATTCCTGTTTCTGTGTGCTCCATACTCCTGCCATATGCTGCAGAGAAAGGAGGATTTCTTTAAGCCATAATACAGAATCCAAGAAGAAAGAGGGTTTTTTATAGATCTGATCTTTGAAAAGATTAAATTTCCTCTCACTGACTTGCAAATTTGCCCCTACAGGCAACGCTGTCTGTCCCTGCTGAACACTCAGAACCTCTCAGCTACTTTCTGTTTTCCTACAGATATTGCAATCTTGATTAACAGACTCATCTTTTATTTTCTCATCTAGGGCAAATTTATCTGAATTCACTGTGGTGGCACAGCCAGGCTGGCTGGGACTATCACTGGGAGTTGTAAGTAAGCAGATAATTCTCTATATTAACTTTGCTTTGGTTTTTTTCCTTGTGTTGAATGGACCCCGTTCTGATTAAATCAGACACGCTCAAACCTGAAATGAATTCTGTGAACTGGAGGGATCTGCACTGCTGTAAATGAAACCAAACTCTGCCCCTTCTTCCACAGTGAAGTTACACAGTGTTTTAGATGATGACAAATTTATTTTCTCTTCCTTTAGTTGCCCATGAGCACACATAAAGGGCACGGTGCCTCCCTCAAAACATGTACACTTTTCATTCTACAATCATATTGCAGCCATTACCAACACTCATCAGCACAACACCAGCATTGTCTTGCAACCAAGACCCCAAAAATAGCACTCCAGGGAAGGGTCATTGTTCTGGGCCTGCACATGTGCAGCCAGGACTGAACTGAGAGCCACAAATCCAGCTCTCAAGGTAAAAGAACCCACCACGTTTCCTGACTAAAGCCCCTCAGGATGCAGCAAAAGGAGAGAGGAAACATATGGACCAGCCATTCTTTAATGTGGGATTGTCTGCATCCCTCCTGCTTTCAACTCACCCCAGATTTGCATCGTGCTCTGGGACCATATGTTGGATTTGCCACTCTGGACAGTTCAAGGCCAAGGCAAGTTCAGGGTGTTTGCTGGAAGGTTTCAGCCTCTTCCAGCCCAGCCTGGAGAGCCAGGGCATGGCTAGGCCTTCCCTGGGTGGGCAGCAGCACTGGCCAAGGTCCTCCTGCAGCTGGATGGGGCTCTGTGGGCAGAGGGGAATGTCCATCACCACCAAGGTCACCTGGGCTAACTAAGGGATAGCATAATATCTTCCTTGAACTTACTGGTGTGGCACTTTGTGTGTGTCATTCACTCCCTTTAATGCACAAATCCCTGCTCAATCCTCTGTGTCTAGGATGAGAAACCTACTCACCAGAACTGATCTTGGCCAGGGATTGAAATAGGTTCTCTGCAGTGGGGGGTTGTTACTAATTATCCAGGAAGAAGAGGATTGCAAGTGACTTTTCCTTAGGCAGGCCAGAGTGAGAAAGGAAAGCTGCCTTCCCTTATCTTCATCAATGCATGGTGAGATCCCCTGATGTGGCAGGGCTGCCACTAAGGTAAAAATGATCATTTTCTATCTGAAGTGTTGAGCTGCTCCATGCCAATTGCTTACATCTCCTCAGGACAGGGGAGACAGCCTGGACAAGCTTTTCAATACTGTTGAAAAGGTTTGGGTGTTCAACCCCACTTTGATGTGGCTGCCATGGCAAAATCTGCTGGGTAGCCTAAGCAACTCATCCCACAAAAGGCTTTTTTCTTAAGTGATACACTCAAAATGTGCTTAGGAATGGAAACCTGGAAGAACACTCAGTCTCGAGTCCAAAAGCTTGATTGGACTGATGTTGGTTGGTGTAACCACCTCTCAGTCTGCCTCGTCCTGCAGAAACTGTGCCCAGTCCTAATTGTTACCTCTGGGTGCACCAAAGGGTGATCACAGCAAACAACAGAGACCATGGAAGAGCCACTTGTCACTAATGGAAGTCTGGAGCAACATTAGTGAAAGTGAAAACACAGCAAACAGGATGCTGCCCCCCTGGCCTAAGCTTCCCCTAGGAATAAAATTCAGCTTCTTCAACCTGAGGATAAATAAGCTCTTGAGGAGCAGCTGGGAGAGCCTGAAGATTTGTTCCATTGTCTGTGAGCTGAAGCCTGAATGTGAAATATCTGCTCCAAAGCAAACGAGGCTGACGTAGGAGGTTCTGGTTAACATTCAATGGCCTGGGGTTTGCAGGACTTCAAAAGAGCTGGTACAGGGTTTGTTTGAAGCCTCCAAACTGACAGATCTGAAGGCTGTGGCAGAGACCACGGGTTAAAACCTGCTCATCTCACATACATATGTAATCTCAAGAAACAGCTTTTGTGAGAGGAAGACTTGACCCTTTGTCTGGTTTTGACACACATTTTCCTTTTTAATATCATTTTGAAGAGTATCTGTTACTGAGAAGAGCTTATTGGGAATATCTGCTGGCTCCTGAGACTATTACTGTAAGCAGGACTTGAGCTACAGAGAGATCAAACAGTCTCCAGCTGCTGAACTTCCATTGCCCTTTCCAGCAGCTGTTGGTATTTTACAGCTCCCAGGATTTGTACATTGCAAACAAGCCTTTTGTACAAAGCAGATATGATTTTCACAGCCATGAAGACAGGCAGTCCCAAATCACAGCTCACAAGGAGCACACTGCAAAGTTCTCTGGCATGTTGGGAGCTGGGTGCTCTCCCTGCTCCAGGCAAGATGGGAGAGCAAAGCACAGCTCTCGTCTGATGGGACCTGGCTGGGCAAGTCTCAGAGAGCTGGAGATTATTTTAGATGTTTGGCCCTATGGGTTGGCCTCCAGCTTATGGTGCAGACTCAGAATTCCATTGGGTGGGTCTGTGGCCCTTCTGCCAGGTGGCCTTTGATGTCCTGGGATCCAGTCTAGAACAGGACACCTGTGGCTACAGCATGACTTGGATGCACTTGGGAATGAAGTCCAAGCAAAAGCCAAGGAGGAGCAGGCAGAGGTGGACCACACAGAGGTGGGTTGAGATCCCACACTTGGTGACAGCAAACCAGGACAAAGCCAGTGTGCCACCAGCTCAGCCTGTTCACTGAGATTGAAAAAGCTGCTAAAACCAGGCTCTTGTTTCCAGGGAACAGAGAATGACCTTAAACAACACCCTGATTTTTTTTTAAAGTGAACAGATGTGCCACTGAGAGGTGGGGGTGGCATCCACAGCTGCCAGAGGGCAGCAGCCCTGGCAGATGGCTGAGCTGTCAGCTGAGGACTTGATCCTGCTTTGTCCAACAGCCCTGCCTTGCCAGTGGTGATGGGGCACAGGCACAGCCCCCCCAGAGCTTCGAGGAGCCCGGGCACAGCAGCAGCTGCAGACCCTGTTTGAGGTGTGTATTATTGCTCTGCTCCATCCAGCAAGCTCTGCCGAATGGGCTGTGTGTGAAGGGCTGGAGCTGCTTCTCTTCTGTCCTTCCCAGTTTGTTCCCAGCAGGTCTGCAGAGCTCGTCTGCAATGATTTTTCTGAGTATGCAGCAAGGGAATGGGGACAATGAGGGATTTTCTTCCTGTTACTCAGATTAACATGTTCATCTTTCCTCGAACAGTGGCTGACAAAGTTACTCAGCTCATGGGTCTGCAGCCTGGAGAGCTCCAGAGGGGCCATCACCATGCCCAGGGGGAAAGCAGGGAAAAGCTGGAGCAGAAGGGCATCCCCTTGGCACCACAGTGCCAGAATGGAGGAGTTGCCAACAGGCCCCTGATGGCCATCAAAGGCTGCCACTGGAACATCTATCTGGGCAAATGACCCAATCTCCTCAAGCCCAAGGGAGGCAAAGGGGAAGAAACTCACCTTGAGCTGCATGGTGCTTTACACTGGCAAGTAAGTGCAGAGCAGCTCTGTTTCTTCCCTGCCCCTGGCCCTGTACAAACTGGAACATGCCCTTAGTGAGGTCAGGAATGAGCCCAAGCCCTCTGCACAAACAGATCACACCGAAATTCCATAGGTTTTCGTGTACAGCAAAGTACTTTGCTGGTGCAAATCAATGAGTCCTTGTTGCAGTAAAGCCAGAGGTTGGTTCTGCCACACAGAAATGTCCATCTCAGAAACCCTTTCCATTAACAATTAATTGAAAACACTGATTATGCAAATGTCTGACCAGTGACGCCAGAGCTGAGCATTTTAAGGTACAAAGAACAGCCAGGCTGTTATGACTTCCCAACATGTTGCCACTGGCCTTGATTAAAAATATAATCCTTACAGATATTCTGAAAAGGAACAAAACCCCAAAAACTCAAGCCAAGGCTTGTTTCTAGCGACAGAAAGCTATAGGAAAGTGACCTAAAAGGCACATCAGCCAAAGATTAAATTAATTTTTGCTGCCCTTGCTTATGTGTTGCTGGAAGAGCCAGAGCCCTGCAGCTCCTGCAGCCTGTCTCGCC
Source organism: Sakesphorus luctuosus (assembly GCA_013396695.1). Lineage (NCBI taxonomy): Eukaryota > Metazoa > Chordata > Aves > Passeriformes > Thamnophilidae > Sakesphorus > Sakesphorus luctuosus. Next base: position 288,874 of record VWZD01001892.1, on the reverse strand, counting down.
TTTCCTGGTGGATGTGCCTCCCCTCTCTGCTGTGCTGTCACACAGCCATGCTAATGCTTAGCAGCAGGAACAGTATTTAAGCATATTATCAAACTCCACCAGTTATTCATATACTCCACTGCACAGACACACTGACAGAACACGATCAGAGTATGAATCACAGGCCCTTTGGTCTGTCTTTTCTACACTCAGCAACTATTTCCTTTCTTTGCTACAAGCAGGTTTTTGAAAGTGGCATTTGTCTGTGCCAAAATATGTCCTGATTTTGCTTGGTTCTAGCGGTCTATAAGCCACATTGTCCTCTCTGTCAGCATATCAAAGTATGAGCCCCAAAGGTAAAAACATAATCTCTCCACAACATGCTCTCCTTTGGCAGTGCTGCAGAATCACTTATTCAGGGCAAATGGGTTTTCCATGGTAAGGGCCCCCCGAGAGGACTGAGGCTCCAGGGAGTTCTTTAATGCCATTCCCATGCCAGCATTAACTTGTTTCCTTTCCCTGTACCCATGGAGAGGATTTCTCCCTCTCTCTACACAGGTTAACAATCAGAAATCTGCTTTTTCTGGCACTACCAGGCTGTTCTCTCGCTGTATCTGAACGGGTCGTGCCTTTCCTCCCCTGCTCCTTTCCAGGTGTGACACAGCTCCTCAGGGTGGCTGCAGAAGAATACTCATAGAATCACAGAATGGATGGGGTTGGAAAAGCCCTCCGAGATCATCAAGTCCAACCCTTGGGCCAACTCCAGTCCCTTTACCACATCATGGCACTCAGTGCCACGGCCAAGCTCAGCTGAAAAACCTCCAGGGATGGGGAATCCACCCCCTCTCTGGGCAGCCCATTCCAATGCCTGAGCACTCTCTCTGCAAAGAAGTTTTTTCTGCTCTCCAACTTCAATTTCCCCTGGCAGAGCTTGAGCCCATGCCCCCTTGTCCTATTGCTGAGTGCCTGGGAGAAGAGACCAACACCCACCTGGCCACAACTCCCCTTCAGGTAGTTCTGGACAGTGCTGAGGTCAGGCAGCCCATTCCAATGCCTGAGCACTCTCTCTGCAAAGAAGTTTTTTCTGCTCTCCAACTTCAATTTCCCCTGGCAGAGCTTGAGCCCCCTGTGCCCCCTTGTCCTATTGCTGAGTGCCTGGGAGAAGAGACCAACCCCCACCTGGCCAGAACTCCCCTTCAGGTAGTTCTGGACAGTGCTGAGGTCACCTCTGAGCCTCCTCTTCTCCAGCACAAACACCCCCAGCTCCCTCAGCCTCTCCCCACAGCACTTGTGCTCCAGTCCCTTCTCCAGCCTCGTTGCTCTTCTCTGGCCCCTCTCCAGCCCCTCAATCTCTTTCCTCAACTGAGGGGCCCAGAACTGAACACAACACTCAAGGTGTGGCCTCAGAAGGGTCCCACCAAGCAGTGGTGGGCTTGCTCCAGAAATCCCACATGCCCCTGCTCCTTAAAGCAGAGGGGGCTGCAGGTGAGTGAGCACCAAGGTACAATCAGCATTGTCAGCCCGATGTGTCGGCATGAAATGTCATCGGTTCTGGTGCCCGGTGCTTCCCCATCATCCCTCTGTGGAAAGGATTAAACCTGTCAGGTAACAGCCTGTGTCTGCCCCTGCATCCTTCTCTGCCGTGCTGAGAGACAATCCCGCTCCGACCTTGAGGTTTGTGCCCCTGCAGCACCGAGAGGCAGACAGAGCTGTGTCTGTGTGCCCGGGGAAGGCCCCACGAGCCCTGCTGCAGAAACATTCCTGCACAGATGGGAGCCTGAGTGCAGCTCTGGATTAATGACAGGCTACATAATCCCCCCTCTGGCATCCAGTGGCTTTCTGCTGCCCAGACAAATGTCAGGTTTCGATCAACCAGAAAAACTCGCTGCCTACAAGGATTGTCATCAGCTCAGCCCAGGACTGCGAGAGGGGAATGGGAAAGTTTGGGAAACTGCTTGTCAGATTTTGAGCTATCAAATGGGCAGGGGTGGATCACACACCTACTTCCTTTGTGTGGACATGGTTATGTTTCCAGCTGTGAAATGCAAAGGACTTTATAAAACAGAAGGTTTTCTCTCTCCAGCCATAGTAACTCCTGTTAAGTTTATTCACTCCATCCCTCTTTGTCTCATTCCAGGAGCAGCAGGATGAGCTGGTGGCCACTTTGCAGAGCACATTCCCTGCATTTCATCCACTGCATTATTCCAAATGGATTCAGTTTGGTACAGCAATCCTCAGACAAAGCCACACTGTGTCTCTGCACAAGCCAGGGCTGGCTGAACAGCAAATCCTCATTCAGGAATGAAGGACACTGGGTCACCACTTCACCTTATGTCCCTCCAAGGGAATGTGAATCTGAGAGACACCTCCATGTGCCAGAATCAGAGACAGGATGTCTAACAAACCTCTCATTTCATGAGAAGCACAAAGAATTAGGAAATACACTGGAACTAGACACATTGGCACCATTATTTATTAGGCTGCATTGCCTCCTGCAACCCTGTTATTGCAGGATCAGCCATGGGAGGGAGTTGCAGAGGGGAAGAGCAATGTGGGTTTTCACCTATGACATACAATAAAGTGGAAGGGCAAGTAATGGAACGCAGTGAACAGCAAAAAAATGTGCTGTGAATAGGCAGTTACTCATGTTTGAATTCCAACACCATTACTGAAGGCGCATCTTCCACTTGCAGATGACAAAGCTCTGCATCCTGTGCAGGGAAATCAGAGAGGGAGCAGGTAGGAATGCTGCTTCTAGTGCTTCTGCTTCCCTCTCCAACAACTGTCAAGGCAGGAGTATCCACAAGCTTTCTCACACCAGCATTTCAGTGCCTGTGGGACTGGGAATTCACACTGGAGAAGATTTCCAGCAGTGATGAGGTTCTCTGCACTGTGTCTACCCATAGCTCTTCTATCATTATACCTCTTTCCCTTTTCAATACCAAAACCTGAGTCCCAGCTTAATCTCTCAGGGCTTGTGGACAAGAAGGCAGCATCAAAGTTGCTGCTTGGCACTCCTGCCCTGGGGAAAAGGAGGACAGAACTGGATGTAAAAAGATATCATTGACTGCCACCAAACTGGGCTGACTAAACTGGTGGCAGTTGTGACTCAGCGTGTCCTTGGTGGAGACAGAGCTGCAGAATTAGAGTTTCTACAGCAACCCACTTCCTCATGCATATAATGTTCTCTGTTACACACTCCCCAAACTGACTTTTAATCAGACAGTTCAGTTAATAAAATGCAAATGAAGTGCACCTTTAGCTCTGTGTGATAAATCTCACCTGCTCTTTACTATTCCTTAGTCAGGCAAAAATCCTACTAACTGATCATTTACCCAATTTAAGACCGGAAAATGAAACGGAGAGAGATTGTTGTAGTCATCCAACATTAGCAGTGTACATCATTAAGTTTGCACATATGTTTTTATCACAACATAATGAAAGCAGCTATTGTACCAACCACGCAAAAGGGAGCATTCTGTTCCTTCCACGAACCCAAAATCTGCACTGCCCAACTTTTGTGATAATTACACAATATTCATCACTCTTCCAGCCTGTTCTATCCTTAGATTTCAGCTTTTGGATGGAGATCACTGCCTCAATCTCCCTTTTAAAGCCAACAGCCACAAGATTACTACTACTATTTTTTCATTGTTACTGAAACTGCTGCCTTTCCTGTTGCAGGACAACAAGTATTTTGGTTTTATCAAGGACAAACCCTCCACTCCTGCAGTTGTTTCTAAGCCCCACACATTCGGTTTGCCACAGGACAGGCCTGATGGCAATTCAGAGCAACATCAGAAGTTTCTGCAGCTGCTTTTCTGGGGAAAATTATATATTAGGGTGAGGAAAATAATCTGAGGTTGTCCTGTTCTGCAGAATTAAACAGTGGCAATTACAGGCACTGAGAACCTTGGGATGTCTGGGCAGGGAAGATAAGGGCTGGGAGAGAAAATAATGGCCATGTTCACTTAAAGACACTGAGAGAGCCAGTGACTTTCTTGTTAATTATTGATAGGGCAAGGGGCCTGAATGATTTCTTTCCAAAGCAATGCCAGGAAAGTTGGTAAATGGAGAAAATCCTGAAATCTGAGTCTAAGCCTGATGCCTCCAGGGAGAGGAAAGAGACTGTCTCAGAAGTTCAAGGCCTGGACTTTCTGCTTCTCAAACCAGCACAGAGAGAAGGGGTGAGCAGGAAATATAAGATTTCACTATTCATTAACATTTAAAAGCTGAAACAAAGCTTCTTGGTTCCCTTCTCTGGAGCAGGAACACACTAAAGGGAAGTTCTGGCCAGGTGGGGGTTGGTCTCTTCTCCCAGGCACTCAGCAATAGGACAAGGGGGCACGGGCTCAAGCTCTGCCAGGGGAAATTGAAGTTGGAGAGCAGAAAAAACTTCTTTGCAGAGAGAGTGCTCAGGCATTGGAATGGTCTGCCCAGAGAGGGGGTGGATTCCCCATCCCTGGAGGTTTTTCAGCTGAGCTTGGCCGTGGCACTGAGTGCCATGATCTGGTAAAGGGACTGGAGTTGGACCAAGGGTTGGACGTGATGATCTCGGAGGGCTTTTCCAATCTAATCAGTTCTATGATTCCATGATTCAAAGGAGCAGGTCCAGCTCAGACTCTCTTCACTTACTCCTACGATGGATAAATCAGTTGGGTTTCTGGTAAGAGAAGAAATCAAGTGTTGACCAAGATATACAAGTTTAAGTGAAACAAAAATGTTAAAGCAAATTTTCCACATACAGGTGAAAGAAAATCTGCCTTTTTCTGGGGACACACCTTCCCAGCTGCAGTGTGAGCCAAATGAACATTAACAGCCTTAGATAAGAAAAAGCTTTCAAAGGGCTCAGGTCCCCTTTGGACTGGTGTGAATCTGGATCATGGTAAGAATGATTCTTCATTTAAATCAGTTTGGAATCTGGCATGGAGTCCTGACTTCTGTGCTGGCACACAGGTCTGCTCCTTTGTGCTGTAACAACCTTTCCTAGGAGCTGGATTACTCACACTGGAGATACGAAACTGCTCTGAACAGGCATTTCAGGAAACACCAGCCCTCCCACTGGCATGCACAACCCACTGAGATCTGATAATAAAGTGACCACCTCAGGGCTTTTGGGACCATTATAATAGAAAAGGCTTGTTTGGGGAATCTCATTGTTTGAACTCCTTACTTCCAGGTGAAACCTCGCTGAATGTGGCCCAGCAGGAGGGGGAAATGAAGGAATTGGATGTGAGAAGTATCATGTCAAAGACTTGGGAGGTCAGAGAACAAGGAAAAGAGCAGAGGAGCTGACAAGCCACCCTCAGCCAGGAGAAGGATGCCCTCCAACTGCAGGCTGTGTTATCCATAGGGGATGGTTTAAGTTTCAGGATTTATCGAGGCAAGGCGTCAGCTCCCTCAAATGACTCATAAAAGGCTCATTTTCAGAATATGGAATGAATAAAGAGCATATGGGGATGATGCATGAGATTTACAGGCAGCCTAACTGTATCTTAAATAAAGTTCTTGGATAACAAAGGAGACTGAAAACAAAGGAGTTGTTGTCACAAGTCCCGAGTTCTGCTCCTGGTCAAACACTGAGGCTCAGCACAAGCTACAGCAAATTGAAGTGGCATATTTTTAAAATGCAAACTGTTCTTTAGTGATCTGTATGTGTACAAACAGATTTTTTTGGTGCTTAACTTTAAGAAGCTGAGGTCTGAGCCATGGAGATCAACTATAACACAGGCATGTTAAAGGAACCTCAGGAAACTCTGCAGAAGAGGCAAAGTCTTGCATTTCTTTCAAATATGGAAGTTTGCTGCCATGAGAGGCAGGAATTTCAGCAGCCTTTGGTAGGATGGACTCTGGATTCCCATCCCTTCTTGAGGAACTTGCTGGATGCTGAGCAGTGCCTGGCCCAAACAATGCAATCAAGGATGGACCTCCTGAGTCAGCTCCTGGACATGAAGGAGCTACAGGAGTGCCAGCAAGAGGATGCTGCAGGATTAGCTCAGCCATTTGAAATGGGACTTGGAAGGGCTGGGGACTATCTTGGCTAAAGCTGAGAAGGAAAAGGAGGTATGAAGCATAACAAGAGGGTTTTTTTCTGCCTTATTCTTCAGGGTAATGAACCCCAGCAACCAATACAGCTCCTCCAGTCAGAGCACCTTTTGGGATGCTCAGATTTACCAGCTCATCTCTCCCACAGTTTTTTTGAGTCTTCAAGCCTTTCATATACCCTGGGATGGATTTAATTCTTCACTTCACTCTCCTGCTCTGCAATAATAGTCATTTCACAGCAATTTTTAGGGATCCCTCCATATAAAGACCTTGCATCTCCTTGACATTCTTCATTAATTAGAGCCACTTTTACATGGCAATATTGATAGGCCTCTATAAAATGTCCTTCTCCATGCAACCCATTCCCAGCCAGCCTTGGGGAATGCTTCTCCCTCTCCTGCACCTGAACTGGTTTTTATTTAATGTAATTGGAGAAGTTTTAAATCTGCTCTGGAGCAGCCATGTGGTTGTCTGCTGCTTCTTCTGAAGTCAGTGTTAACTTCCACAGGATGTTAAACTCACAGATGCCTCAGAATTTATTAACTGAATCTCAGATTCCTCCTAAAGAAATACAAATTTCCAGTGACATTTTGTCCTGCTGCTGTGAACGGCTTGTGTGATCTGCAAAAACCTTTTCCTGTCTGCAGGCATCAGACCACAGAGTTCAAACTCACAGCTCTCAGCTCGGAATGACTCAGTCACCAAATGCCAGAAGGAGAAGAGGGCTTTGGAGGGAGTTCATCAGGCAGAAATAACCATTTGGTTTTTCTTTATTCTCCCCCATTCTCATTCTCCCAGTCTGGGGAAAGGGAAAAAAACCCCATTGTCTACTTGTTTAAATGCTGTGAGACTGCAGTGTCTGAACGAACAGGAAGGGGCTATGTTTTAATAGGTATTAACTCATGGCAGCACAATGGAGTGTTGCCAACCTTGCCACTGCCCAAAAGAGCTGTGTGAGCCCTGAGGGAGAGCAGGATGCTCTGGGAAGAGTCACTGCTGGACTGAGATCCCGTGGGCCTGCTGGAGACACACACAGGGCACTCGTGCTGCTCTCCAGAAACACCTTGGATGAATCCATTCTTGGGGGTTTCACTCTGCTGCCAGGGCAGGGTTCAGCTTCTCACACAACTCTGTGCACTAGTCTTGGTCTCTCCCTTCTTGAAAAACTGCAAGGTGAGGAGAGCAAGGTGAGGAGAACAAGGTGAACATCAAACCTGCCCCTCGGGTGCATGAGGTGAGGGGCAGTTGCCATGGTCTCTATTTTAGATGGCACTCCCAGATCTGGTTTTGACATCTCGGGCCCTTCTGATAAACACCATCCATGTGTTTGTTGTGGCTGCCCCATCCCTGGAAGTGTCCAAGGCCAGGTTGGACGGGGTGTAGGGCAACCTGGGACAGTGGGAGGTGTCCCCGCTCATGGCAGGGAGTTGGAACAAGATGAGCTTTAAGGTCCCTTCCAACTCAAACCATGTTGGAATTCTATCATTCTATGTTTTATTACAAAGCTCTTTTTCACACTTATTCCCCTTTTTTTTAACTACCTGGAGAACAACTGGGAACCAGAAGGGAAGATCCACAGCAAAATGAAAAAGGTTCATCCTAAAGCAAAGATCTCAAAGTGCCAACTGCCAACCTCAATGAGGTGAAATGAGCCAAACTTGGAAGATGTTCTGAGGAATTTCCATGGTTTAATGTGCCAGTTGGAATGGAATTTCCCAGGATAGATGTTAGCACTGGGTGCAATTGTGCTCCATCACAGGACCAGCTACACCTGAAAAGCCCCTTGACAATAAACTCCCTGGAAAAACCCACAGTCATATCCTGATCTTTTCAGCATTAACCCAATGACAAGCAGGAGTCCAGTTCAGTAATTCTGGCAAGCAGAATCAGAAATAAAAGAGTTTGTTTCCTAAGTATTTCTCTGACTCATTGTCTGATATTTGTAATTCATCTTCCACATTCACCCACATATAAAATGTGTACAATCACCAGGAAGTTATGAGGCTTAAGTGATTCATGTTTATGTAAGGCCTTCTGATCCTCAGATGAAAACTGGTTTAGAATTGCAAAATATTATCACAAATTAGAACTTTATTTTAGTGTCACTATTGACTACTTTAGTGATGGGTTTGCCAGCACTGCTCTGACAAACCTCCTCTCAGAAATTAACTTCCCAGAACACAAAGATCCAACTCTGTGCTACCCAAACCACTAATTTACTTAGTTAAGGAGCTGAGTAGCTAAGGCAATGTGTACAAGCATTAATAAATACTGGCAGGCTTTGCTAAAACAAATTCTCCACGGGCAGTACAAGATCCTTGTGCTTCAGAGCAAGGCCACTGGGACACTTTAGGGACAGCAGAAAAGTGAAGTCCTGGTGTTGGTCCTTCAGAGCTGCAAACAGGCTCAGCTTCCTTTGTGCTGTGCCTTGAGGTGCAGATCAGTTAATTAATGATGGGCTGAGGAGGAGCTTCCACAAAGGGAAAAGGGACTTAAGTGCCCTGCCAGACCCACTAAAGAGACAGGACACAAAATCTCAGCCAAGACTAACCTGTTCACTACAGAGGAAACCCACTAATTTGGGCCAAATAATTTGCTGTAATATCCTGCCTTTTCCAGCACACAGTAGCCAGCTTGGGCAGTTTTTGGCTAAGACTGAGGTGGCAGAAAAGATTAATACAGCCCTTTTAAACCTACCCTGTTTAAATGAGAGTCTGGAGCCCATCACTCTTTAAACCCTAAAAACAGAACCAGCTGAGATCTAGTATTTATTTTTCCCCAGGTAGATGCTGATGTTTTCCTACAGCAGATTCTGACTTCTCTATGAGCTTGTGAAACCCCTGGTCTTGGCAAGATTTGCCTTTCAGCTTCCAGTGAAGGAACAGTTCAGCCAGCTCTGGGATCCAGCCTGTCCTGTGTATTCCCCACTCCCTGGGAACTCATTTCTTCCAAGCCTGTGGAGCTGTGAGCTCACTGCAGGTCTCCTGCCACGCTTCCATGCCATGATCTGCTGCAGGAACCTCCTCTCCTGCTTGCAGGCAGTCAGCAAAATGTCTGATAAACCTTCCCACTGACATTACTGTCCTCCAAGGCACTCTCACTGGGGAAGGAAAGGTGGTAAATCAAACTAGAAACGAGGCCACAGTTCACAGGATGCACAGGGCTACCATTAGGAATTCAAATATTTATTTCATCCAACATAGTTCAGTATTTAAACATCTTACTGAATACTCAGCATTTCTACAAAAACATGACCCACAGACCTAGATTGCAGCTATTTCTGTGAACAAGCCTCTATTTCCCTTAAGTAGCCAAATCAGCTTGATTGTAATCGTGAAGGCCAAATTCCAACATGATCCAGGAAGCCAAGCATGCTGCAGATAACATCAGCTGTCTGCTGAGACACCTGGCCAGGCCCTTCCTGCTTTGTTGGCTCAGCATTCCCAGCTGTAGATCTCTTCCAGGAAAGAAAATCCAGGAGAGTTGACAAACATATAGAAAAGGGAGTGAAGAAATTAAGATTCTTGCTCGCATTTCCACAAATTTCTCTCACATCTGTTGCTCACAGACACTGCTGTGCTTGTGTGTGTACTCCAGGCCTGCACATGGAAGAGCTGGAAGAACACCTGGAAGCTGAGGTTATATTGGAATAGAATGCTCTGAACACATTCTAATGACTAATACAAATTGATAGCATCGACAACAGGGAACATTTCCATTTCAATTCACTTTAGAAATGTGAGGTAATTAATTCTCAGCTGTATCAGGAAATAGGTCTGTGTTGTTAAGACACCTTGCGCAGGTGGGAAAACAGGTAAAGGAACTTGTCCAGGGACACAGAAAACAGCAATGTCAGTTCAGGCAGAGCCATGAGAAGGACAAAGCTGCCATGGTTGAGATGGCAGAGCTCATGGAGGAGCCTCAGAGTGAAACAAAGCTGGAGATGGACAAACAGGTTATGAAAGCAGAGATGGATGAACTCAGCACAAGCCCGTGGTCTCTGCAGAAGCCCAGGGGAGAGGCCAGCAGGGAATCCCTGCAGCCATGGGTGAAGCCATCAGCACAAGGCAGGATCCAGCTCTCTGCAGAGGGAGCAGACAGTGCCAGGAAGCAGCTGATGATGCCAGGAAGCAGCTGTTGGCAGCTGGTGCTGAGCACTGCCCGTCCCAGCTGATGGAACAGCCAAAAGTCAGGACACACTGCACTGCCCCGGGCTATTACAGTGATCCCAGGGCAATCACCAGCTGGAATAAACTGAGTTTGCAAGAGAGGGAGGATATTTTGGCCCTTGGAGCCTTACTCAGCACCACAGGACTGACCTCCCTCTTCCAGCTGAGCTCCCACGCTCACAGGCTGGAGGATAACCTGGCTGAGGCTGATGCCCAGCTGGCTGCAGGGGAGAGGAGCCAAGCTGCAAATGAAGCCGTCAGGCTCTGAGGTGAATTCCTTGACAGCTTTGTGCACTGTTACCTCCCTTGGATCCTCATCTTCCCCTACATTTCACCTGGCTCTGGCAGCCCTGCCCTGTCTCCTCTCTGCCCAATCCTTCTCTGCTTTTTCTCTCCAGTCAGGTTGAATTAGTTCCTCTCCTGGATCTTTATGCAGTGTTCCCACAGCTCTCCCAGCCCTGCTGGGAGCACCAGGAAGCTCAGAGCAGGCTTAACCAGGCTGTCCACATACAGATTTCCATCTCCTTGCAAGCAGGTGGCTTCAGGAGGCAGCTGGATGAGGAGCCCAAGGTGCTGGGGAGCACCAACTGCCTGCAGGGGGACATGCACTGCCTCTCTTTTGCACATTGTCCACTTCAGAGGAACAAATCCTTTGTACTACCTCTCACAAAGGGAAACTTTCTCAACCAGACTCATCTCTGGGCTTGTCAGCAGCTGATCTTGGAGGGGGTGTAGGGGACACGAGCCCTGTGTGGATATGGAAATAAGATATGGAGCCTCCCATGAGTCAGCAGCAAAGAGCAGAACACACACCCTCCTGATTGTCAGCCCACTGTCCATTCAGTGCACCTTGCAGCAGTTTGTTTGTACAAGTCACATAAATTTGGCTCAAAAATATACCAATATTTCATCTCTCTGTCTGACACCCGTGTCTTGGAAATTTCTGCTTATCTCCAAAGAGTAATTCTAGGGCTGCACCTGTATATCACCAGTCTGGCAAGGATTCTGTGCTCAGAACAATCACCAAATGGGTTTACTGTCACAATTCTTTGAAACACTGAGAGAAAACAGTGATGGTGACAAGCCAAGTTCTGTTTCCAGTTGTATGATCTCAATTCAAAAAACAGCAAAAAGCAGGTATGGAAAAAACCCCTGGCTCCTGAACAGGGAGGTATTTTGAAGGCTGAGATGTCTCTAGATGGTCCAGAACTGTTCAGGTGGAGGATGGTGGTTCTGGGCAGTGAGGTCAGTGCAGTCACACGTCCAATAGGACAGAGCCATGGCAGGGGCTGTGCTGCCTCGAGCCCTGCACAGCTGCTCTGTCAGCCCAGCCAAAACCAAGCAGAATTTGGATCCAATCAAAGTGTAGCTGGAGGAGGAGCAGAAAAGCAAAGCTGAACTGCAGTGCCTGGTCTCTGAACTCAATACTGAAGTCACAATCTGGAGGACTAAATACAGGACTGATGCCATCAAAAGAACCCAAGAGCTGGAGGCAACCAATGAGCCCTCAGCTTTCAGGGAGCCTGGGACTTGGGGCAGTGTCATTATTTGGTTTGGCTGCTGAGTCACAGCTTATGGATGTGAAAACTGTTAGGATACAGTTTGGTAAGAGAGAGAGAGAAAGCCAAGGGCTCCAGCTGAGACAATGAAAATAACACTTGCAATAACAAACAGAGACTATTGAGATGTAACACTTGTACACTGACAACAGAAAACAGACCTTTCTGAAAAAGACTTGAATTTGTGTAGTCTTTCTTGAATATTTCAACAGGATTCACTCTCCCAGCAGCCCTACAAAAGACACTAGAATTTCCTAAGGATAAAGCACCAAAGCTTTTTACAGTCTGTTTTCTGATACTGCTGCCAGGATTCCACTTTTTCCCTGGTGAAAACAGTGATGGAGATGAGGGATGCCAATTCCACCACTCCTCCCTCCATGAGCTGCTCACCAGGATATTTCTGCCCTCCTTCTCTTGGGACAAAGTTGGATCTGAGGCTCCACAAGCAGAGACAGCTGAATCACTCCAAGCCTGGGTTGTCAATGTGGGGAAAGCCAAGCAGAGGCCTCAGAACACAGTGGAGGACCTTGAGAGGCAAGAAATCCAGCTATCCAGGAGTGCCTCAGCATAAGCCTGACCACCAAGATCTCAGACCTGCTACTGGAGGCCCTGGGAGTCTTTCTGTCAACTCAGGTTGGCTTTGGACTGGTTCCTTATTTCTTAATACTTTAAGATCTCTCTATTAAATGTCAAGTAATCTGTATGGCCATGAGAAGCAAGGCTAAGATTTACCACATCAAGAGAGAAGCCAGATGAGAGCCACAGCTAATTCCTGGGAGCACACAGCATGCTTCTCATAAGCTCATTAGCTGCCTTCCAGAAACAAGAGGACAGCTAAAGCAAAGGCCCTCCTTTCCTGCAAGGCAAGGTATTCATCTCCTTTTAAAGGATAATGATATCCTGCTTTGAACTTTTCAGTCTTGCAGTACTGGTGGGTTGGCCACTGTTATTAACTACCACACTCAAAGCAGACCTAAACAACACACAGTTTAAACAGCACCGACAAACGCTGCTTCATTAAATTAGTACTTCTACTCTTGCTAGTGTTAGTGTAAGAGCATGAATAGTAGTGCAACTGTGTGATATTTGAATAAAAATGTTACTTAAAATAGGCACAAAGGCTGCTCCAAATCCACTGAAGTCCTTGGGTACCTGCCAGTGACTGCAGTTGGCTTTAGAACAGATCCCAAGCACTGAAAATCCCACATACAGCACCACATTACTGGGCTGAAAAAAATATGTTTCACCATCCCTTTCTTTAATGAAGCAGCTCTTTATTCTATGGTTCCTGTGGTGTGCTTGTCACCATGGTATCTGAATGCATGTGTGGATCATAAGGATATGTAGAACATTTGTGATTAAAAGCTCCTAGGAAAGAAAAATGTACCTTTATTCTTTCCCTTCATGACAAGCAGTTAGACACAGTCTAAAATAGTCTTGAATAACATCTTGTTTGTAACCGAATCTGCTTTGAAATAGAAAGACTCACACTGATCAACCCAGGCAATTACCAACAGCACATCTGCACAGGGAGCATCTGAAGTGGAAAACATTCTCTCCACAGCAGCATCGTTATAGCCACAGGAGCAAGGAGGACTATCGCACTGCTGGGAACTGGGGGATCTTGTTAAATTCCTAATGGTGAGGAGAGAAAGCCTCGTAAACATTTTAATCACCCATTCAGAGGGACCGAGAGAAACTCTGCCAGTCATTAGAGTGGCTGCCAATTTAGCTGTGACTGGCTGGCAGGACACGCAGGGAAGTGGAGTGTGAAGAAAACTTGTGTCCAGTGAATGCTTGGCTTTATTTTTCCAGGCCAGTGCTGCTTGTGCTGCTCCAGAAAGAAGCACAGAGCCCTTGGTAAGATGCCTGCAGAATGGCAACTAAAAGTGCAAAGAGCTGCAGGTGGAAGTGAATTCCCAGAAGGAATGCAAACAGCTGAAAATGTTGAGCTTAAGGCTGCCTATGAGGAATCCTGGAATCTGTGAAGGATTCCCTTCAGGTCAAGCACTGGTTTGATGTTAAAAAATTCTGCCCACCATAAGCCCCTTGATTCCTGGGGAATGATCTCTGTGGTGTCTTCCAGCATCAATTCCACTTTCCTTATTTCTTGCAGTGCTTTCAGTCTCTGGGAACGTTCATTTAGTGTAATAAGGGAGAGGCTGCAGTGCCAGTTCCAGCATCCTCTAATTCTGAGCAATTCACTCAGGGGGCTGTGAACAACAGCCAGCTTTACCCTGGGAAGAGGACATTCCCTTTAGCCTCACTGGAGAGGATCCAGCACCCCCAGCATTCAGTTCAGAGCACATCAGTCAAACTCTCTGCTCTTTGCATCCCTTCTCCCCACTGGTACAGGAGACCAACTGCCTTGGCTCCTTTTTTTCTTTTGTATAAAACCCACTTCTGTACATTACAAAAATTGATCTCCTCCAGGAGGCTGGCAGATGACACTGTAAATATTTAGAAGACACTACAATCTGCTGTCCTTGTGGCCAACAGAAAACAGCGATGGACACTCTGGAACAGGTCCAGTGTTTCCTGGGCTCTCTCCCTTTGCTCCAGCCTCCACCAGCTGGCTGAGAGCCCCACTCTGCTGCAGAGGGACGATGTGGTGTCCTGTTCCCATTTTGTGAGAGCAACCATCTCAAAGGGGGAGAGGGGAAAGCTGGGCAAAAACTGGGGGAAAATTCCCTTGATTTAACAGGCTTCATTCTTCCACCTCCGTGAGCACATGCAGCTAACAGGGCTCATTCAGGAATCCAGGATAATATTTAGCAAGGAAAGAAAAGGGCAGCTGATACAAAGTGACTGAAACCACTTCACGCTGTTTCCAGTCAAAGGATCTGTCTGGTGCACTCGGTAAAGTTCATAGTCCTGAAATAAACCCATCACATGAAATATCCGTTTGCTTCCCTGGAGGAAATTAAGGATCTAATCAATCAGCTGGGGGAGGGAGGGAGGGAAGAGCATCCAGGAGCTGCCAAAGGTGAGGCTGGAGACCGAGCAGGATGAACTGCAGGTGGCACTGGAGGAAGCAGAGTCTTTTCTGGAGGTACCAATGCTGCAGATGTGAGAGATGCCTTTCAGCCTGGTGACTGCTGCCCACATTTCAAGGGACGGATTTTTTTATGTACAATTGGATGGGGTTTGTATGTATAATTATGTATATCATCACTACATTATGTATGTAATAAGGCTGCAGCACAGAGGTCTTAAGTTAGACATTAGGAAAGTTTTAAAATCATTAAGGGGAACTACTCCTGGGACCAGACTGTCTGGAGGTTTTGGATTCTCCCTTACTGGAAGTGCAGTCTGGTCACACATTGCCAGGTGGGTCTGGCTGGGCAGGAGGGGATCCAGATTTCAGGCAGTACATTTTTAAATGACCTCCTGCAAGCTCTCCAGCCCTGTTTTAACAGAAGGTATTCCTGAGTGGCTTGGTGCAAAATCCTGGTTTCTCAGTTTTAACAGGTTTGGAAAGTTACTGTATTTTTATTACTTGGTGGGCAATAAGTTGATAGAAGGGCTGGATCAGCCCCAAGATAACAGGCTGCTGTACCATATGCTTCACTGGACTCCCAGAAACAATCACCAGCATGCAACTGAGTCTCTGCAGGCGAGTCTGGAGGCTGCAGGGAAGGGGAATGCTGAATGATGGACACGGAGCTGACCAGAATGGAAATGCAGCTGGATCGAACAACAGTGAGCTTGAATAAACTACAACAGCACGTCCAGGTAAACTGGAGGAGGTGGGAGCAGCTCCTGGATGGAAAAGCACATCAGTTCTACTTTATACTTAAGCAACAAAGCAGTAGATTATGTACTCTTGTTTAGACAAACATGGTGAACACCCTGAGAATTTGTATTCAAAAGCCCTGGTTCTCCCACTCACACCAATTTCAGTCTGCAGTAGTTCCAAGAAACCTTACACAAGGCAAGCATTACTATCAGCTTTTGGTAAACTACAAACCTAAAGAACTATTTGTATGTAATTACACCAGAAAAGTTCTGTGTTTGAGAGAAGTTGTGATTGCTGTTTGAACAGGACAGCCAAGAAATGGACTAGAAACCAACACATACAAAACTAAGGAGCTTCCTTCAGCTCTTCATTGCTAAAATAAAACTAAGTAAATGAGTAAAAGGCTGTCTCTTTGTCAGAATAAAGTGATACAACTGCTGCCAAAAATCCCATTTTAGTAACTTAAAGACTCATAACAAAGATTCTTTCTCTATATACATTTGTGTATATACATACACACTCCAACCTAACTCGTCCTCAGTTACATCAGCCTCGATCAGAAGTAATTCTCCAAAAGTCAATGTGGCTGCAATGCCAGGCAAACATGACACTGAGATCCACAGCCGAGGTTTTTGTGGAGTTTGGATTTGAGTTTTGCTTTTTTTTAAAACAATCTGGCATCACCTTACAGAACAGCTTTGCAGAGAGGCCTCCTACAACTTTCAGCTTCCTCCCCTTCATTATTCACATTAATCTTTCATCTGCTTTCAGGACCTTTGGATCCAAAGGGATGAGGATGTTTCCCAGCACGTGGAGCTGCAGGAGCAGTAAGTGCTGCCTCTGCCCACCTTAGAGAGAGCTGGAAGAAGTACAGACTGACCTGGAGGGCAGTGAGCACTCTGGAAAAGGCTGGGAGCAGAGAGGTCATGGAGAAGGCCTGATGAACTCCATGTCTATGTACAGAGAAAACAGAGCTATTTATGCAACAGGAACCTCACCAGAGAGCTTATGTGTGTGTGGTTTGACACTGAATCTTAACTCCAATAAGCAATGCAGGATTAGGCCAATTATGGATAATATAAGGCAGGACTGATAACTCTGTGGAAAATGAAGAGCTCAGTCTTTGGAGATGTGACACTGACAGAAGGATTTTTAGAAAAGCACCACCTTGGCCCAGTTTTGCTCCTAGCAAGGCTTATGAAAAGACTTTCAGCAAATTTGGTAGGAGAGTTAAGACACTGTTGAGGAAAAACCCACCATAAAAGGGACAGAGTAAAACTCAGCCCCCAGTGAAACTCAAGTTTTCCTGGTTGTTTCCATGGTGCTTAGATTTCTCCCATAGCCCACAGCGAGATCCATTTCAGGGGAGTTTTAAGCCTCCTTGTATTACAGATTGCAGCAAGAAATAACATACCTGCCACTTCATTTTGTGCACAGATTTATGAAGCCACTTTAACATTCCCCATTACCTGCTGCAGTGCTTTTCCATAAAGACCACCCATGACAGCATTTCCAAGGAGAAGAGTATAACTCCTGGAAGGGACTGATAAATCCAAGAAGCATTTCTCAGCTGCAATTACGGGACATTGGTTATAAAAACTGAGTCATAAATATGGCTTTTATTCGAATGGGATAAAAAACACAACCAATTCCTTCCAATTGACCAACAATAAAAGGATACATTTTAAGCAGGTGAACTGCTATCTCCATACTAAATTGGGAGTTTAAAACTTATTTGTTATATAAAACCCACATGGCATTGAGCTTGTGCAGCATTCTGGAACACAATGGCACATTCACATGGGGTTGTTTTGCTGAAGAGCTGTTTGTGTTACTAGAATGCAATTTTTCTATTAAAGCCTTTGTAGTTCTCCCTCCACAGACTGGGGTTCTTTTATTATTATTATTTTTACAGCAGCAACAACAACAGTTCTCCAATGATTCATATCAGTAAACAGTAAGCACTAAATGAGCTGTGGGGCTTATATTGTCCATGAGACAAAAAGAAACATCCATATCATAAACTGTGGAGCAGAGACTGACTGTGGAGAATGCAATCAAATTCAGCTTCAGTCAGGGCTAAAGCAGCTGCTGCTGCTGCTGCTGCAGAGCTCTGAAATAAATAACATCGGTGCATAAACCCAAATCCACACAGAAATTCAGAAAAATGGACTCAGGCTCAAGGTCTTCGCAAACAACAGGGTCTGTTTCTGCCTCAGAGGTGTATCTTTGTTTTAGTTCTCATTTAGCCTGTGAGTAAACACACAGGTCTTAATGCTCTCTAATGGAGATCCCATTTGGCTTAACAGTGCACAGTTTTATAGAGGAAAAACAAACTATACAGTAAACTGATGCACAAATCATCTTGAGAGCCAAATGCAAGAGGAGCAGGTAAGACATTCTGGGTCTCTAAGACTGTTTTCTGCCCTCTAAAATCAGTTTGTTTACTACAAAATGAAAGCTGGGGCCTGACCTTCAATGCTCTACTAATGAGCATGAGGAAATCATCAGTGAGCACCGAGCGGCTGATGAGAGAGCAAAGAAAGCTGTGGCTGATGTAAGTCACCTCCCCACCTTTCTGCCCCTTATGTTGGCAGCTGGAAACCTCAAGGTATATATTCCATTATTTCTCTCCAGTGCTGATTTGAAAGCACAGTGTTAATAATAGATGTCAGCACTGGCTTTTTGTGATCCTGAAAAGCAGGATGCATGTCAGCTCACTGATTGCAGCCTGGCAAAATTAATCCACAAAAGAAGAAATTCACTTTCACTCTGCCTCCCTGGTAATCTGCATCACAGATGGCACCCTGAGGAATTCCTCCATTTCCTCTCCATTCGTCCTTTCTCTCCCTTATTACACAACTCCACTCCTCACACCTACCAGCCCTCCAACAAAGAGTAGGCTGGGTTCCCTCTCCAGCTAGTCAATGGCATTCAGAATTGGCACAGAGGGGAGAGGAGCTGCCAGCACTGAGCAGATTGCTCCTTTGGCACCGTGCTGACAACTGGCACTTCCCAAATATCACAGCGAGCCGTGGGTTTGAGGCACAGCATCTCCCCCCAGACTGAGCCTGAGCCTGAGCCTTCTGCCACCTTTGTGCTTTCTGCCACTGCGTGTTCAATGTCCCCACCCTCCATCTACAGCTCAGACACCTTCTTTCCACTGAGGGGCAGAAATAACACCCTAAAGTGGCATGAGAACCCAAACTACTGGCTTAATAACGGGAGGGGGTAACACCTTTGGCTAGTCCAAACCACAGTGGTACAAAACAAGAATCCCACCACTTGGTTTATGATCACAGAATCACAGAATGGATTGGGTTGGAAAAGACCTCCGAGATCATCAAGTCCAACCCTTGGGCCAACTCCAGTCCCTTTACCACATCATGGCACTCAGTGCCACGGCCAAGCTCACTTTAAAAACCTCCAGGGATGGGGAATCCACCCCCCTCTGGGCAGCCCATTCCAATGCCTGAGCACTCTCTCTGCAAAGAAGTTTTTTCTGCTCTCCAACTTCAATTTCCCCTGGCAGAGCTTGAGCCCGTGCCCCCTTGTCCTATTGCTGAGTGCCTGGGAGAAGAGACCAACCCCCACCTGGCCAGAACTTTCCTTCAGGTAGCTCCAGACAGTGCTGAGGTCACCTCTGAGCCTCTTCTTAGCTGCTGGGTTGGTGTTGTCCAAATCAGTCAGGATTATTCTCATTGATTTCAGTCAATTCTGGATCCATCCTTCAGAAACACAGCTTATGATACACAGAAAAATTAAAGATATGGCAAAATTCCCCAGAAGGTAACACATATTTCAAATCTACATATCCAGCTTTCCATGATCTGTATAAATAGCTGTGCTCTCAATCTGTTTCATACCTTTTTCACTGCCTTCTTGTGTGGCAAAAATCTGTGTCAGAAGCAGGATCATTTCGTGCACCTGGAAAAGATTAAGCACAACTATTAAATTGCAATAAAAGAACTGTAAGTCAAGATGGAATAGGCTGAGCATTTAGCCCTGAAAGGAGGGGAAAAAACCCACCTTTATGAAACTCCAGGGTAAGGAAAACATGTACTAATACATTAGAAAGACTATTCCAACAGAGGAGCTATGAAACTCTTTCCTGCACTTGAGTTTACACATTCAGCACAAATACCTGAAAAGGAACATTTTCATTTAACAACAAACATATCCCAGAGCAAATGCAGCAATTCAAGGAAATCCAGACTAGGCAGAAAAGCTGCATGTAGTATGCCCTAAACCCACTGGAGCACAAGGGAACTTCAGCATTTTGCCCCCCATGCAGAACTCATCCATCAGAATCTTTATGGGGCCTGAGCAGAGCAGGAACGAGCCACTGGTACCAGCAGCTGATCTACACCCACAAAGGAGACTTTGCAAGGTGTACTGTCAGCAGCAGCACAACTTGCCTTTCTTTTCTCAACTGCAACAAAACTCTTGAGCACAAGAAGCTTCAAATTCCTGGGGCAGACACCATTTTCCTATTTCTGATCCTCATAATGGCTCATCAATTTCCCTTCTGCTCCTCTTCAGGTGAAGGAACTGGAAACAGAGCCAGACACCAAACAGAAACACTACGTGGAGTCTGAAAATTCTGTGCAAGAACAAGAGTTCTCTAAAGGAGCTCATCTGCCACAAAAGATGATAACAAAACCAACCAGTGCATGCAGGAGCATCTGGGAAAGATGCAGAAGAAACTGAAAATGAGGAGCTTGTAGGTATTGCCTGACCCAGCTCAGTGTTTCATCCCTTGGGAATGGGACTGCATGATTCTTACAGGTCCCTTCTAACTTGAGGTGTTCTGTGATCACACAGTGGCAGTTTGTGCACACCAGGGGCATTTTGCCTCTCCAAAAATCATCCTGTAGGAAGAACACGTTCATTTTCTACTGAACCTCTGGACGTGGGGACCTTTGTAGACGTGGATGTAGCTTTAGAGACAGTCACCTGAAAGTGCAGCATTCTTTGAAAAGGATTCTGCTCCTCTGCCCTCTTTGCAGCCACTTCCTGTCCTCAAACACGCCCTCTGACATGTGCACAGACATGAACACGTATTTATAAAACACCTTTTAACCATCATTCTTCAGGGTCATGACTGTTCTCTTCATCTGTTTCAGTAAAAGGTTTCTATTGTTAAATCAAACCATTTCTGGTACAGGAACAGGAGGCTGATCAGAGCCTGACCGAGTAAATGAAGTCCATACAGGAACAGGAAGATGCAGAGGAGAAGGAGATGGAATGGCTGAATCAGCTCTAAACAAACTGCACACCAGGCACTGCACCTCAGCAAGTAAAGGCCTTGCTTCCTGGGAGCTTATCCAAGGGCTTCAATCCTCTGTGTCAGTGGATCGGGAAGAGGCAGCAGAGCTGGAGCTCACGTGTTTGAATCCACCTGCATGAATTTATTAGAGCAGAAAAGGGTGTGGGATGGAGATGAGGAAAACATAGGTGTGCTCTCAACCCCAGCTGACTCATGCAGCTCCCCACAAAAAGGAGCACAGATGTTCCACAGGTCCCTTCAGGCACTTCTGGAATAGTGACTGGTCAGTACAGATGTGTTTTCACTAATGCTAAAACAGAAAGGGAAAACCAGCAGCGTTCTTCTCTCCCCAAAGGGACACACATTAAAGGCTAAATCCCTTCTCAGTGGTACCAAAACTCCACAGCCAGAACTGCTCTCAGGAACAAAGCCCCCTCATCCTGGTCCCCCCAGGACATTTCTGTACACTCCAGAATTCCAGGAGGGCAGACAGGGGGAAAACCACACAAAGCAAGTACCCAATTCCTACACCTTCTCCTTTCTCTGGGGTAAAAAACAGGGGGTAGCCCCTCAATGCTCCTGAAGTGATTTATTTCCATAGCAAGAGGTTGGATGGGCATGTGCCTAAACACTGTAGCATTTACATCTTCTTTCTCAACAAGGTTTTAAAAGATAAATAAGATACTAAGGCAACACCACTTCAATGTCCTCCTTTCTTCCAGAGTATTGTGTATGTTGCCAAGAGATGACCATTGAAACATTGCTATTAAAAACCAGGTTTGAGATATGAAACATGGGCAAAATATTAAAAGGCAGGAGAAGTGTGAAATGATCTGCAGATAAAAGAATTATCTGTGTGTCAGACCCAAAAGCTTGCAAATAATACTTCCCTGGCATATCTGGAAAGATGGAAGGCATCCAACACTGTGTGAAGGATCTGTGCTAACACAGGTTTGGGATTTTTCACATCAAGGATAGAAGGTGTGTCCTGGGCTGCCTCTTGCAAATAAGTCCTCTCATCAATAGCCTTTATTCAAAGTCTTATTAAAGCTTCTTTTACAGGGGAAAACACATTTGTTCACAGCAAGGCAGCAGAACATCATGTTCAGGGCTGCTGCTCAAAATTGAGAGGGGAGACACTGCAGGGTGTGGCAACAGGAGGGGGAAGAGCACAGAAGGAGCAAATTCAAACGAGCTGGGAGGCAGAAGCAGCTCCTGTGGCAGCACAGTGGGGTACAGACTGCAGGACATCAGACTGGGTTGGTTGTGGGAGAATTACTCCAGAAGGAGGAGGGCTGATCCCCAGTGAATGCCTTGAACCAGCCAGGGTTAACAATGCAATGTATAATCTTGCTGCCATAACCTAAAAAAAACCCAAAAAGGTGGTGAACAGTGCTGCTGTTTCATTTCTAGTGGATGATTTTCTATAGAGCTGGAGTCAAACACTGCTGTCCTCCAATCACCCTGCTGTTGTTCACCAAGCCCTGCTTGGACAACTGAAACAAATGCATTTGGGCAGAGACCCTCTGAAAAGCAGGATAAGGGTGTGCAGATGCTGCCAGATGTCAGACACTTCTCACCCTGCTCTGGAGGTGGTCATTTAGAGCCTGAGCCTGGGGCATCCTGGCCTGAGCACAAAGATTCCTACCTGCTCCACCACAAACCCGCTCTGGCAGCAGGGAAAAGCAGTCAGGGTCAGGCTTGTCATTCCCTGGAAAGGCTGAATGCAAAGAGACTGCACGGTAAAAGTTCTTTTAGAGAGATTATTTACAAGAGAGCAGGTTTAGATTAGATACCATGAAAAAATTCTTGCCTGTTGGGGTCCTGAGGGCCTGGCACAGGGTGCCCAGAGAAGCTGTGGCTGCCCCAGCCCTGGGAGTGTCCCAGGCCAGGTTGGACAGCGCTTGGAGCAGCCTGGGCTGGTGGGAGGTGTCCCTGCCCAGGCCGAGAGGTGGAATGGGATGAGCTTTAATGTCCCTTCCAATCCAAATTACTCTGTGATCCTGTGAGAAATTTGGACCCTGCAGGCAGTGGGAGCAGACTTCCTCCTTTCTCATTCCATGTTATGACTGTTGGACACATCCCACTTAAAGGTAAAACTGGAGGTGGCAAAGGGGACACAGTGTTAAGCAGCAAAATCAAGCAGGATATTTGAATACACGGTCCTTCCCTGCTTAAAAATCCCATATTTGCAGTTACTTAAATGATCAGTGATTTATGTGATCTTAAGGCAATTTTCCTGATAATTCAAGAATATTAGTGATAAAAACTGATTTTGATAAATTGCTGTGATCTACATGGCAGTTCTGGAGAGGCAGGGAACACAATTAGAGGGAAAAATTATGAATTTTTGCTTGTTCCTTTTAAACATCAGCCATGATATGACACTGCTGTATTTTCACACACTGGGGCTAACGAGGCACATCTCGAATGCCTCTCAAAGCAGGACTTTCACCAGCAATTATCTGTTTGTCCATCTAACCCCCTGCTTCTAAAAGATCTCTTCCCAACTAGCTGTTACTCTTTTGCTCCATGAGGGTGTCCCAGGTCAAATCTTTTTCATAATATACCTTAAGGTCAGATTGCCTCGAAATCACTTTCCCTAAGACCTGTCCAGCCCTGCTCCCGAGGCTGTAATCTCAAAAACATCCACATCCCTCCTGGATTAGCACAGAGTAATTGTATCAGCTCTTCAGCAGGAGCAGTGGTGGAAAATTCTTGGGAGAGCTTCACTGGGGATGGGGTCTTAGCTCTTAATGCTTCAAAGCCCTGCAGAGTTCCTCATTTAGATGCCTTCCCTCCATCTGGTGAAAATGATTTTGTAAACGTAAAACTGGTGCTTAAAGTGTAATTTCTCTGCTGTTACATAATTTCCCTCGGCCTACTTGAGTCTCTAATCCCTGCAGCTGATCCAGTTTTATTGTTAAGCCAATAAGGGCTGCAATGATCACAGACCCACAGCCACACTGACAGAGACCACTGGTTTGTCTCCTCCCTCAAACCCAGACTTTATATTGCACTTTGGCCACATATATATGACAAATATTTCTGATCCATCCTTCAAAACCTCTAAAATCAGCCCTACATCCTGTCCAGTCAGTTCCTAACACAGGGCTTGGCTACTTCAAAGGAATCACTGAGGATTTCCCCCCCCACAGCCCAGATCTGCCTTGCTGTTGTCTCAGCTTATGACTTTTCACCTTACCCTTGTGGATATCAGAGAATAAATTGTTCCTTTCCCCAGGGCTGCAGCCTTTAATCTGTTTGAAGGCTCCACACATCTCCCCTCAGCTTTCTGTGCTCTCAACAGGCTCAGCAGAGCTGAGTGTTCAAAGACTCTCATCATTATTGGCACCTTTTTCTCCAAATCACCCACATTTCTCTGGTGCACAGCCCAGGACTGGCTGAGCAGAGCAGGATTCCTGTGTTTGTTATTTGTATTTTCTTACCTACTTGGACCTGCATGGTGTTTGATTCTTCTGCAACCAGATATTTTGGATTCCTGTTCAGCTTCTGACCCACGGACCCTCCATCCTTTCCAACTGCCCCATTCCCAGTCCTGTCACTCTCAAGTTGATGGTGTTGAGATGCACCTGCTGCTGAACAACATCCTATTTTTGTTCCATAGAGCTCCTGTTTGGAATACCAGTTCTACCACTGTGTTTATTCTGAACTCGATCTCATCCTCAAATGCAGTAATTGCATTATTTCATCACAGTGAGTAATGCACAGGTAATTCCCTGTACAAGCACTGATATCAAGGACTTTCTCCCTCAACCTGTTTTGCAACAGAGTGGTATCATCTAGTCTTGTTTCCCAGTTTATTATTAGAATACCCTGCAAGCCAGTGTTAGAAGCTCCACTAAAAATCAAGATATACGACATACACTGCTCTGCCCTTATCTGCAATCCTTGTTATGCTGCCAGAAAAGGAAATTAGATTGGCTCAATTCAGTCACAACAAAGCCATACTGGCCAGCATTCACCTTTTTTCTCTTCCCTTCGAGATGTTTATTTTCTCTCAGACTTGAAATTAAACTCACTGCTCTATTGCTTCTCAGTGTATCAGGGAATCACTTATCTCCCCCCATTCCCTGTTTTGTTTTGTTGCTGTACTTGAGCTCACAAAATCCCATGGAAAATGCACTCTGAAAAATGCAAACCAAGAGACCCCAAAGAGGAGGCAGCTCCTCAAGAGGATCAAGAGCAGGGCAAGGTCTTGCTAATGCGATTCTTTTGATATTTGAACCATAGAATTATGGAATGCTTTGTGCTGGAAAGGACCTTAAAGATCACCCAGTGTCCACCCCCTGCCATGGGCAGGGACACCCTCCCCTATCCCAGATAGCTCCAAGCCCTGTCCAACCTGGCCTTGGGCACTCCCAGGGATGGGGCAGCCACAGCTTCTCTGGGCACCTGTGCCAGGGCCTGCCCACCCTCCCAGGGAGAAATTCCTTCCCAATATCCCACCCAGCCCTGCCCTCTGTCAGTTTGAAGCCGTTCCCTGTGTCCTGTCCCTCCATCCCTTGTCCCGCTCCCTCCCCACTCCTGGAGCCCCTTTGGTCACGGGAAGAGTCTCTGAGCTCTCCCTGGAGTTTCCCTTCTGGTGTTTGTGCTCAGTATTGCTGACCCCTCTGTATTTTCGGAGGCACCCACTGGACACAATTAATAATCACACCTTTGTTTATCTCTCTTCAGAGAAACAACCCGGGCGGGAGATCCCTTTTCCTTGCCCCTCCTTGTCCTCCGGGCTGATGACAACAATACCCCTCAGAGGAGCCCGCAGCGAGGTGTGGGCAGACCCCTCTGGAGAGGACAGAGAAATGGCCTCAAGCTGCGCCACGAGAGCCCCACACTGGACACCACAGACACTCCTTCCCCTGCTCCAGCGCTCCCACACCGACACGGGGGCGAGCTCATCACTCCTGTGGGCGCCTCTGCGACGCGGGTTAGACGCTACAGCCGGATTTTTACAATTTAAAAGCCATTCGTGGCTCTCAGATCCCCGCTCTGCGTTTCGCCCTACCCGGCCCTCCCGGCGGGGCTGCGCATGCGCCGGTGCCGCGCGAGAGGGGCGTGTCCTGCGCGTGCGCGGGGCGCGTTTCCTGCCGGCCGCGTCCGCCCGGGCCCGCTCGGCCTCGCCCGCGCCGGAGCGGAGTCGCGTTGACTGCC
>VWZD01001892.1:239730-262466 GCA_013396695.1 Sakesphorus luctuosus | reverse complement strand
CCCCCTCTCCATGCCCCCCAGCTCTCCCCTGTGCCCCCCAGCTCTGCCATGCCCTGGTGCCCCCCATCCATCCCCATCCCGCTGTCCCGTGTCAGGAGATGCCGTGAGGAGTCACCCCCTTGGGAGTGCCCTGGAAGGACAGGACAGTGGTGGGAGGTTGTCCTTAGGCACAGGCACCTGATTCCAGGTGTTTGGCAGTGATGGAGGTGCAGGGATTAAAAAGATCCCTTTCTCCCTCTCCCTGTCACACATCCACCTTCCACCTGCACTTCCCAGCCTGCATCCTGCCTGGTTGCTTGGCCTGGGATGGATTTAGACCACATATTTTTCACCCCATGGAGAAGTGACAGCAGCTGAGCCCTGTATTTCCCAACCCTGATCCATTCAGTTCTTACACTGAAAGAATTCCTGCTGTACTTGATCCTTTCAGTCCTTACACTGAAAGAACTCCTACAGTACCAAAGTGCAAGATTCCTCCTTATAATTCCTTTTAAAAATAATTGAAACTCGAGGCCAGTTACTTTGTATTTGGGGAAAAAAGCTGAGGGAAAGCTGCATTAAGTACTTGACTAACAAAGTCAGCCCAACATTATCTTCCCTGTGTGAGATTCTCAGATTGGCTGAAAGAAAAGGTTATTAATTTATCATAGGGCCAGTGGCATTTTCCTTACTGAAATACGAGTTTGATTTTGTCTGTGCATTGGTAAGGAATAACTTTAACTGGAAAACTTCAGTGAGATTTATCTCCCTGAAGAAAATAGCACTGCACTTATCGGGACAGAACCAGCAGTGCTTTTTGAGGTTTATCATCACTGTTGGGTTTTGTGGGTTTGTTACAAACCAAAATGGGAAAACAGTCACTTGTACCAAGTTATGGAGCCCAAGAAACTCAGTCAATGGGAAGGAACAGATCATACAGGAACAGATGATCCAGCTTTGGGAACAGCTAAGTAAAAATATTTCAACTAGAAGTCAGGGTGGGACCATATTTTATATGCTGTGCCAACCTGTGACAAGAAGTCCCAGGGCTGTGTTTCCAAATAGCTGCATTCCTTGGGGAGGGGAGGTTGGATATTTTTACATTTTATTTCGGAAAGAGTAGCAAAGGCTGAGCATTCCTTGTTGGTGGAACAGCTCTTGAACTTTTGCTGTATATGGAAATGTGCTGCTACTGAATGTTGGCATGAGCTAAAGCAAGATCCTGGAAAAAGCACTTTGCAGTTGTGTTTGGCTTATATTCACACATGGAGTCTCAAGTGATGGATGCCCAAGGTCAGAGGTAACTCTGGTTATGTCAACACTTTCACTTTAACAAAAAAAATTATTTTGCTTAGGGCTGTGTATATTTATTTAATAATTTTATTTGATTGATAGAATGTGATTATTAGAACCATGAAAATCGTGCTGGTTAAAATTGTGAACTGGACTTCAAGCTTGTACAGTTGAAAGTTATATCTAAGGACACCATAATTTGCATTTCATTACAATAACAGTGCTTTATTTCCTTAAAAGAAAGGTCTTTCCAGTTATTTTTAAAAAGAGAAAAAACAACTAAAATAAAGTCTCTCCAGTTCCTTGCACTGGTGAAGAAGTTCTGTCTCACTCTGCTCCAAGATCCAGCACTTTCAGGGTATTTGTTCAACTTTGTGGTATGAAAGTCATTGCTGAAGCTCAGTAAGAATTTACTCACCTGAGTTTCTGTTGGATTGCCTTCATTTCCTGTTTGCTTCCAAATTCCTACCTTGTCCTGGAGTCTCCACCCTCTGCCAGCACGGCCTGACTTGGGTGTGTTGTAATTCCAGGCTGTGATGGGTGTGGATGTCTTGGAATGACATCACGGGGATGGTTCTTTCTCAATGTACATGTGGGGGTAAAATACTCTGATCCATCAGCCAGTGATAAATTGCTGTGAAAATCAGTGGAATGTGTGGAAGGAATCAACAAATCCACTTTGGATGTGTTGAATTGTGCACATTGAAATTATTACAGGTGACCTTGAGTTTTCATGGTATTGTTTTTCATCCATTTATGCTGCCCTTGGTTAATACAGGACATGGAATACAATATTTTAGATAATAACATATTAAAAATATTTTAAACAACTTTTTGGGTGGTGGCACCCTCAGTTACAGATGTTCATCACCAGCTCTTGAAATAGCCATAAATTGAAGAAAAAACTAGATATTTAGCTTTTTTAAAACAAAATACTCACAAACTGCAATGATTCAGCTTGTTCTTTTAGTGTTTGAGTCTCATGAGGGCAAAAGCCTGACTATCAAATAGTTCAGTGCTGGAATTAATTTGAAGAAATTACTAATTAGTTAATTACTAATCTTAATAATTTTTCCCTAGGATACATATAAATGGTTTTATCAAATAATACATCAGCAGGTCACAGTTACACATCAGTTTAACCTCCTGCCAGAGGATTTGGTTGCAGTGCTGCCTGTGAGCCTGGAACATGTCAGGGTTTTCAACCACTTCACCGAGCTGTGTCCCAGATATTTATTTTTTTAATTATTCTATTTCCATAGTAAAATCAGGAGGTTTATTAGACTTCTTGAGAACCTGCTGCCTTGTCTGGGAGGATACACTACGAAGCTGTGGCTCTCAGGGTAATTGCAATTAGCTAAGGCAAGCAGGGCAATTAATATTCATTGTCCTACTAAAGATACCAGGGCTGTGGCACAGGCAGCTCTTGAGCAGTGTTAACATATTTACTGAGTAAGTTGTGACCTCCTGCCAGTCAGTTGTACCACTGCACTGAAAGAGCCTTGGTAAATGTTGAAATTTAACTTTGTTTTAATAATTCCCTCATTTTGAACTGTTTTGTTTTCAGCCCTTTCACTTTTTACAACATAGGAATCCCTTAAACTCGGAATGTCTCTACATCAGTTCCTGCTGGAGCCAATCACCTGCCATGCCTGGAACAGAGACAGGACTCGTGAGTAATATGGTTTAATTTTAATTTAGTTTTTCTATTGCTGTTCTCTCTTGGATGTCAGTTTGTGGTCTTGTAATGTTCTGGGTCAGGTTTAGGGAAGGTATAGTCAGATACAGTGCTACATATTGATTGTTCCACATGTGATCCAAAAAGCACAAGCTGAGCTTTTCTAAACTTGTTGCTGGAGCAAATCGAGTCTTCCTGGTGTTCAGAAAGCTTTGCCTCTTGCTCTGCTCCTCATGGGTTTAACCTGGCCCTTTTACCCTCTCTGACCCCCTATTTCCATACCCCCAGTCCTTTCTTTTAATAGTTCAGTTTTCCAATATAA
Organism: Sakesphorus luctuosus; assembly: GCA_013396695.1. Lineage (NCBI taxonomy): Eukaryota > Metazoa > Chordata > Aves > Passeriformes > Thamnophilidae > Sakesphorus > Sakesphorus luctuosus. The sequence continues at coordinate 259,194 of VWZD01001892.1, read as the reverse complement.
TGTGGAATTCTGTGTTCCAAATATGTTGTCTTTCTGTACAGAACACTCATGACCATGGTATGTGCACCATGTGTGTCTGTCAGACTGACAGAGAGTAGGTTTAGATTGGATATTGGGAATAAATCCTTCCCTGGGAGGGTGGTGAGTTCCTGGCAGAGGTTTCCCAGAGCAGCTGTGGCTGCCCCATCCCTGGAAGTGTCCAAGGCCAGGCTGGACAGGGCTTGGAGCACCCTGGGCTAGTGGAAGGTGTCCCTACCCATGGCAGGGGGTGGAAACTGTACAATCTTTAAGGTCCTTTCCAGCACAAACCATTCCATGATTATTTGAGGTTTTCCAGGGATGTTGTCCCTTGTGTTTACAAACCCCTTGTAGTGCTTTCAAATTTGAGAACAGAGCGTTTAGATGGGAAAGTCTTCTCAAATAAATCGTTTGTAACTAAAAAGTCTTGAGTACTATTGGATTGTTTTATTTGTTCTTTCTAGAGATTGCCATTAGCCCCAATAACCATGAGGTCCACATCTACAAGAAGAGTGGGAACCAGTGGGTGAAGGCCCACGAGCTGAAGGAGCACAATGGACACATCACAGGTGAGGCTGTGCTGAGCCAGGCACTTGAGTTTTCCCACCCCCCTCATTTCCCCAGTGGGGACTGAAGAGGAAAATCTGCAAGTGGTGAGTAAATAGATCTTTTTATAGGTTGGCATTCCCACTTAGAGAGAGCCTTGCAGCATTTTTCTGGACTGCATGCAGGGAGTGTTAGGAAGAAAAGCCCTATCTCATTTCCAGACATTTCAGTGGAGTAACTGAGCCTTTTTTTCTTATCTATTGCTTATTTTTCATCCAGAATGACATAATGAGAACACATTTTCAGTCTGCTGAAGTAGCCTGGTGGTGTCACAGTGAAACATGCTGCTCCCTTTCAAGTGCTAGCACTAAAATTTCATCAAGTATATGACTGTAACTTTGCTTTATGGTTTCCAACAGCAATAAATACCCTTTTTTAGGGACTGTATAAACATTTGAAGTGGTCAATCCTGGACTTATGACAGACCATCAGTGAGCACATTTATTGCAGGCCCAGAGTATCTGTACATCCAGGGAAAATCAGGAGGAGCTGCCACGATGAGTCACGAGATGTTACTTTAAAAAATGTGATTACCCTGTGGCAGTCTTACATTACTGGTTTTTTTTCCATGGTGATATTTTTTATAAGGGCTTTATTCTCTAAGGAAATAAAAATAATTAATACAAGCACTTGCCCAAAGCAGCAATATCCTTTATTCTATTCTCAGCTCACTAATGGGCAGGAGTATCTGCCCAACAGCATTTTGCAGGAATTTTATTCAATTTTTTTCAATTCTTCCTGTCCAAGAGCACAACGTTCTGTGCTGCTCTGTGAAGTCACTTGGGCTGAATTTACAAACAAGGTGCTGCTCCCCAAAGACTTTTCTCTGCATTTTACTTGCACCTGTTAATGTTAGAAGCCAAATATTCGTGAGTTGGGAAAAGAGCTCTCCCTGCACAATGTATAGCTTTGGAATACTGAGTGCTTGGGGTTGTAAGGAGTGGAGTTCAGCTGTGGCCACACACAGGAAATCAACTGATCAAACTGTTTGTAACCTCTGACAGGAGTGAGTCAGCTCTGCCACTCCAGCTCCTGAGCACAAGGGACAAGGTCCTCCTCTTGACTCAGGTTTGTGGTGAGCTGCCCCTGCTCACTTACAGGAAGAACTTTATTTACTCAAATTGCTTAGTTTTCTGCTAAGCTAAAAAGCTGAACTTGCCATGGGTCAGAACAGCACTGGTGCTGGTGCAGGGCAAGAGAAGTAAAGAGGCAGGATGGCCCCTCTTTCACAAGACTCATGTAACTGTGGTTTCAGACCACCAGCCTCTTCAAAATGGAACTTTTTAAGCATAAACCAATTTTGAAGTAGACAATACACGAATAATATGGTAAAATGAGTACAAATTCTTTCCACAGCTTTTATCCCACTTGCAATTTGTGAGCTTAAGAGATGTTTTTAATACTAAATGTAGTTATGGAAAGCCATTGACATTTAATTTGTGGCAGGAGAGTTCAGGATCACACTCTGCATCTCAAAGAAGGTTGCTAGAGAAAAGATGAAAAATAATGTTCCCATAAGACTTTCCAGTTGAGAACATCCTTAATTGCCTGGGAGGGAAAAGAAGCAATGGCAGCATTATCAAAGGCTTTGTTCTATTCTTTGAATTGTTATTTTTGTTTGGTAAACCCCTCTTTCTCATGGCACGGCTTGAAAAGGCATGGAAAAATGTGAGGATTTTGTCAGTACACAAAGATTTGTGACTTCTAACAAAAAACACCCCTTTTATCTAAACTTTAGATCATGGTTGCAGTCTACCAGCGAGCAGACAACTTTGTTAGAGGCTGTGCAGTTTTGGAATTGCTGGGTTTCAGGTGTTGGGCCAGATCTTGCAGAATCAGAGGTGTGGAGAGTGGTGGTGGAGAGGCCTTGGCCAGTCTGCAGAGCTCCACCTGTTGGCCAAGCTTGCAGCAGGTTTAGTGGGAAAATCCCTGTGGGATTTGGGATCTGCAGTTCTAGAGGGAGAAACAGGTATCCCAGACAGTTTGAAATGGCTCCTGGAGAATAACTGATGGAGGGGAATAACCCAATAGTAATAACTGTCTCAGTGATCAATCCATCGGGAGCTGCAGTGACAGGACAAGGAGTACTGGGCACACACTGAAAGAGGGGAAATTTAGGTTACATGTATGGAAGAAATTCTTCCCTGGGAGGGTGGGCAGGGCCTGGAACAGGTTGCCCAGAGAAGCTGTGGCTGCCCCATCCCTGGGAGTGTCCAAGGCCAGGATGGACAGGGCTTGGAGCAGCCTGGGCTGGTGGAAGGTGTCCCTGCCCATGGCAGGGTGGGTGGAATGAGATGAGCTTTAAAGTCCCTTCCAACCCAAACTGTTCTATGGTAGAAGGCTGTGAGGTGATCCTGAGATGAGCTCAGTTGGTTAAAACTTGGTTGTAATAATGCCAAGGTCATGGGTTCAATCCGCTGTGTGGACCATTGACTTAAGAGTTGGACTCGCTGATCCTTGTGGGTCCCTTCCAGCTCAGAACAGTCTGTGATTCTGTGATCTCTGTTTTACCTTAATGTAAAACAAACAGCATAAAGGGAGAAGTTCATTCCTGTGAGCTCTTCCCTGCAGGCATTGACTGGGCTCCCAAGAGCGACCGCATCGTGACGTGCGGGGCCGACCGCAACGCGTACGTGTGGAGCCAGAAGGACGGCGTATGGAAACCCACCCTGGTGATCCTGCGCATCAACCGCGCCGCCACCTTCGTCAAGTGGTCCCCCCTGGAGAACAAATTCGCTGTGGGAAGTGGAGCTCGACTTATATCCGTGTGCTACTTCGAGTCTGAAAATGACTGGTGAGCTGTTGGGGTTTAATTTCTGGTTATAGCCTCAAGGTCTGCACAGGAAAGCTGAAGCCTGGAGTTTAGTGCTGGTAACTAGGTTACTGTTTTACCAATTTCTAAAATCTTCAGGAAATGTGATGTCCTTATCATTTCTTTTCTGGGCTTTCTCTATTTTGGAGGAAATATTCCATCTCTCTTCTTTACTCTGGTGTAGCACCTCAAGGCCTTTGACTTCCCGTATTTTCAGGTGGTACATGTTGGTGTGGATCTGTTCTGTCTGACTGCCAGAAACATACGTTGCTTTTCTAAAAGTGCAAGAATTTCTGCAGAGTAAAAATCTATTTACTACAACTGTATGGCTGCAAAAAGAGAAATGTTTCCTTCCCCCACCTCGTTCCAGAATGAATGAAGAAACCTTCACTTGACTCTTTCTTCCATATACATTATTTTGAGCCATTTGTTGGCATTAAAGGGTTTGCGTCTGTCACATCTCCAGGGTGGTCTGTTAGAAGATGTTTGATCTTTTCATTGACCTGCTCTGCATTTTGTCATGTACTTATATCACAGTTGATAGATTTCAGTCACAAATATTTCCCCTATTAACACTTTTGCTCCTTGGCAGCTAAACTTTTAGTGCTTCTGGTCTTTTCCCTTTGTTGGAACTACATTTGCTGTATCATCTGTAGGTGAAATCAGTATATGGAGCATTTCTTGCTTTGGGCTGTATGACCAGGCACAAAAACACGGGTGTCCTGTGTGGAGATAAAAAACAGTGACACCATCTGCAAAATACATTTTAAAGATTGTTTTGGACTTTTCTGCTTTCCAGCATATTCACTTGTCATTATTTTCTCTGCCTCACTTGTCTGCAAAAGAATCAAAACCCCCATGTGCTAAAGAAAATTAATTTAATGTGATCCTTAAAACTTGTGCTTGATGGAAGTACAATAAAAAAAAAGCACCATCATCCCAAAGGCCATCAAGTGAATACCAGATTTCATTACTATTTTGTAAATAGTTCAGATAAGCTAAATCTGCTGAGACATATTTAGGCCAGTATTGATGCATTCAGCAGCAGGACCACTTTGCACTGCACTGCAGATAATTGAGATGAATGCACTGGTCATATCATTGGCAGTTCCCCCATTTACTTGTTTTGGTTTATAGTTATTGTGTTATTAAACAGTAGAAAAGTCAATAGGCAAGAGATGTGCCTACAGAACTGGTTGGAAAGGGCGTGTGATCCATGAAAATGGGGCTGCTTTGCTCAGTGTGACAGTCACAGCTGATCTCGTGGTCATGGAGGGTGAGGGACCAGGCAATTCCCATGCAAAAATCACATTAAGGGATTCCATCTGATGCACTATAAAAATTAATTTGAAGGGGAATAGGGCTCAGATGAGGAGATACATATTTAACAAGTTAGTTCATAGTATTTAAAATTTTAATTAAGATAGCCATAAAAAGTTCAGAGATTGCACCAGGGAATGTGGAAGATTTGGGCGTGACGCGTTTTCCAAAACTGGTATGTTTAGTCATTGTCAAGGAGGGATCTTTTTGAGGAGTACTTGGGGGAGTCAGGTAAAATATGTTCATACAAATTTTATATATCTTTCTTTTTTTATTGTTTTAGGTGGGTGAGCAAACACATCAAGAAGCCCATCCGTTCCACTGTCCTCAGCCTGGACTGGCACCCCAACAATGTCCTCTTGGCTGCAGGATCCTGTGACTTCAAGTGCAGGTGAGAGAAACTGAAGCATCTGTGTCTAATTTGGATTACTGGATCAAGTCAGCAGAATAAAAGATGGCTTATTGCATACTCTTTTTGGTAACAAAACACCCAGCTTGAGAAGCATTTGCTTTGGTGCTGCTGCATGGTGACTTTGCACTGCTAAGGTGGGTCTGCTGAGGGATACACCTGATTTAGGGAATTGTTGGGTTCCTTTCCTAGGAGTCACAGCAGGAGTTTTGCTGTGCATGCACAGGGCTGAGAGCTGTTTGTTAGCCTGAATTAGATTAACAGGTGTCATTATGTAGCACACCAACACCTCTAGTTAGAGTTGAAAAAGCCATATCCTTATAGTGCAGTTCCAAAATTCAGAGTAAGTTGGCACTTACAGAGGGATTGTCCCGTTTTGTCTTACCTCAGTCCATTGTTTTCTCCCCTTTCCCTGTGCTGGCCTCAGTGTTCTCACAGCCAAGGAATTGATCCACCTGCACCTCACTACAATGAAACACATTTTTTGAAGAACTTTACCAAAAAAAAGGCTGTTAAAAGCAGATTGTCATGAGAGATGGATGGGGTGGACTTTCAAACTGATTGTGAAATTACAGGATGAGGGATGGGCCCTGCAGGCTGCTCTGTGTGAGGGATTGGGGTCACTGCAGGGAACCTGCATGGGGAGCTGTGTCTGCAGTGCTGGCTTTGATTCACACTCACTTAATCACTTGTACCTTCAATGATAATGAAAGCTTCTTTTCTTAAATTCTTTATGTAATAGGGCAATTTTTAAGCTTCAAAGTATGTGCTAAAAATGACTAAGGAGGAGTGGGAAGGGGAGGTGGGATTGACTATTACATTCCTTATTTCAGAATGAAACCCTTGCATCTAAACCCCATCCTTTGACACCTTTTTATGTAAGGAACAATCTTAGGTGGAAGCTGGGGAAGAGTGTTGTCTCCCTTTCCTGCCTTATCTCCAGTTTTCATTAGATAAACTCCATGTATTCACTTCTGTCACAAAAATGTGATGTGAAATGTACTCACTCATCTTCCAGGAGCAGCTGCTTTTCACATGTGGAAATTTTTTCATGTGTGTTCATAAAGGATCTTGGGATTTGCCATTAGATCACCTGAAAAATATATGTGTGTGTGTGTGTGTGTGTGTGTGTGTGTATTTGTATGACTTTGGACTTGAGCTTTTTCATGTGCCTGTTATGTGCATTGCATCCCTGCTTATCTCCTTTTTCCTGCTTGGTTGAACAGTTACATTCACATAATTCTTCTGTTCAGTGTGATTTTTAAAAACCTTTAATATTTTTTGGAAGAAAGTCAAAGTGTGGTTCAATTTCCAAGGGAGATTCTCTAAGAAGACTTGCTCAGTCTCTTGTTTCCCATCAGAAAACTCACTGTCCTGCATCTTATTTCTCTGAAAATGGGTGTGTTTTGAAAAAAGAAAGAGCCAGATCTTGGTTTGCAACATTTGGGAAACTTTCTGCTCTTCCTTAACATTTTACTTTAGGATGATTTGTTTAATAATTTTGCTGCTTTTATCGTAGAAATATCCATATAGAAAAATTAAAGAAAGGAAAAGTAATGGATATGTGTTTCTATTTCTTCCCCAAAACCATGAAAAAATATTTTCTTTCTTAATCAATGAGTACAGATCTCTAGAACTCCTTGGGGAATGTTCAGTTCCGTATGAAAGATAATAAAGGCCCTGAAATATTCACCTGTTCTGATGAAAATTATGAAATGGATCTGCCAGAGCCACTGCCAGCTAATAAGTAGCTAAGTGGGAGATATTTTGGGAAAAGATTGGAGGGCAGGAGGCTGCAGGTTGATGGGTGTTTATTCAGCAGAGTTTTTGGTGGTTGGCCTAGATAGATGAGCTCCCCTTACATTTGTCTTTTAAAAAAAATATAATATATGTAGCTAATGGCACTGCATAGGTGTGAATTTTATATTCTTGCTGGAACAGTGTTGCTCTGGAATAAAAGTAATTTCCCAGTGTCCTTTGAAGGCTGGGACCTTCAATCTGGTTTTAAAAGAGAGAGAGACTTTAGTAAGGGAAAAGACTTATTTTAACTAACAGTTAAATTTGAGGCCTTTCACTGCTTAGGAATGATTTTCCTGCCTTGTGTCAAAGGCTGTTGCTTTCAACATCTTGTCCTATTTCCATACATTAGAACCATCCTTTTAAACAGCTCTATAAAATTAAGTTTTTTGAAGGATTATCATTAGATTATATTTAAACTGATGGAGCCAAATATAAATTCATACTTAATTCCCTGAAAATCCATTCCTAATTTAGCTGCAGTTATGAGACCCTCTCATTCCAAATGAGCAGCTTTATTGGAATAAGCTGAATATGGGCACCTTTGGAAGTGCTTACCCCACACATGTAAAAGATTTAAAACACAGGGAAGGGGGAGCTACATTTCCTTAGACTCACTATAAAATAATTCCTTTTTGTGTTTGACTGCAACCATGAATATTTGATCACAGATTCTCATTTATGCTGATTTTTTTTCCCCTGGTAGTAGTGTGGTGTAGCTGACTTGCTCCTCCTGCTCAATGGACTCTAATCCTGCGTTGGTGACATCCCAGTGAATTCCATGGTAACAATCCAGAACACCATATTGTGGCATGTCTGAATCATGCAGAAGGAATTTGATGGAAGGGGGAGGCTTCCTATTTAAGCATATCTTGAAAATTGTAGTGCTGGGAAAAAAAACACCTATAAAAACATTGTGGTATTTCAGGTTTTCAAGGCTTTCTTTCCAATAATGAGCTGCAAGAAGGTAGCTCAGAGCCCCTTTGGCATTAGAACATGGGGGTTCTTTCTTTGAAATCCTGCTAAAAAGTGAATGTTCCTAAAAAGTGGGTAATTCTGTAGGTGTTTGTATTAGCTTCTAATTATACAGTGCTGTTCCTTGGTGTTCTCTGAGTGAGGGGTGACTCTGGAGAGCTGTTACACCCTGAAGGGATGAAAGAGAATTCTTGGCACGGAGCAGAGTGCCCTCACTGTGTGTGTTTTTGTGCCATCTTCTGGAAAAGGAGGAGAGTGGTACAGGAACAGCCTGTATGAAAAACCTGTGTGCTTCACACCCTGTGTGCTGCTGCTTTCTCTCTGCACACTGAACCTTCCAGGCTTGCTCAAAGGTACCTTAATACTTTATTTTGGGGAAAATCAAATGCATCCCTCTGCTTCCTGTGGCAGAACACAGTGAGGTCGTGGTGGCCAAAAAGAAGAGGGCACAGTTTGCAGGTGTCACACACAAGATATTTTATTAAATCACTCCATGAAAGAAAAAAGCAAGCAGGAAAGAAAAAGAAAAAGAGAGTAAAAGATACACTCAAACTCCAAATTGCACAATATATGTTTTCAAATCCTACCCATAGCCAAGTTCTATAGATTGTATCACTATACAACCTGTATCACTATAACTCCCTGAAGGGAAGTTCTGGCCAGGTGGGGGTTGGTCTCTTCTCCCAGGCACTCAGCAATAGGACAAGGGGGCACGGGCTCAAGCTCTGCCAGGGCAAATTGAAGTTGGAAAGCAGAAAAAAATTCTTTGCAGAGAGAGTGCTCAGGCATTGGAATGGGCTGCCCAGAGAGGGGGTGGATTCCCCATCCCTGGAGGTTTTTAAGCTGAGCTTGGCCGTGGCACTGAGTGCCATGATCTGGTGACAGGACTGGAGTTGGCCCAAGGGTTGGACTTGATGATCTCGGAGGTCTTTTCCAACCCAATTGATTCCATGATTCTATTCTATGATCACCGTGTCTATAAACCTTATTACAGCTTCTAATTGGATGTTACTTTCTGCACAGATGTTCTCTCTGCCGTGAGAAATTTATCTCCTCAACATTATTTTTTCATGGATAGCTTCTCCCAAAACTTTCTTATCTCATTTTGTTTCTGCTAGCTTGCTGGTTTTTCTCACAGTACTAATGAAGTACCAACTAGTAAGCCTCAGAGTCTGCCTGCAGCCCCCAAACCTTTCCTAACTCAAAAACCCGTTTCTTACCCTCACAGCTTCCAATGTGAAAACCATCTGGCCCTCCAGGAGGTTTGTCCTCTCTTTGTTCATGCCGAAACCCTTTTTATTTGCAGGGTGTTTTCTGCTTACATTAAGGAGGTGGATGAAAAACCAGCCAGTACTCCCTGGGGCTCCAAAATGCCGTTTGGGCAGCTGATGTCGGAGTTTGGGGGAGCAGGAAGTGGCGGGTGGGTGCACAGCGTGAGCTTCTCCGCCAGCGGGAACCGCCTGGCCTGGGTCAGCCACGACAGCACCGTCTCCGTTGCTGATGCCTCCAAAAATATGATGTAAGTACCACCTGGCTGGTCCTCATCAGCTCTTGGACTTGATGGTCCTAAATGTCTTTCCCAACCTCAGCGATTTCATGATTCTCTGTGGAATATTGAGCATCAAGAGCTGTGAGTGCTGCCCCTGCCAGTGTTACTGTGGATTCCAGGAGTGTCTCTGAGGCTTGTATAAATAAGGTTGATACTTAAGAATTTAAATTATACACTCTAAAATGCTTTTACAAATTCCTCAGTGAGGGCATAGCAAGTTTACTTCAGTGAGGGGAAAAAGGCATTTAAAAAGAAGAAATTACATTCCACTCTTATGTGGAAACATGTAGGGAATTTTGAGTGACACTCAGTGCCATGGTCTGGCAATCAAAGTGGGCTTGGATTAAGGGTTGGACTTGATGATCTCAGAGGTCTCTTCCAACCCAACTGATACTGTGATTCTATGAATATTTCCTTGTAAATGGATTGAAGAGAATCCAGAAATATGCTCACTCCATAACTAAGACCCCACCCCCAGCCAGGATCTGGAAAATGAGTTGTTCATTTCATGAACTATTAATTCCAACTGCTGTCCTTAAGGCTTTGCTGCTGCAAGGTTTCAATTTGCACCTTCCAATCCAACAAAACATTTGATTAACAATTCCTCCTTCTGCTCCTCCTCTTGGTCTGCATAACTTTGCAGTGTCCGTGGCTTTCCAGCCAAGAAGGAAGAGATTCTCCATATGTTCTGGCAGCAGAGATCTCTGGGGATCATGCAGGCATTGCTGGGATTCATTTTGAGTGGTGGTTCTGATGGCTACAATTATATAAGTACCTGGCAGGGGAGATCACTGTGAAGGGTTTCAGGATTCTTTTCTCATTTGTCATTAAATCACAAAAGTTGGCTCAATTGAACATCAAGGCTTTTGCCCCTGAAAAGATGTCAAGCATTAGAGGTTCAAGTATTTTTAATATCTAAATAAAATTAATAGTTTCATCAATCTGAACATTTTTGGGGATACTGCTTTTAAACTCTTGCTCCTGTTTACACACAATATTGGTGATAACTTCAGCCTTTCACCTGGAATGCTTCATTTTCTTACAGACCTTCCAGGACACTTTCCTTAGGTTAAAACTTACTACAAATCACAGCCTTCTGGAGTCACCACAGGACAGCTGAGCTAGGCTGGCTTTTCCAACAATCCTTGTGTGGGAACAGTGTCTATTTTTTGTTAGAGCCAAAAATGAGAGGTTTCAGTGAATTCCTGTAACAAATGTTCTTGTGTTCAGGGTTTCACAGCTGAAAACAGAGTTCCTCCCACTCCTGAGCGTGTCGTTTGTCTCTGAGAACAGCGTGGTGGCAGCTGTAAGTGTCTGCTATTTTCTCCTTTTAGAGTGTTGTCGTGTTTTGGAGGGGGAGAAACACCATATTTTACAAAGCTAATAATAAATAAGCTGTTCCACACACAGTGTCAGTCAGAAACAGCAGCAGCACCAGGTGGGCATGGGGAGCTTATGTTTCCTCACTGGGCTTTGCTTTTTGGCTGCAGGGCCACGACTGCTGCCCCATGCTCTTCAACTGTGACGAGCGTGGCCTGCTGACCTTCGTGTCCAAACTAGACATTCCAAAGCAGAGCATCCAGCGCAACATTTCCGCCATGGAGCGCTTCCGGAACATGGATAAAAGAGCCACCACGGAGGATCGTAACACCACCCTGGAGACACTGCACCAGAACAGTATAACGTGAGTGTCCTGCCCCCAGCATGAGGGCAGGGAATGCCCTCCATGGCACTTTGGTTCCCAGGATGTTCTGCAAACCTGTAAGAGCTTAGATTTGCTCTGCTGCCAGGAGGGTTTAGCCCGATATCCCCTTTTCCATGGAGTCTTTCCCTACGGGCTGGGGCTTACCAGGAAGCTGCAGTTAATCATTGACATGGTTTGCATGCTTCTCCTGTGTGCTCTGATTAATGTGCTGTGTGACCTGGACACAGCTTATCTTATCAAATGTGTGGGGAGTTCCCAAGGGGCTGGTGGCACAGTGCAAAATCTGGTCAGCAAAATCCACCTCAAACAGGAATTCACATCCCAGCTTCCTTTTCAAGATGTTATTGCCATGTGTTACTCTTTTCAAACTGAACAAGAGAGGAGATTTAGGTTAGGTATATGAAAAAAATTCTTCCCTGTGAAGGTCTTAAGGCAGGTTGCCCAGAGAAGCTGTGGCTGCCCCATCCCAGAAGTGTCCAAGGCCAGCCTAGATGGGACTTAGAGCAAACTGGTCCAGTGGAAGATGTTGGAGCATTAAGGTCTCTTCCAGACCAAACCATTCCATGATTCCTTTGATCAATAGGCTTGGTCTGAGTTAACTGAGTAAAATACCCCTGCATTTAAAAAAAGCACATGATCCCAGAGCATGTTGGGCAGTTCATCTTTATTCAAGGAGAACATTTAGGCTGCAGCCACCAAGCCATGAAAAAGCTCCAGCATCGTTTTCTTGGCTTGTTTTTCTGAGGTACTTTACCAAAAATCTAATGCAAGCCCTGGTATAGTCCTGTCTCCATCTGAAAGAGTAGGAGTAGAATTCAGCCCAAATTTCCCAGCTTCCTGACTCTCTGCAATGGGTGTTGGAGCTCTCCCTCTGTTTGCAGCCAAGTGTCTATTTATGAGATAGACAAACGGGATTGTCGGAAATTCTGCACCACCGGCATCGATGGAGCAATGACCATCTGGGATTTCAAGGTACAAACCTGCCTTTACTACTGTGTTTATGTGAGCTGGGTGGGGTGGTGGGGATTGTGTGTTCTCTAACATAACTCCTGGGGCTCAGCCCCAAGGCAGGTTTTACCAGCAGGAGGAAATCCAGACTGGAATATTAAAGACTGTTAATGAACTCCATAAGAAAAGCAAATCCAAGAAACAGCATAAATGCAGATGCAATTTGTTTAACAGATGGTGTTAATACAGACTTAATTTTTTAATGGAATTACATAATGTCCCTGTAGAAATACCCCCCAATTCTTTTATCCTCCAACCTCAGCCACAGCTGGCTGGAATATTTATTGGTATGACATAGCCCATTGTCTCTTCCTGCTTCCATCCCTGAGGACTCTGCTCCCTGTTCTGCTGCAGAACACAGTCCTGCCCTCTCAGAATTAACTTACCAAAATAAGAAATTGCCTCAAACATTGGGAAAATACAGTATTAAAGATCCTAAATGGATTTAATAATGCCTGTGCTTGTTTTGCTGAGGCCTGGCCAACAGAGGTCTCTGCTGGCCTTCCCAAAACTCCTGGGGTCTGGTTTAGGAAAAGAATGGGTTGTCTGTGTTCTGTGATGCCAGAAAGTTCTGGAGGGGACAGAAGCCAGACAAGAGACTGAAGTGATCCATGAGCTTCTTTAGTGCAGTTTCAGGTCTGTGTCAATGGTTTTTATATGCCTGAATTTGAAAGGAATGACTATTGTGGTCTCTGGCTCTTCAGTTAGGAAGAAATCCTTTGCTTCAGGAAGAAATTGTTCCCTGTGAGGGTGGGCAGGCCCTGGCGCAGGTTGGGCAGAGAAGCTGTGGCTGCCCCATCCCTGGGAGTGTCCAAGGCCAGGCTGGACAGGGCTTGGAGCAGCCTGGGACAGTGGAAGGTGTCCCTGCCCATGGCAAGGGAGTCAACATATGGTCTCTTAAGGTCCCTTCCAACCCAAACCCTTCTGTGATTCTATGAATATGCATCTAATCTCAAATATTTGGGGTTTTTCCTTGTTTTTCTTACCATTTACACAGAATTATTTAACACAAGTTACTGCAGCTGTTTGTGATTGAGATTTTTTTCCTCTCTTTCAAGACCTTGGAGTCTTCCATTCAAGGGCTACGAATCATGTAAGGATGGATTTCCATGATCTAGCAGGACAAACTGCTTGACAGAATGCAGCTCCCACATCTGCACAAACTGAAAAGGGAGACAGAGGAGGAGGAGGAAGGTGAAATATTTGGAAACACTGAGAAAATATGGCTTGGCAGATTTTCTTTTGAATCTAAATTTGGTGAATTGTGTCGGTTGCAAAATCAGCTGTGATTGTTCCTTTTTGGTTTTTTTTTTTGTTGGTTGTTTCATTCCATTCTTTACCAAAGCTGCTCCTTAAGTAGTTTATTGCAGGAAGTTGTGAATCACTAACTTAAAAGGGGAATTTTATGTAAATTGTCTGCTAGAAATAATAATAATAATAATAATAAAAAAGAGAAAAACTGATTATTTGTTTTGATGTTCATTGGTGGTGATTAAAAAAGGGATGTTAAGGGAATTAATTGGGAGAGAGAGGGAGTGGGAAAACCCTTCACTGATACTTAATGGCCTTAAAACAAGCAAAGTTCATCTTAACTGAAAGTTTCTCAGAGTTGACAAATGAAAACCTGAAGTTCTGATGATGTGGATGTGAAAATTTAGATGAGCTTCTTCAGAGGAATTGTTCCCTTGAGGTGATGATTTTGGAGTTTGAATGATTTTATCCTACTGCTCTTAATTCTGTCTGCCTTGCATTTAATCTGTAATAACAGCAAATTAACCTGGATGTCTTTTTTTTTATTGTCTGCTCAGTGGGCCACAGTTTTCCAAAGGCAAGTGACCAGAATTATGTGTGGTTTCCTTTTGGAATTGGTGCCAAACCTGTTCCCAGGGTAGTGCCTGAGGGATGAGGTGAAAGGCTGTGCTTGGGAAGTGAGGCAAAAATCTGCTGAGCCTCATCTTGGGGAGACAAATGCAAAGCAAATCCCTTTGTGAGTCAAAGCTCCACAGCCCTGGGTGTCCTGTTAGAGTGCTTGGCCTGTGACATCCTGTGCTCACAGTGGCTGGTGGGGAATGAAGCACCTCCCAGAGGTGCCAGCAGGGCCTGGCCTTGGTGCAGATCCTTTGTCTCCAGGTACCTTTGGCAGCTCAGCTCTGACCCTCACAGAGGCATTTGCACTTATTTATTCCCAGGGTGCAGTTCCTCCTCCCTGTGCTGCCTGGAGGCCAGGGCAGGCTGTGCTCTGAGGGGATGAGCTGCCTCACAGCATTGCTTTGCAGAGTTCAACACTCTCATTTCTGTTGAAAATGCAGAAGTGTGTTAAAAAACCCCCAATGACTAAATTCACCACTTCCTCTGGACCCAGAGTTGCTTCATACCCTGCTCATTTTTCAGCTCGGAGTTAAAAGGGGAGGGTGGAGGATCAGCTTTCAAAGTGACAACAACTGGTCTCCACTGCAGAGCTGGATCCTCCTCAGGTGCTGTGCTGCCTGCACAGAACTGACTGGTTTTCCAGTTCCTTCTGGTCTGTCTCCCACGTTCTTCCCTTGGCAGTCAGGCATGGCTTTGCAATTTCCTCTCCCTTCTAAACATAAAATAGTGACTGTTTAACCTCTGCTCATCTTGCAGATGGGGATCTGGTGTGTGGGATGGCTGGGGTGGGTGGGGTTTGTCAGCTGGGATACAAGGGTAATGGAGCTTAGTGGCCTCTGGATCAGAGTGCCCCTGGATGGACAAAGGAGCAGGGATTTGGCTTTGCTTATCTCTGTATGGGCTATTAGATGTTTCTCTCTCACAGACAGCCATGATTTTGTTTCTGGAGTCACCTTTGAAAGGTTGGTGGTTCATTTCCAAAAAGTATTTAAAAAATGGGTTCTAAAATATATGGTCCAAGTAATATAAAAAAGGATGGAAAAATAATCTAATGAGAGAGGGGAGAAAATGGATCTCCATGTTTATACCTGCAACTGAGAAGGGATCCTGCACGGGACCCCAGGGTGCTGCTAAGTCAGTCAGGGAGGGAAGGAATGAGCACATCCCTCCTCCTCTGCTCAGGGAGGGAAGGGGTGAGCGCATCCCCCTGCTCAGGGAGGGAAGGAATGAGCACATCCCTCCTCCTCTGCTCAGGGAGGGAAGGGGTGAGCGCATCCCCCTGCTCAGGGAGGGAAGGGGTGAGCGCATCCCCCTGCTCAGGGAGGGAAGGGGTGAGCGCATCCCCCTGCTCAGGGAGGGAAGGGGTGAGTGCATCCCTCCACTCCGGATCTAGAAGTAAGATACTGAAACTCATCTCTCCTTCCCAGCACTTCCAGCAGGAGCTGCGCTACCTTGCCCGGCCGGGAATAGGATAAGAATTAGTTGCTCTGAAGCAGGAGGGAAACCTCCGAGGGGTGGATGGCTGGTGGGTGGATGGGGGTACAGGCTTGATGCCCCAGCCGGGGCTTGGGTCCCAGCGTGCTCCGTGGGATGCAGGAACCAGCAGCAGCTGCACCGAGGGCGGCCGGATCCGGGCTCCGCGGGGTCCTGCGGATCCCCCCGGCCGTGGGAGGCGATGCCGACGTGAGTCTCGCCGCGGGTGGGCTCCAGACGCAGCTGTTCCCTGCTCCGGGCCAGCACCCGCAGGCAGGCGGGGTGTCCCCATCCCTGCGAAACGCATCGGGGAGCAGGCGCTGAACAACATGCTGCGGCCAGAGGGACGGGACGGCGGGATCCTTCCCCTCTGTTCTCCCGGCTGTGCACCCGCATCCCACCGGGAGCATCCCGGGGGCCCGTGCCCGTGGGGCGGTGGCGCTGCCCCTCAGGCACAGGGGCAGGGCGGCCGCGGAGCCGCTTCGCGCTCCCCCAACGCCCACGTAAGGAAGTGGTTGCATTTCTCGGAGAGGAAAAGGGAAGTCGGGCAGCCTCGGCGGGGCAGGCACAGCTCCCGCCGCTCGCTCGGGGCTGCCTTCGTGCCGCCCGCCCGGAGTCCATGAGCGAGCCCCGCCGCGCCTGAGCTGCTGCACCCGCCCTGCCCGACCAGGTAAGCACCGGGAGGGGACACGGGGCTGTCCCCTGGGGCCGCTGTCACCGCTCCTGCTGTTCACACCCTGCTCGAGGGGACGTGGGGACGCCCCGGCTGCGGCCGAGGGCGGGGGTGAAGGCAGCCCCGTCTTGCCCTTTGTGAGTTTTGCTGTCGGTGCGTTTTGGGTGTTTGGGGGTTTTTCACCCCCGCCCAGATTTGGCAGCGAGTTTGAGTTTTTAACTCTTGCCAGAGGTCTGACAGTTGCGGGGCGGGGAGGAGCGGGAATGGAAAGGGTCCTCTCGTGAGGGTCCCGTCGTGGTTGGTGGTGGCAGAACGAGGGATGCCACAATCTGTCCTCTCCCCCTCGGGAATCAGCCGCTCCCTGCTCTGCCCAGCGGGTCAGAGCTGCCCACCCTCTGCCCTGGGGCGGTGATGCCCCCCCAGGGGCAGACTGGCTCTTGAGGTGCCTTCCACCAGCACTGGGGACCGAGGACGGGTGTCCCCAGCCTGGCTGGCCGGACACGAGGGGTGACACCCTGAGCAGAGGGTCCCCCCGGGGGTCCGTGCTGGGGGCTCGGCAGTGCAGGGACCCACCATAACGGCCGGGGAGAGTTTTAGGGGGTCCTGCAGCTCCCAGCGGGATCCTCACGGTGTCTCTGCACGGGTGGGTGCAAACCCCTCTCCTGCCACCCCGTGTAAAGCCCAAATACCGCTCCTCTCGTGCGTAGCTTCCTCCGGGGACTGGGAGGAGCCCCCAGCACTCGGCTCTGCCAAGGTTTGGTTATCTCCTCCAAGGATGTTTCCGAACTGCTTGGACTGGCCGGGGAGATAACGGAGCTGCTCCGGGTCCCAATCCCGCCCTGTCTGGCCTTCGGAAAATTCCCATTTTCCTGCCTCGAGAGCCTCTGTGTCGAGCAGGGGGGTGGCCACAGCCCCTCTTTCCTGCTGGGGAAGGGGCTGCCAAGCCTCTGTGGGTCACCCCCGGGCAGGAGCAGGGCAGGAACTGGGTAAAAGGGCTGTGGGGGAAATGAAACACCCATCTCTGCAGGGAGTGAGTGGAGTGCCAAGGGCCGAGCAGCCCTCGCTCCTTCCTGCCCCTGGCACAGCCCTGAACTCATCCCTTCGGGGTGGCTTAAACCAGGGAGCAGCAGCACCCCCAGGGAGGGGAGTTTATGCCTCTGAGCATCCAAACCACCTGGAAAAAAACAAAGCACTGCTGTTTTCTTTGGGGCCGTTGAAGCTGGAAAGCACCGCGGTGTGCCCTGCCTCCCATCCCTCCTCCCTGCAGTTATTTCAGCTGGTGCCCATTTCAGCCGGGTCCTGATTTCAGCCAAGTCGCTATTTCACACATTTTTCCTCTCCTGATCTTTTGCAATGCCAGCAGCAGAGTCCCCGTTGTGCTGATTTTTATCCGTCCCTCGCGGTGCTGTTCCATCCTCAGGGCTCGGGGCAGAGGTGCCCGATGGCAGCAGCTTTGTGCCCTCCCTGGGTCACCCTGTGCTGCATCCCGGGGGCGTCAGTGGGGCTGGGACGGGGCAGCTGCGGGCTCAGCCATGCCCGTGTCCTTGGCCAGCTGAATGTTTTGGCAGGGGCTGGACTGGGGTGTGTGTGACAGCAGGGCTCGTGCTGTGCCTCGGCATTGGGATTTCTCCACATACAAGGCAGGTGATGGAGCTCCTTGGATTTTATTTTCCCCAGCCCAGGGACGGAGCTTTGCTAGGAGGGACTTTTTTCCTTCCCCTGTACCGTTTTCAGCTGCCAAAGAAAACGGGACGTGTTGAGGGAGTTCCCAAAATAGCCGAGAGCAAGCTGTGAGTAATCCCCGTCTGTCACGCCCTGGCGAGGTGTTTCCCTACATCCCTGCATTCCCTCAGCTGGATGGCCAGGGGGCTGTGACGCTGCTCTGAGCCCTTCCTGGTCCCCTGGCACCTGGAGGGACCTCCTGGAAGCTGCTCCATCCGGTGACACCGGGGCAGGTGGTGGGCACCAGGAAGAACAGTGGGAGCCCAGCCAGGAGAAGGGATTAGTCACTGGGACTGAGCACTGATGGGATGGGATGGGATGGGATGGGATGGAGGTGTCTCCGTGGGGCTTTGGCACTTCCTACATGAGAGATGTGGTAGAAGGAAATGGATCTGGCCCTGTGGGAATGGAGAGAGGAGGTGTGGGGCTCCCAGGATGCGAGTGGGGCTGGTGGTGCCAGCACCAGGGTCTGTGTATGCCCAGCCAGCTCCTGCCCACTGAGCTCCAGCTGCTGGGGCAGGAGCTGGCAGACGGATTTGGAAGCCCCTGGAAGCAGGGAACAGTCTCTGAGCTTGGAAATGCTCAGAGAAACCCCCTCCCCAACAGAGAGGATGGAGTGGGCTGCAACACAGGCTGATCCTGGTGAGAGGGATCACTCGGTGGGGCTGAGAGCTGAGGGTCTCCTGTCCCTGTGGTGGGAACATGTCCTGACCGACCACAGGGGTCTCTCCCTGTCTCCAGCCCATAGGTGAGCCATGGCCTACCACAGCTTCCTGCTGGAGCCCATCAGCTGCCATGCCTGGAACAAGGACCGGACCCGTAAGTACAGCCAGGACGCCCTGAAATTCCCAGGCACATCCCAAAGCACCGACTGTCCTGGCTAAACATCGCTGTGGTGGGCGATGCTCCCAGGAACGGGACAGAGCTGGGCTGGGGCTGGCTGTGGCACCACTGACCCTGCCACGGACAGATTTGGGGGCTGGGACGGCACATGTGCCCCTGTGTCCATTCCCCTGATCCCCCTGCCAGGACAGAGCCTGGCACAGTGTCCGGCCCCGAGGGGTGCGGGGAAGGACGGATGCAGAGCAAAGCAGAGCGGGGCCGGGTGATTCACGGCCGATGGCATTTCCCGACCACAGCACGGGGGACGTGGGAGAACAAAAAGGGCTTTCTTTGCCGCAGCCCGGCAGGAGGGGCGGGATGGGGCTGGATTCGGGAGCTGTGCGCCCGCAGCCATCCCACGTCCTGTCCTGTCCTATCCTATCTTATCCTATCCTAATTCTATCCTGTCCTGTCTCATTCCACCAGCCCCATGGGAACCCTCTCTAGGGAAAGGAGGACACTGGGCTGTCGGGTCTGGGGTTCTCCCTTCCTGTAGGGACAATTTGCAGCATCNAGTCCTGGCTGATGGAGGGGGTGGGGACATGGATGGCAGGTGGCTCTGCCCCTGCACTGCTCTGTGGCACTGGGAGCTTCTGGGTGGGGGTGGAGCAGAGGGAACAGGTTCGGCTGTCCTAGTCCCAACCTG
>VWZD01001892.1:226788-239650 GCA_013396695.1 Sakesphorus luctuosus | reverse complement strand
GGATAAGGTGGGATGAGATGGATGGAGTGAGGTCAGGAGGGAGGGCTGGCTGGCTGGGAAAGGTTATGGATACATGGAAGAGATGAGGTGAGGGGTTGGGATGGAAAGAATAGCGTGGGAGGTGAAGGATGGATGGGGGAAATGGGATGGGATAAGTTGGGATGATGTGGGAGGGATGGGAAGGCAAGGGATGAGGTGGGGTGAGATGGGATGGATGGATGGATGGATGGATGGATGATAGATACACAGAAGAGACAGGCTGGGTTGGAATGGAATGGTGTGAGAAGCATGGGAAGGGAAGAGATGGGGTGGGGAGGGGTGGAATGAGGTGAATGGGAGAGTTGGGGTCAGATGGGTTGATAGGGAATGCTTTGAGGTGGGAAAGGATGGGGTGAGATCATTTGAGATGGATGTGGGAGTAGGGGAAAGAAGGACTCTGGAGCAGAGACCACCCAGAACAGCTCTGCCTTCAAACAGCCCCCAGCCCCAGTGGCCCATTCCCATTCCTATGACTCCCTGGGCCACCATCACCCCACTGTGCCTTCCAGGCATCGACTGGGCCCCTGAGAGCAACCGGCTGGTGACGTGTGGCACTGACCGCAACGCCTACGTGTGGACCCTGAAGGGCAACGTGTGGAAGCCCACCCTGGTGATCCTGCGCATCAACCGCGCCGCCCGCTGCGTCAAGTGGTCCCCCAAGGAGAACAAGTTCGCTGTGGGCAGCGGCTCCCGACTCATCTCCATCTGCTACTTCGAGCAGGAGAACGACTGGTGAGGATCCAGCATGGTGGGCCTGTCCTGGGGAAGATGGGGAGGGAGGGATGGAGAGAGGGAGGAAGGGATGGATGGATGGATGGACGGATGGACGGATAGAGAGATGACTGGATGAGATGAATAGAAGATGGATTGGGAGATAGAAGACTGGAGGAGCTGAGGTAAGACAGGAAGAGATGGGGTGAGAGAAAGGAGCTAGAAGGGGAGGCAGATGGGGAGATGGAGAGATGGACTCCACATGCCTGAGCTGCTACTGCAGGATGATGCCCCAGGGCAGTTCCTGGGGCACTTGGAGCCCTGACCACCCTCAGCCAGTCCCCTGACAACCCAGGCGTGTTCCTGGGGGAGGTGATGCTCCCCCTCTGATGCTAACCCCTCTCCACCAGGTGGGTTTGCAAGCACATCAAGAAGCCAATCCGCTCCACGGTGCTCAGCCTCGACTGGCACCCCAACAACGTCCTCCTGGCCGCCGGCTCCTGTGACTTCAAATGCCGGTGAGGAGCAGGGTGGTGGTGACCAGGGGGATCTGAGGCAGGGGGACACCCAAGGATGGGTTGGGGTGCCACACTGGCACAGCACAGAGCTGTGTGGGGTAGCCCAGTGCCCTGGATTGTCCTTTGGGAAGGCATCACCCCTTGGTGGTGTTTGAGGGGAGCAGGGAGTGGAACACAGGGGAAGTGTGGGGAGGTCTGGGGTTGCCCTGGGGACCATCCCAGTGTGACAGCACCCATGTGAGACCCCACGGGCTCTGCCAGGGAAGCTGGAGCATTCAGGGAGCAGGGATGGGAGCAGCACAGGTGCTGTGTCCAGGGGACACATCGCAGCGCTCTCTCCCTCCTAGGATCTTCTCAGCCTACATCAAGGAGGTGGAGGAGCGGCCCAGCCCCACCCCGTGGGGCTCCAAGATGCCCTTTGGTGAGCTGATGTTTGAGTCGAGCAGCAGCTGTGGGTGGGTGCACAGTGTCTGCTTCTCGGCCAGCGGGTCCCGCGTGGCCTGGGTGAGCCACGACAGCACCCTGTGCCTCGCTGACGCCGGCAGGAAGATGGCGTAAGCAGGGCTGGGGGAGGAGGGGGTTGGGGGTGGTGGAGGGGGACCCTCAAACTGATCACAGGATGGAGGTTGGATTGGGCCAGGAGCAAACCCAGAGCACCCCTGTGTGTCGTGGGGGGCAGATGGAGGGATCCAGCCCCAGGAGCTGGAACAGCTTTAGAACATCCCTGGAGCATTCCTGGTATCTTTGAGCATCCCTCGATATCTTCAAAGCATCCCTGTAATGGGTGGGGGAGATAGAGTGGTCCAGCCCTGCATGTGGGTGAGGGAGATAGGGGGTTCAGCCTCAGGAACTGGGACAGCATCTTGGGTATCCCTGAACATCTCTGGATATCCGGAAGGGATGGATGGATGCCCCAAGCACCCCTGGGTATCCCCAGAGCATCCCCATGGTACAGAGGAGGCGGTGGGTCCCCTTGTAGTCTTGCAGCTTCCACCCGTGTGATGAGCTGTGCCAGTCTCAGCGCAGAGGCTGCAGCTCAGCTCTCTGCCAACATCCTGCCCTGCCTTGCAGCGTTTCCACCCTGTGCACCGAGACCCTGCCCCTCCTTGCTGTCACTTTCATCACTGAGAACAGCCTGGTGGCTGCGGTGAGTCCAGGTGGGCACGGGGTGGGCACAGTTTGAGCACCATGGCCAGAGGTTGCTGAACAGGGCAGGCTGTTCCCCAGGGCCACGACTGCTGCCCGATGCTGTTCACCTACGAGGAGAGCCAGGGCGCCCTGACCTTCGGGGGCAAGCTGGATGTTCCCAAGCAGAGCTCCCAGCGCGGCCTCACCGCCCGCGAGCGCTTCCAGAACCTGGATAAGAAGGCGAGCTCGGACACGGCCAATGCCACGCTGGACACCCTGCACAAGAACAGCATCAGGTGTGGGCTGGGCAAGGGGGTGCATGGGCAGCCTCAGGGTCACCTCGGGGGCTGCTTGGGGGTGATGAGCCCTGAGCACCCCCTGGGTGTGCTGCTTTCTGGCCTGGGAGCTGGGACAGCCCTGGAACATTGTTGGGCAGTCCCAGAGATTCCCCTGAGCATCCCTGCAAGCAGGTGGGAGAGATGTAGGGTTCCAGCACCAGAAGCTGGGATAGCCCTGGGTATCCCTGAGTTTTCCTGGATATCTCTGAGCATCCCTGAGTATCCCCAGAGCATCCCTGAGCATTCCTGGTTATCCCCAGATCATCCCTGCATGTGGGTGGGGGAGATAGAGGCGTCCAGCCCCAGGATCTGGGAGAGGCCTGTGGGCACGTCAGAGCATCCCTGGGTATCCCTGGAGCGTCCCTGCCATGGGTGGGGGATATGAAGGGGTCCAGCCCCACTCCCACCCGTAGCTGCTGGGCAGCTCCAAGGGCTGCAGAGACCTGGGACTGACTCCTGCTGCCCCTTTGCACCCACAGCCAGATCTCGGTGCTGCTGGGAGGGAAGGACAAGTGCTCCCAGTTCTGCACCACGGGGATGGACGGTGGCATGAGCATCTGGGATGTCAAGGTGAGGTGTCCCCACAGTGCCCCCAGACTGGGAGTACCCAATGCTGAACCCTCGTTAGTCACAGCTCTAATTGCAGTCCCTGCCCCTGTGGTGTTGGGGCCCATCGTGTCCCACAGCCCTGGGTGGGGGACACCCCTGGGTGGCACTTTCACAGCTCTCCAGCAGAGGGGAGGTGATGCCAGCCTTGCACAGTCATCCAGCACCCTCTCCTGGCTTCAGCTTTGCCAACACAGCTTGGAAAATGAGCCAAAACCAGCCAAAATTGGGATCTCCTCCCTACAGGGACAGGTTGACATCCCAGGGTGCAGCTTCCCTCCCAGTTCCCTCCTTTTCCAGCTCCCCAGCCATTTCCTGCTGCCTTGGAAAGCAAAGAGCTACTGGTGAACAACCTCCTGTTTCATTTCAGAGCCTGGAGTCGGCACTGAAGGATCTCAAGATCAAATGAAGGAGCCATCCAAGATGGGTATCCTGGCTGCCCCCACTCTGCCACCCCACCTGTTTCCCCCTGCCAGCCCGCTGTGCCACACGAGCCCCCTGTGCCACAATGCCACCAGCACACTCCCTGCTGCCAGCCAGCCCTGGCGGCTGCTCTCAAAGAAAACCTTTTTTTTTACTATTTTTGTTAAAATCCTTCCTGATGCTGGTCATACATTGCTTAGAAAATAGAAAATAAAGTAAGGATTTTCTTGGATAGATCCAAAGAGGGTTTTTTGCACTTTTTCAGAACAAGTTCAGAGTGAACATGTGTGTGATCAGAGCACATCATGGGGCTGTCCCACATCTCACTGTGGGTGGTCACGTCCTTTCTGCCACTAGTTCTGAGGATAAATCAGGACTATGGGGATAAGGGGAATGTCCCTTTCCCATTTCCTGCTTCAGTACCATTTCAAAACAGGATTGGTGTTGGGGAAAAGGCAGGGGAGGGGATGGGGGTGGCCAGGGATGCAGGTTGCCCATACTTGGAGCTCCCCTGGACACCAGTCAAGTCCCATCAGGTGCACAATTCCCAAACCTGGGAGCCACCTCAGAGACCTTGGGCTGCCAAACTAATCCTGCCCCTTCCCAGCCTGTTACCACAGGCTGCCAGGGAATTTTGATTGGAGCACCTCTGGCTTCCAGCCCTTTCTCCTCTCAAACTCGGGTAAGAGCAGCCCCATATCACAGCTGAAGCAGAAGGACAAAGCTGCTCCCAAAAAGCCAAGAAGCTGTGAGACAGTGGATAAATCTTCCCCCATTTCAGAGCAGGGTTTAATTAACACAGGGCTCAGGCCATGATCCATGTGCAGAGATGATCCAGCATTCCTGTGCCAGGCAGGCAGTTCCTGCTGTGGACTGAGCAGCAGCTCAGGGTGACACTCCCTCTGGCACATCCCTGTCACCCCCTTGTGCCCGAGTCCCTGCAGCCAGGCATGGACTGGATTACACAGAACAAACCACAATTCTCATCCTGCATCTCCACAGCTGAAATCCCTCTGCCAGTGACTCCCAGTGCCCTGTCTGAGCCCTGGGGTTGGATCTCCTCCAGCCTTCAGGGAGCGAGTCTGGGAAGCACTGATGTCCCAGCACAGGCTGACAGGACTCCCAGACCTCCTGGGGCACAGCAGGTTGGAGCATCTCCCCTGCACTGAGACAGGACACATGGCAGGGTGACAGTTCGGTGACTGCCCTTCTGACACAGTGACTGGGCCAGACAGTGCCCTGAGGGTAATTGTTTCCCCCCTGTGGTAACCAGATTGTGCAAGACATCCATCAAAAACAACAGGGAAAGCTCTTTCCCATCAGCCTGGAGCATGTGCTGAACCTGGAGCCAAACTCCACACCACAAACAGCAGCTGCAGGAGTCCCCCAGCACCCCGAGCTGTGCCCTTCACACATACACACACACACACACACACACACACACAAGGCCACAGCAGTTCTGATAACTTACAGTTTAATCAGCCAAATATACAAGTTCTGTTGTTGTTTTTTAAACTTGATCAAGTTTTGGTTTGTTTTTTTTCATTCCATCTGGATCTGACACAATAAATGTTTTTCTCCTTTGAACAAAGGATGATGTGGTTAAAAACTGGCACTATCCCTAATAAAGAGGAGAAAAAAAATGAAGAGGAGGGAAAAGGGGAGACTGGCTGCAAGAAAGGAGGGATGAATCCGGGAAGGAACGGCACTCCAGATGTCCATGAAGTCAGGCTCCCAGCTTATACTGCAACGCCCTGCAGCACAATTCGATGGGCTCTCTGCCCAACTGGATTCCTCAGATACATTATCCTTTGGGATTTCATACCAAGTCAGTTCCCCACCCCATGCCCCACCCCACAACGACCCCACAATCTATTTTCTTGCAATCTAGCATTTGAAGCACCTCCCCTCCCACACAGCTCCCTCCCCCCTGCCCTGCCCCCCCATCTACGACTTCTTGATCCTAAAAACAGCAAAAACATTCGTGTTTCCGAACTGTTACAGGGAACTGCTGTTCAGCACAGCTCTGCACTGCAGAGAGCAGCTGCCCCTAACCCCAAATGGAAATCTGTGCCAGGATGAGGACAAACACATCGTCAGTGTCTCTTGGAGGTGGAGGTGACGGCGATGCCACAGGACGCCCTGGGTGGCACCGCTGGAAGGCGACATGGCAGAGCTCGGGCAGGACTGGGCACAGTTCCCTGGTGTTTCCTCCTCTTGCATGGCCTGTGCTTACTTGTTAAGGGATAGTGACTGCAGTCTCTTGCCTGCCATGGCTGCTTCGTCTTTTGCTGCGGGAGGAAAACAAAGTTTCACCATTTCACAGGGCAGCGACTGGGGTGGGTTCACAACCCCAGGGACTAAAATCCTGCCAGTAAAGGAAAATTCCCACCTTCCCCATCAACCCCTGCTAGATCCCCTCCAGAGGCAAGAGGCACAACCCTGCCTGGAGTGTTC
The DNA here is from genome assembly GCA_013396695.1 of Sakesphorus luctuosus. Lineage (NCBI taxonomy): Eukaryota > Metazoa > Chordata > Aves > Passeriformes > Thamnophilidae > Sakesphorus > Sakesphorus luctuosus. The sequence continues at coordinate 233,430 of VWZD01001892.1, read as the reverse complement.
CCTTCTATCCCTGGCCTCTCTCTAACACAGCCACAAATCACCCTGATGGTGATGCCCAAATTTCTCTGTGGAAGCCACAGACGAGCTGTGCTTGTCAGACTTCTGGTTCACACCTACCAGAGCTATGGAGAAAGGCCAGGAAGGGAAGGAGTGCTGCAAATTCCCTGGGCAGCTCAGACCCCCAGCATGCAAAGAGGGTAAATCACACCCAGGAACCTGCTAAACTCCCAAACTGGAGCCAGCATTTCCTGGGAGGTGAGGGACAATATGGATGCCAGGAGCAATGCCCTTCTCTCTTCCCCTGCTCCCTGTTCAGGTGTCCAAGAGCTTTATAAATCAAGAGCTTCAAGACAACAACTGAACCTGGTTTTGTGGAGAGGAGTTGTGACAACACTCAGCCAACACCACACAGGCTCAGGAGATGAGGGATTAGCAGGAGTGACACAAGAAATGATGGCTCTTAGCACTGCAGCCATTGCACAAGAAGTAGGAGGATGTGATTAATTGTTCTCTAACCTTTTCTTTCCTCTTCCTTCTTCCTGGCAGCTTCTTCCCTTTGCTTCCGGATGATGGCGAGTCGGGCCAGGTCTGCCTTGGCTTGCTCTGTTTTCCCAGCAAGGTGCATTTTCATGTATCTTTCTTTTGCCTTTTGTTTCTCTATTTCCTCTCTGTTTGAGGGAAGAGTCACAGAGTCACCAGAGTGTCCAGGGAAGCCCAAAGGGACAGGCAGAGTGGGGGAGGCTTCTGACTGGGAAGGATGGTGAGGACAGACATGGATCACCCACCCAAAATGGGGGGTCCTTCACCAGAGTTCAGGCACAACACTTAATCAGAGTTCAGAGTTTGAACAGGGATGAGGGCAGAGGTTATTTCTGCCTTTCTTCAGCTAAATAAGGACATGAAAACACAAAGGGGCCAAACCAATCAGTCCCAGACCACAAGCACTGTGACATGTTCTTCCCAGCCTTACCCTAAAAGCTGTCCTGCTGAAGGAATCAATCCCAAATAAAACAAGCTTAAATCTTTCTCTCCAAAACTTGCCATTCATAAATGGAAATAGAAGACTAAACTTAGGTTTTCATCTTATTCATCTGCTCAAGACACAAATGTCACCACAATGCCTGGAATCTGAGGCACCACTCCCTGTCACCAGGGCACCTTCTGCAGTGACATTAAAGTGGACCCAAGGTGACCTCTGGCAAATGGATTTCTGTTACATCTGATTTTTGGCATAAAAATTCAGGGAAGGAATCCAAGCCTAAATCCCTTTAATAGCAATGTGGCTTCAGGATTTCAGTTATTTTTTGGCGTAAAACCTCATGAAAGGAATGACCTAAATCCCTTTCTCTTAGTGCATCCTGGCTCCAGGATGGCCACAGCTGCTCCCAGGGGACAGGCAACTTGTGTGAAGTTTGTAAGGAATCACATTTTGAGCACAGTGAGCCCTGCTTGGCAGTTTGCTGCTGTTCAGCATCTGCTTTAGGCACCACCACACAGCAGGGAAACACCTCCCTGTGTCAAACTGCTGCCCCCAGCAAGGATGGAATTCCAGGGATGCACCAGCTCCCAGGGAGGCAGCAGGACAGACTCACCTCTCTCGTCGGGAGAGCTCCTTAGGTCCATCCAGGTCCAGCTGAGTTACTTTTTTGGTGGCCTGAACGACACGATTGGGGTTCTCGATGTCTATCAACCCTTCCACTCCTTTGCGCTTTTGCTGCGGATCAAGAACAGGGGGAGGTTAAACAGCTCTCACACCCTGCACTGTGCTGCCCCAGAGCTCTCCAAACACACTGCAAAACACCCCAAAAGCACAACTCAAGATTTTACTACCAGCCAGCAAAGCCATTTATGAACCAGGATTGTTATCTTGGCATTCAGGCCTTTCTTAGAATCTTCTTGTCTTCCTATTTTGTTTATAAACATACACAAGTTTTCATTCTGAGCACAAAATGCTGCCCAAGTGAGGCTTTTTGGGCTTCTAAAAATAGTTCTTCCATAAAAATTTTATTATGGGTAGCTCTCCAAGAGAGCTCTGAGTCAAGAGCATGAATCTCCCCCAGCCCAAGAATCCTGAGAATGACAGTACCTGATAATCCTCATCATCTTCATCACTTTCATCTGAATCTAAAGACTTCTTCTCCTTTTTGGGGTCCCCTGTTGCTCCTTCACCTCCTTCTTCTTGCTCCTCTTCTTCCTGTAAAACCCCAGGGAATCAGAGGAAATGTATGTCAATACAAATCCCAAATCCAGCTCTTAAATGAGTCCATTTTGGAGGGATGAGAGACCGTTCTGAGCACTGGTGTTCCCAGGGTGCCTTTTTGTGACAGAACAAGAGCTCAGCCTCAAGGGTCAGTGTGACCCCCTGTCCCATCATTTCACCTCCAAACAACTCTGCTGTTCCCTCTAACAGGAAAATGATTGTAAAAGTCACAACTGGCACTTCACTTTCCCCAAATTAAAGCTCCCCAGGAGAATTCTGACCAGTGCAAAATATCTCAGAGATTGGGAACTACCTGGATGCAGCACGGAGCTGGATCCCATCCTGGGTCTATACAAACAACTAGAGAAGAGCAAACTGACAACCATCAACCAGAACATTTCTATCAAAGAAATTCCATCCTTTTTAGCACAGCTTCCTCCAGCCAGAAGTCTGGGAATTAATTTCTGGATCATTAGAAGGTAAGATTAGAAGAACCAACGTGGGTGTGAACAGGTTGTTTTACCACTGCCAATATCCCTCATCAAGCAACTGGCAAAGGGGACAATCAAGGGGCAGCAAGAGGAATAGTTTTGTTAATTGTGGAGGTTTTTATACTTCAATAAAGCAGTGTTATATGTAACCATCACTATGTGATATGGATTATCACAAAAAAAATATATCCCTCTCTAAGAGCAACTTTCTGGTTTGTTGAGAAAAAAGACACACATTTCAAGTGGGTCCTGCTTTTCTGTTCCATTTCCAGCTGGTATTTTTATTAACAACATGGGAGCAGAGAACACTTAGACAGTTTGTGAATGACATCACACTGGTAGGAGTTGTAATCATTTTGGAAAACAGGATCAGACTCATAAGTGGTTTCAGAATCTGGAAATATGGCATGAAACCAAGAAGGTGGAATCAGAAACTAACCAAGAGGAGTTACACTTTGGAAGAAGAAATCCAACACCAAGCTGGAATATGTGGCTAAGCAGCAAACCAAACAATCATCTCGAGTTCCAGCTGGGCAGAACATTAAAAAGGAGTCACCACTATGGCTCAGAACTGCCTGAGAAAGTCATCTCAGAGGTATTCATCAGTATTTCCTACACAGGGTGTAATTATCCTCCTGTGGTCAGTGCTGTGAGGCCTCAGCTGGAATTGTGTATTTGCAGCACTTTCAGAAAGTCACAGAGAAAGAGCAGTCAGAGTGTCACCACAGCTGGGACAACCTGGGAATCCAGGCAGAAGTGCTGCAAAAAGCAGCCATGGCTTTTAGGGCACCAGACAGGTCATGGAAGCAGGAGGAGCTGTTACAGTGCAGTGCTGGGGCACAGAAACACACCCAGAAAGGCCTCATGCCAGAAAACTCTGTTATCTCTCCCCACAAGTCTGAGGCAAACAAGAAAATCATGTTTACAGGAAGAAGTCAAAGGAGTTTTGTCCTTTTAAGTCTAGAAGAGGGCAAACATAATAATTTCAACACACAATAACATGTCAAGATGTGAGCCCTTGTTCTCCAAAGCCAAGATGCAGAACATGGATAAAAAAACTGGCTGACACTGGAGACTGGAATGATGAAATAGGGGGAGAAAGGATCTCCAGAGCTGCTGTGTAATCAGCTTCCCAGCCCCTTATCCTTCAAATTGTGAGCTGGATGGACTAGCAGGCCCCAGGAACCAGGCTGGATGACACCCTGAAGGCTCCCTAGCTGGGAATATTCAGAATCCATACTGTGATGGCTGCTGTTGGAATGATCTGCAACACTTGGCTGAGCTGCCATTGCTCCTGAATTACAAGTAATCAGGATGGACAACCCAGGAATTGTGGCAGGAAGCACACACTGGAGACAAACACATACCCTTGCCTTTTGCTTTTCTGCTTGGAGTTGGGCATCAATCTCTTCAGGACTCGTGTACTGCCTTGCTCGGCCTTTGTGGCCTCCTTTTCTACCTGCAGAAAATAATAAAATTAACAAATGGGTTACTGATGAACTTCCAGAAAGGTCTGTTCCTCCTGCAGAACTCTCTGGATTTTCAGTGCAGACTGGACAAACCAAACCAGCTCCTCTGATGGAACCTGAGCAACAAAAAACCCCCACACTGGACTTGGTGAAACAGTACCAGATTTTTGGGTAAGATGCAGAGAGAATTGGGATTATTCACACCATCCTGCCCTGCCTGCACCTGTGGCCTCTCTGATCCCTTCCTGGGCTGGTGAGGGGTGCTCAGTCCCAGAGCAGATCCCAGTTCCCTGCACAGGAGGAATCACAGCGTGTTCCTGTGGTCCCAACATTCCCAAAGCTTGGCTCCACAGCCCCTCCTCTGCTCAGGCTGTGCCAGGGGAAAAGAGGAAGCCCATTGGACAAAGGCTTTGGGAATTACAATGAGAGCTGAAGAAGTACTAAAAGGAGCCTCCATGTTTTACTGCTTTACAAGGAAAGATAGAAACAAGCTCTAGGAACCAGGAAGGGGAGTCAGTGTGGCTGGGACCCGCCCCAAGCTCCAAATCCTGTTATTAATGAACTGTTGAAGCCATTAATGCTTCCTCCAAGTGACTGCTCTACGTTCTTCCAGCCCAAAGAAGTGGGGAGCACGTTGGACAGAGTCAGTCCACAGCTCTGGCAAGGGAGCTCCCTGTTACTGCAGGAGTCTTGGAAGTGTCATGGAAGGAGAAGGAAACCCTGGCTCTCTGTCACCCTCCTCACTTCACCTATCCAAGACAACAGGAATCATATGGTGGCAGGGAGGGATGAGGGGATCATCCCTCCCTCCTTAAACTGGGTGGGATCCATGGGAGATCTGCCACTGTGTCCTGCTGGACTGGGAGGGACTGGAAGGGACTGGGAGCACCAGTGCAGGCAGCCCCTGTGGGCTGGGAGCTGCAGAGATCCCACATTTTCTGACCAGTCCTCCTGGCTCAGCACAGACAAACTCACACATTTCAGCACAGTAAAAGCAGAACTGTGGAATAAACTATCCCAAATCCATAACAGAGACTCCTGAGATGTTTCACCATGAGAAATGGGGAAGTGCAGCCACCAGACTCCTCTCTCTGCACTCAGCTGGGGAGGCTCCTGGGCTCTCAAACCACAAGCACAACTTGCTGCACCCACAGACAGGTGTTTTCTGTTTATCTGTTCCCACCATCCCACGTGGCAGCACTGACACCCCTGGGAAGGGGGATCTGCTTGTGAGGAGACATCACCTCACTGCCCAGCCCGTGGCATCACTGGAACAACAGAAAAGAACATGTGTGACACACCAAAAGGGGCCAGGCAGCTCCTCCACAATTCCACACTGGGCTGGGGACTGAGGAACACAAAATCCCCAATACTGCAAACAAACAGCAGTGATACAGGGGGGAGAAACTGCAGAGAAATTATTTTACATTAAAAGCTTGAAAAGAAGCAAATGGAAGAGTGAAGATCCTCAGAGGTGCCACGGGGAGCTCGGGGAGTGCAGGGCCAGGGCTCTGCTCCCACAGGGAGATCAAACCTCAGTCACACACAGGCAGTGCTGCTCCTACACCTGCCACTGACCAGCCCTGTGCCTCAGTTTTCCCATCTATAAAACAGAGATAATGATTATTTTCCTCCTTTGTGAAGCATTTTTAAAATGTTTCACCTGCAGCAAAGCCCACCAGTGTCCAGGTGGGCACACCTTCAAACACCTCTGTCTTCAGCTTTAAACAGCAAAATTAAGGGATTTAAATGAAAGAGAATAGTGATGGAATCACTTCTTTTCTAAATTCAGATATGGAAAAAAAATAATCAGAAATAATCCTGTAACAAAATTTATGATTGGCTGGGTAATGCCCCCTTTTATATTAAACAGTGAGTGCCAAAACCCACTGTCTGCCAACAATCCACTAATTCCCACTGACCTGGGCTGGGGGGGAATGAGCAAAGACCCCTCTTTTCCCAAAAAAGGTTTCAACCAAACATTTAAAGAGCAGGAAATTCTGTGTTATGGGCTATTTAAATATGGACAGTGGGGTTATAACCCCCCACAAAAACCTTCACAAAGACCACGAGGAAGCCCCGGCACTGAGCAAAGGGGCACAAAACGCGGCTGTGGGAGGGAATGTGAGCAGGGAATGGGTCTGGAGCCTGGAAATGGCGATGGAGCTCAGGGCAGGGACTGGGAGGGCTGGTCCGGGCTCTGCGGGAGCCAATTATGCAGATGGTGCCTGTGCAGAAGGTTCTGGGTGGATCCAGCCCGGCCGTGACAGCCTCGCCAGCGCCTCATCCCCTGAATCACACGAGGAGCAAGTCGGTGCCCGCTGAGGAACACCCGAACCGCGGCCACATCAAAGCAGCGGCGCCCGGAGCCCCCGAGCCCCCTCTCCGATTCCCCCGCCCCGTGCCGGGGCTGCCCTGAGCTCCCTCCTCGAGCCCCCGAACCCCCTCCCCGAGCCCCCTGCCCATCGCTGGGGCTGCCCCG
>VWZD01001892.1:53229-218168 GCA_013396695.1 Sakesphorus luctuosus | reverse complement strand
GGACCGGGATACCCGGAGCGGAACCGGAGCGCGGATCGGGACACGCGGAGCGTGGAGCAGAGGGCGGACATCAACACCCGGAGCGGGACACCCGGAGCGGCCTCAGGAGCGCGGAGGAAAGGACGGACAGCAACACCCGGACCGGGACACTCGGAGCGGCCCCAGGAGCGCGGAGGAAAGGGCGGAGTGGCCCCAGGAGCGCGCCCGGCCCCGCCGCGGCCCCTCACNCCCGCCGCCGCGGCCGGCGCGGCAACCACCGCCACCATTCCGCCCCTACCCTCCCGCTGCCGCCGCCCCCCAGCTGCCACTATGCAGGAGCTCATCGCCAGCGTGGACCACATCACGTTCGACCTGGAGCTGGCCGTGGAGCAGCAGCTGGGGGCGCAGCCGCTGCCCTTCCCCGGCATGGACAGTGCGTGTGGGGGCCCTGCTCCACTGGGGCTGAGGGGACTGCGCTGGGCGGGTGGCTGGGAGGTTTCCAGGGATCTCAGCGCTTTCCTTCGGTCTTATGCTTAGATCCACCCATCTTCAGCTTTCCCCATGAGGTTTCTGTCTTAATCCAGATAGTTTTCATAGAATCATAAAATCTGTTGGGTTGGAAAAGCCCTCTGAGACCATCGAGTCCAACCCTTGGGCCAACTCCAGTCCCTTTACCAGATCATGGCACTCAGTGCCACGGCCAAGCTCACTTTAAAACCCTCCAGGGACGGGGAATCCACCCCCTCTCTGGGCAGCCCATTCCAATGGGCTCATTGCTCTCTCTGGAAAGAATTTCCTTTCTGCCTAAGGAAGGCTGTAGTTAGTACCCAGCCAGGCTGGAAACTTGAGGTGAATAAACACCACTTCTTGCACAATACTTTATATTTTTTTACATCCCCTTTTGATAGATGAGGCATTTTGAATGGCAGGGAGTTTTCATCTCTAGGTACATTTGTGGCAGAGTCTCTAAACCTTTTCCTTCCCTCTGACACAGCCTCAGGAGACTTGTAATTTGCTGAATTTTTCTTGATAGTCGATTAAACTTTTGTTTAAAGTCCCTTGAACGTTCCTGTTGGTCAGGATCAGCAAGGGATAACATGCTAGTGGTTGTTTGAGGCTGTTCTGGTAAGAAACTGTAGGACTGTTAATGACAGGACTGTAAATAAAGGGTTCTGGAGCTGGACTTCAGTGACCCTCGTGGGTCCCTTCCAATTTATTGACATAATTGACTTAACAGCAGATGAAAACCCAGTCAAAAACTTAAACAGCTGAAAAGCAAAACAAGCACCACCAAATCTCTGAAGATCCTCCCTGAGGAGAAAACAGATTTTTGTGAGGGCCAGGCTTGAAGGAGGAAGTTTTGCCAGGAAGTAAATTCTAAAATGCTGCTTTTTTCTTGATGATGAGGACCAGATTGTCATTCTAGGGCAGGAAATAATTTAAAAGTTGCTGTGAAGCTTTGTTAAAATTAACTTTGTTGCCTTGCTCTCTCCTCAGAATCGGGCGCGGCTGTCTGTGAGTTCTTTCTAAAGGCGGCATGTGGAAAAGGCAAGTCGTGGAATATTGGGAAATGCAGTTACCCCCACAGGATGGAGGGGGAAAACCAGATTTTCTAGCACTGTTTGTAGTACTCTTGTTTAGTAAAGCTGAGGGGATAACTTAGGTAGAGGATAAAACTGAAGGGTGTTGGAATAACTGCAGCAATTGGGAAATAATGGTGTATTTTAAAGAAGTTTGGAGGTGAATAAGCAAAGCTACTGTTAAAGGAAGGTTTCAGAGTTTGCAGACTTTGCTGTGAATCTGCCTGGGTTGGTTGCTGTGGTTTGCAGGTGTGAGGATGAAGAGCTGGAGACTGTTGTGGGGTAGAGAGTAACACAAGACTTTTTTGGAACTCTCTGTCCTGCTGTTGTCACTTAAGGCTGAAATCAGAACTGAAGTCCTCTGAAACCCCTCTTGAAGAGGGGAACTAAGTGTTGCTGTTGCCCCGTTCCTTTTTGTGACATGTATTTGAGTTGTTTTCCTTTCTCCTTGCCCCATCCATCCTTCCACAGGGGGCATGTGCCCGTTCAGACACATCAGTGGGGAAAAGACAGTTGTTTGCAAACACTGGCTACGAGGACTGTGCAAAAAGGGCGACCAGTGCGAATTTCTGCATGAGTATGACATGACCAAGATGCCTGAGTGTTACTTCTACTCTAAATTTGGTGAGTAGCTCCTACTTATTGCTGGTTTGGCAGTCTGGTGAAGAGGATCCTGGTACATCCCTCTCATCCACCTTCAGAGCATTATGGTTCTCCTTTGTCTGATGAGATGTTAGATAGTCATTTTTTTCAGATCTTAGTCCTTCACCTTATTACCCACCTGAATTTGTGACATATTGTAGGTGTCTACACTCTCAAGAACTTGTCCCTTGCAGGAAGAGGGGGGAAGTTCAAGCTTTTACTGGGTTTTATTCCTTATGCCCTTTTCTTGGGGTGTGTGATGAGTAGGCTGAGCAGTTGGTCTTTGCATGACTCTTAGTTTGGGGAGTTGATGAGCAGCAGAGGGCATGGGGGTGCAAAACTTTTATGCACTTGCTTTCCAGCTCTGGAGATCTGGACATAATGAGGCAACTTGCTGCCAGAAACTTACAGTCTTGTAGGTTTCCTTGGATTGAGGTTAGTGTGCAATTTGTAGTTTCTCCACACTTCTGCTGCACTAAATGTTTGGGTTTTGTTATCATGACTGCTCTTGCAAGTTTAGTTTCCCCATTGTTTTTAAAAACACACACAAATTACCCAGTTTGGTAGAACTTTGCTCCCCAGGGATGAGTCCTTGGGGTTCTCCATGTAGGTTAAGACAGGCAGTGAGACTGTTGTGCCTGAACTTACACGTGTTGGTAACAGCTTTGTGGGAGCTGCACAATCCAGGTAATGTTTTGAGAGTCATTTTGATCTCAGCCCTGCACCATTGACTGAGAAGTGTGTTTGCCTTTGGTACAGGGGAATGCAGTAACAAAGAATGTCCATTCTTGCACATTGACCCGGAGTCTAAGATCAAAGACTGTCCCTGGTATGACAGAGGCTTCTGTAAACATGGTATGTACCTCGCACAGCTGCTGTTTCTGTGGCTGTAAATCAGGGGCAGGTGTTGCTGTTCTCTTTGCATCATCTGCTGGTGCACTTGCTGTGCTGGGTGCTGGGGTGGAGATCTGTGGGATGGGCACTACTGAGCTTTGTGTTGCAGGTCCCCTCTGCAGACACCGGCACACTCGGAGAGTCATTTGTGTGAATTACCTGGTAGGATTCTGCCCAGAGGGACCTGCCTGTAAATTCATGCAGTGAGTATGTCCCAGGCCTGCTCTGTAACCTTGTGTTTCCCTTGGAATCTGGTAAATGTCAAATGAGGGTGCTCCAGTGCTTCCCAATGGCTTTGGAGATTTGGCCAAGGTTTAGATCTGAGGATAGAGAGGGTATTTACAAGAGCATGTAGTGACAGGACAATGGGGGATGGTTTTAAACTGAAAGAAAGCATGTTTAGGTCAGATGTTCGAAAAAAATTCTTCCCTGTGAGGGTAATGAGGCCCTGGCACAGGTTGCACAGAGAAGTTGTGTCCCCATCCCTGGAAATGTTCAAGGCCAGGTTGGATGGGGCTTGGAGCAACCTGGGATAGTGGAAGGTGTTCCTGCCCATGGCAGGGCATGGAACAAGATAATAAGGGGCAGAGTCTCTCCAGGGAGTTCCCAGTAAGACTCTGGTGTGGTGATTAGATGCCATAAGTGCAGTGGGATCACAGGGGTTTATAGTCCAGAAGGCTTCACAGGCAGAGGGATGTGCTACCCACATGCAAAGAGAAGTGGGCAGGGGGAGGTCTGTTTCCTGTGAGGTTCAATTGGCTGAACGTTTTGTTCTTTAGAGTTACTTGACTGAGCTGATGGTAAAACATTGGCACATGATTTGAGAATCAATTTTCTTGTTTCCATCTAAACCAGCCCTCGGTTTGAACTGCCAATGGGAACCACAGAGCAACCACCACTGCCTCAGCCGACACAAACCCAGCAAAAGGTACACACTTCCCCTGCCTCCCACACACACCTGCCCTCAAGCCTTTCCCACAGTGCTTTACAACAGAACATACTGTCCAGTGGTCAAAATTGGGCCCCCAGGCTCGTGGGTCTGGAAGGGAGAACTCAGGAGTGAGCAACCCTGAGTGCCATCACAGTGATGAAAGCCCCACAACTGTTCCAACTGCCCTCGGAGATCTGGTCACAGAACACTCCCACGCTGCACAGGAGCACATCACACACGGGTGTGCAGCAGTCTGCCAGTTTTTGTAATCTGTGTGACATCCCTCAGTGATGGCAGTGATATTTTAGCAGCCTAAACCTACTCTCCAGATCTGCTTCCCAGAGAAAAACAGGATCTCTGGGCTTTGTAAGACTCAGTGCTTGATTTCTTGTCTCTGGTGCTCCAGCTGGCAGAGCACCCACACACAGATTTGGAGGAGAATTGATCATTTGACATATGGAGTGCTCTTTCTCCCTTCTAAACAAAATAACAACCACAAAGATCTTTATCCTTGATGCACTTAACGAGCCAGAACTCTTCTCCAAACCAACAGAGGACACCCCAAGTCATTGGAGTCATGCAGTCTCAAAACAACAACACTGGGAACAGAGGACCCCGGCCCCTGGAGCAGGTCACCTGCTACAAGGTAATTCAGAGGGGTGAGGAGAGGAAACAAAAGAGTTTTTTCCCAGTGTAAAGTGCTCTGTAGACATTGTGGTGCCTGGATACAGCTCTGGGAATTAACATCGAGTTCTGTGGCCAGTGGCTTGCCAGTTCTTGGACTTGCTGTGACAATGTGCTGTAGGACTTTGCTGATGAACAGCAAACCCTGCCTTGCTGACAGTGACAGGAGACTGGTGGACCTCACATTTCCAAATAAGATTTAATAGTAGTTTTCTCTCATGAGTGAATTAGCTGATATTGGTGACTGTAGAAAGATTTTCTTCTCCCCTGTTAGCCTGGAAGGTGCTTGTGAGTAGGAGAAATGGAGTTTACAAAAACTGCCCAGTATTTGAGCTGTAAATGCACCCTGTTGTGTCAAGCCAAGGGATGACCTGTTCACTTTGCTTGCTCACTGAGGAGCACCAGGAAAGCCTGAACACAGTCAGGTTTCCATCTCCTTTTATTTTTCCATAAAAGCACCAACTCTAGCACTGGAAAAGGCCAAAGAAACTTCCTGTTTGACAGTTCCATCAGTGTACATGCCAGCTCTGTGCCTTAGGTGCTTGTTTGGGTAAAAATCACTGTGATTGGACAGGGATATTAAATAGCTGAATCCATTTCACTGAAAACCTTTGATAGCTGCTTATTATCTTACCTGCCGGTAAATTACAGATCTGGTGAATGGTGTTGCACCAGATACTGGCATTTCTCTGGATATTCTCTGAACAGCTTTAAGGTGCAAAGTCACAAACCTGTTCATCACTTTCTCAAGGTCACAGAATCCCAGACTATTGTGAGTTGGAAGGGACCCGCAAGGATCATCGAGTCCAACTCTTAAGTCAATGGCCCACACAGGGGATTGAATCCATGATCTTGGCATTATTACAACCAAGTTTTAACCAGCTGAGCTGATCTCAGGGTTAGAGGTGCTTTACTGTGTTTAACTCAAGAGTTGATCAGGAGAGTCCTCCTGAGTCTCTGACATAGTGCATGTCAGTCTTGGAACCCCCAAATGTTGAAGTTCTTGTGTGTTACACCCCTTTGCTGTTCGTGGTCCTGAGCATTGCTCTGTAGTTGGTAATAATAACATGGCATCACTTGGCTCCCAGCACAGGAGCAGCTTTTGTTCCAAGGAGTGGGAGCAGCCCACAAATCCTTGTGACAACGTGTTTCACTTCCCCTGCTAAATGCTGCATCTTCCACCTGTGGAAGAGCGTCCAAATGGAAACAGTTGCTAGATGCCTTAATAAAGGCAGCTAGAAGGAAAAACCTGGAACTGTGTAATAATTCCTGCCTCTCTTTCTCTTTCAGTGTGGAGAAAAAGGTCATTATGCCAACAGATGCACCAAAGGACATCTGGCCTTTCTCAGTGGACAGTGAAGGAGCAGAATGTGCAAGGCTGCTGTTACCACTGAGGAAAGGTTTCTGCCTGGCACTATGTCTGGAGCTATTAATCAGGTTTTTTTTAAATGCCATTACTGAAAAGAACTGGTCAGAGGCTGGCTGCTGCTAAGCAACATTTTTGTAATTGTCCACGACTTTTTTTAAGTTTTAACCTTTTTAAAATGGATTTTGGCCTCCGCCTGTTTTCATTGAGCCCTGGTGAAAGGTAGATCTAAGAGCCCATAGATAAACCAACCCCTCATGGTGCAGCACCCAACCTAAACACATCTTAGGCCAGTGTCTCTTTAAAGTATTTGCCTTCTGCCACTTCTCTTTGGAGAACCTGCAGCATTTCAGCCCTCCCTGTAGAAGCAGGAAGACTGACTGGGGAAGTTAACACTTGCAATGCCTTCTCCTCAGTGAGAAACAGAGATTCTGCTGTCCTGTAGCTCCTAAAAAGCAAAGTCATTTCCAGGCCCAGCCTGGTAAAGCTTGTCCTGGTGACTGACATAACACCTCAGGTACATCAGGCAGTAAAGCTCACGTCCACTTGTTTTGTTTCTGGACTTCTTGCTGTACTGAAGGTTAAAAATTAATCTGTGTGAGAGCAAATCAAGGGGAGAATAAATTGGCATCTCTTAGTTAGCCAGACACTAAGGAACAGGACAATAATCCTCATGATTATAGGAAGGCTGCATCTGTGCTCAGTTTCCATCTGCAAAAAGCAAGGAGGGAAATGAGCACTGAAGATTAGGAATAGGAGAGCCCTCTCCCAGCCCCCCTCATCCAGCTCACACTGAGCAGGTATTCCCACAGCCTAGAGAAGACCAGGAAGTGGAGCTGTATCTTGTTATGGAACACTGCTTTTAAAAGTGGCAGAGATTTCTTTTGAGAGCAATTATTTTTGCAACCCAACCCCCATTTATTTTGACTTATTTCAAAAGGGCCAATGACAAAATCTGAATTAAAAAAAAGAACGAAAAATTGCACCCACAATGTGAGCCTTATTGATTCTCCCCCATCTCTGGTTTGCTGCCTGCCTTTATACTTTGTTTTTATTGAAGTGTACTGATGGCAAAAGCTGGCTGTGAATCTAATTTTCTTTAAGAACAAGGTGATCTGGCTGGATTAAGAGAGGTGAAGAGCCTGTGTTGGTGTGAATGACTGCAGTTATTTCACTGTGGAGTCAGTCACTGTGCAAGTTTCAAGTCTAAGGTAACACCCATCAGATCAGACACTTTTCAGCACACTTTGGGCCCCCAGAGCCTGAACAATGGCCAGGCTGAGATGTGAACTTGTACCCAGGGAGAATGATCTCCCAGCCCCAGCAATGGAAGAGGTAGTTTTGATAGAAATTCTGGTTTGTCTGAACCAAGGAGCATTAGAATCCCTGTGACAGAATGAGAGTTGCAGACCTGTCTCATCTCAGGGCTCTGCAATGATGGAAAACTGCCCAAATACCCACAGACCCTGGTGACAGCCTGAGAGAGAACCAGAACCAAAAGGCCACCCAAAGCTCAGACATTCTTTCAAATCAAAACATCCTCTCAGCCAGGAAGGGCAGACTTTTAGTTTTATCAAACTGGAATCAATGGCAATAGTTCCCCCAGTTCATAATGTAATCCGAGAGCAGATGCTTTCCCAACCCATCTGATTTACCCTGAGGGGTGAAAAACCCTGAGAAGACAAACTCATTTGCACCGTATGATTAAAAACTCAATTAAGAGACTGTCATCTCAGGGAATGTAAAGTTTAAGCACTTTATTACTGGTCACAACAGCAGAGAGTCACTGTGAAGAGCTGTGATGTTTTCTGTCAGGTCACTGTGCCAGCAGCACTTCAGGAGCTGCAGCTCCACCCTCAGTGGTACTTCCTGCGCCGGTCGTGCTCTGCAGCAAAGCACAGCAGGTTAATTTGGCTCAAGTCACAAGAAAAAAACCCACCACACCTGAAATTACAGGCAAGAAAACACTAGAAACCCCCATAGCATGTATTTCCTAAGTACTGTCAGGTCAGACAGGCACCAAGACCTAAACTTTCTTCACTGCCAAGAAAACACTGGCCAGCTGGTAACATACCAAGGAAACACTCAACTTTTCTTTGGCTAAGTTTGCCCACAATCCTTCATTTTACTTCTAAAAGCAGCAGCAGATTGTTTTTATTGCCCCAGGCAGCCTCCCAAGCTGCCCTGCACACACAGAGCATTCTTGTTACTTACTGATGTGGCTGTAGCTCCAGATGTAGCTGATAACAACATACCCAGCCAGCACCATGGAGATACCCCCGATGCCCCCCTTCCTCACATTGATGTATTTGTTGTAGTATCTGTCGTAACCTGGGGAGGAGGAGCAAAGGTTTCAGAGCAGCCAGGTGAGCTGGGGGCTTGCCTGAGGCAGGGAGAATCAGCCTGGAGTCACAGAACTTCAGGGAATTGTTTCTAATGAAACATCTGAGGGTCTCAGAAGCAAGTCTGGGAGGAGGCAACCTGTGTGTTAGCTGGGCAAGGTCATCTCAAATTAACAGCCCTAAGCCTTAAAAAAAGGGAAAGAAAAGCCATTTATTATTTTTCCCTAAACATTAATGTGACTTTCATGAGCTCAAGCCACTTTGGAGTTATCTCATTCCTTTGTAGTGGTGTGTGCACATTATGCAGACACTTGATTTGATATTTTGTGGTTAAATTACTTCCATGAGTTGAAGCTGCCTTGGAGGTCTCCAGTTCTTCCATACCAGTGTATAAACTGATGATCTTTTTCATTAATTTCTTCCCACTGGGGTAATATGTTTGTTAAAAACTGTGGATTAGTTCCCAAAGTTAAAAGGGAGGATTGTATTGAGTGTGGTTAAGTCACTGGTAATTGTGACTGATTTGTTCATTAATATTTCAGTCTATACTATTAAGAACTCCAAGTCCCGACCCCATAATGCCTGTTCCATCTCTCCTATTCCTTTGGAGGGGGCAAGGGTTCGTTTATTCAACCAAGGGATCCAGCCTATATATGAAGTTCGCAGGAAGGGTGAACAAGAGGGGACGCTGCTCTCCCTGCTCTGTCAGGAGCAGGAATTCAGGGATTCTGGGATTTAGGGCTTCCCACCCTCCCGGTCTCCCGCGCCCCCCTCACCTCTCCGAATGGCCCCCACGATGCCGCCGGGGGTGAAGTCCCTCATGGCCAGCCAAGAGGGCAGCTGGCCCAGCTTCACGTCCATGAGCTTCATGTCCTTGAGGAGCACTGTGGCGGGGAGAGGGAGAGAGCGCAGTCAGCGGGGCGGGAGGGCCGAGGGGCCGCGGTGAAAGGGAAGGGAGGGCCTCGGGGTCTCGGTCAGCGGAGCGAGAGGGCCGAGGGGCCGCGGTCACCTTGGATCCCCCACACTCACCTGGTGGCTGCGCCATCTTGGCTGCCCGGAAGGGGCGCGGGGGCTGCCGGGAGGGAGGGCGGACGGACGCGGGACACGGATGAGGCGGGGCGGGCGCCATTTTTGGAGGGTCGGGAGGAGGCCATGTTGAGAGGGTTGGAGTGGGCGCCATGTTGGGAGGGTCAGGGCAGGTGCCATGTTGGGAGGGTCGGAGTGGGCGCCATCTTGGGAGGGTCAAGGCGCTGTGAGGAGGCGCCGCGGAGGGTCCGCCCTGTGCCATCGGTGGGACGGGGAGCGACAGGGCAGCTGACAGAGGGGAAATCGAGCGTAGATATCGGGAAGAAATCCTTCCCTGTGAGGGTGGGCAGGCCCTGGCACAGGTTGCCCAGAGATGCTGTGACTGCCCCATCCCTGGAAGTGTCCAAGGCCAGGTTGGACAGGGCTTGGAACAACCTGGGGTAATGGAAGGTGTCCCTGCCCAGGGGTCCCTTCCAACCCTTAAGCATCCTCTGGTTCACAGAACTCTACCAGGGCATGGCAAACAGCTCCTGAGGAGTTGTTCCACGCCCCAGCGCGGAGCAGAGCAGGAAGGAGCCCCCCAGGTTTATTTCATGTTGCCCAGATCCTTTCTGGGACGTTTCTTGCTCCCAGACCCCCAGCAGGTCCCCCCGAGCACAGCCCTGGGACACAGGTGGGGCTCCAGCAGGTGTCACTCGCAGGCAGCGTGTGCGGCTGCTGCGCTGATGGTCCCCATTTAGTGACCTCTAGAGGCTTCAAATCCTCTCTCACAGGTTCATAACAGCGTCAGGGGTTTTTGTTGTTTATTGTGCCGGCGCTGGGGAGCAAAGTGATGCGGCAGCAACCAGGGAGTGGCCGTCAGGCAGCCCCACAGCCTGCCCAGGTATGAAATCTCCATCCCACAGAGGGTTGTTACAGCAGATCAGAGATGAAAACTAAATTAAAGACGCCGAAGGGAGCCCACGGGGCTCCTGCATAAACTCTAATCTCTGCAGCTTTTACTGCTCTAAGGTCACAGAGTCTTATTCCACACGTCTCCCTCCCACCACTGCAGGGTGCCTGGATCTGCAGGGCTGTGTCACCTGGTACTCAGTCAGTGCAGGTGAGGGACCTGTGTTGTCTCAAGAGATGTGGCACCATGTCACACACCTCACTCAGAGGCTCCATGTCCAGCTTCACCTGCTCCTTTACCAAAATTAATTTATTTACATCAAATAGTGCTCTCCTACAACATAAAAGCAGAAGCAATAGATTACTGCCTGATTTTTTATTTTTTTAGTTTAATTAATAACAGAAAGTAAGATTAGGGAAAGTGTAGCGTGTTTGATCTCCCAAAGAAAGGCTCCCAAATTTAGACTCTGTTAAATGGGTTAAAAATCCCCTTATTAAATTATCCTTTATTTTATTAGTGGACTTTACCAGTAACTGTCATTTTATGGCTGAAGTGTCCCCTGATAACTGCTGTGTGGCCTTTTTACAGTACTTGCAGAAAATCATGCTCCAAACTCCTTCCCTCATTCTTGCAAGGCAACCTATTGTTTTAAATAGGATTACTCATGCAAGGCAGATTAATTCACCTACAGGAAAAAAGCCAGTGGTGGGGGCCTTATTTTAAGGAGTTCCCTGCAGAGCAGAAGAGCTCAAACTGCCTGTAGCAAGATGAGGGGAAATTCGGGTTGTTGGGGTAGGAATGGAGATGCTGAGTGAGGATCCATCCCCAGGGCAGCCAGAGGAGCAGTGACCCCACCCTGGGCCTGAGCTGCCCCTCTGGCAGGGGGAGAGGGACAGGGCTGTGTCTTTGTGCCACCTTAACCTGACCCCAACAGGAAGAGGGAAATGGCTCAGATGTGCAGGAGGCTCTGCAGCACCATTTCCTCCCTTTGACCTGTGCTGCTGGCCAAAATTCAGGGTCTTGTTGGTTGATCCAACAGATGGGAGGGGGAGTTACAGAGAAAGGTGTTTCTGATGTGTCTCTGCTTGCAAGAATGCTCACAGCTCTTCTTTCCCAAATACAGAAGGAATCAGGCATTGGGAGGAGGTTTCCTTGCTCCAGGCAGCAAAGTGACCCCAAATCCTTGTATTCAGTCCAGGTTTTATATCAATGACTGTTCCGGCTCTCTGGAGTTTCCATTCCCTGCCTGTTTCAATACTCCATCTTTCTGTCTCCTCCTCCACTTGAACCATGGAGTCCATCCACATGTAACCTTCTTTCCTTTCAATATCCTACCCCAAACTGTCCTCCCAGAGCCTTCAGGTTCTTGAGCAATCTTACATTGTGGGTGGAAATAGACTTAATGTCTCCCTCAGCTACCCTAAATAAAGGAACGCAGTTAAATCTACCAATTTCAAGAAGGTTTAACCCAACCTCTAAAAATAAAAGCCTAATGGAGTGTTGCCCTGAGGTTTTCATCTCAGTGAAGACATCTCTAGAAAATGCTGTGAAGTTGGTAAGTAATGGCATAGAAATAATAGAAGTAGAAATAGAAACAAACTCAAAAGACACGGAGTATTTTGCAAAAGACGTCAACGGATACGAAAGAAGTTTTCCTTCTCCACTAACAAGGGTAACACGTAATATTACAGCTTTCAGTCCAAGGATTTAGTTATGGCCTGAAAAGTTAAGGAACACTCTTCATTTATGCTGAGAAGGAGAAGTAAAAAGCATAACAGCCTCCCTCAGGATCTGGGATTACTTTTCCTGCTCCGTGTGCCACCCTTTGAAAACTCAGGGTGTCCCCTGGGTGCTCAGTGGTGCTGTAGTAACGTGCAGACATGGTGTCTGTAGGTGTGTGAGGTGGCACAGAGTGGCCTTCAGGAAGGTCAGGAGACAGGGATTTACCCAAATGATCCTGCCCCCACAGAAACTGATGACAAAGCACCCAGTGCTTTTAATAAAGGATCAAACCTTTAGTGGTTTGTGGACCAGATATGTTTCTGAAACATGTGGTTTGGCACAGGATGCCTCTTGGCTCTAATAGTCTCTTTTTAATTTGATGTCTTCCCACCAGCACAGGTTAAGGAGCTGCAGCCACCAAGGAGAAAGAAATCATGAACTGTGGCACTTGCAGAAGCTCAACAGAGAGATGCATGGTTTATCAGCCAGTAATTCAGAGAAAAGTTATGATTCCACGTTGCTTGATCAAGTCAGTTATTTTTAATTGTATGAACAGTTTGGTGGGGTGAGGGCAGGGCAGCTGCTGAGGCCTCAGCCTCTAAAATTGTGCTTGCAGTGGAAACCAGACTCTGGGACTGACTAAGGTAAGAAAAGGGTATGGGGTTTGGAATCTCTTCCATGGCCAGATTGCCTCAGGAAAATGGTGAATTGCCTTGCAGAGATAATAATACCTGGGGATTGACATGGCAAAAGCACTTGAGAGAATTAACCTGTGATTGCAAGCAGATTGCTTGCTCTGTGTTATTACAGAGCCATTTTCCTTTGTCAACCTCAAAACACTTTGCAGAGGAGATCACTTACCAATGATTAATAGTTTAGCATGTACATAGTTCTTTTCTCCTTCACAGCAGTTGAGTGTTGATGCATCCTCATGCTCCTCTCATCAAATGTGTAAGTTAATGTTATGATTATCTTTTCAAGTGGAGAAATTTGAGCCCTGGGTTTAGGACTGGGGAGGGGGGAATTCCTCCCTCCTCTTTTGGTCCTTGTTTGTATTTGGTGTCAGTTACAAAAGAACCTTATTTTGTGTGTCTTTGATCAGCCTGCTGGTTGGCTAAATATACACCTGTGGGGAGATAATTACATGCTATCAGTAGTAAAGTGTACTAAAATAATGTACGTTAATTAAAACAGTTGCAAAACCAAAGCAGGAATTTTCACAGAGGTAAATCCACTGCACCAACGGCTGTATCTGAGGCTGCTCCCCAGAGGCAAACACGAAAATAAAACCAGGGACCTGTAAAAACCAGTTTCTTCATGGTAAAAAGAGGAAAGACATGTACCCACTGGGAAGGGCATGGTGGTGGTCTCAGTCCAGAAGGGCAGGGCTGAGCACACCTTCCATCTGTGCAGGCAGAGCTGCCTGGAGAGCAGGGGAAGGTTTGTGTGATGAATCCCTTTTCATCTATGTGCTTGGCTAAGGGTGAGGGGCCCAGCAGGAGGATGTGCAAAGGCCTCATGTTATCAGGGGAGGATTTGGAGACTAATTAAATAGCGACAGAGGCTTTTAAAAAATCACCTTGTTCCCATCTTTGAATCCACTGTCAGTTCCTCCAGCACAATCCTTGGGCTTTTCCTCACTTATGGCTGATGAAAATACTCTGCACTTCCATAGTCTTAGAAGAAAACTGTCTCTGACCTTCCCAGCTGAAGCAGTCAGTGACTGTTCTCCCTCTCCTACTTTGTGTTTTGGAATAAACTACGTTGCTGTACCTGAGTCTTCCTCAGACCAGAGGCACTGGTGGGTTTGGGACATTTTTGCCTCCACAGCCCTGTGGCACCTGCTGATGATGTTTCCTGCAGATCTTAGACCACAGCCAGTCTCCAGTTCAGCTCTGCACATCTCCCCATGGAGCACTGGAAGGGCTTGTATCCCAGGCTTTCTCTTTCCTCCTGACAGCTGCAGTCACTCCACCTGTGATAGCAAGAGACTGAAGCAAGTGCTTTGGAGCCAAGAAGCACAACTGCTCCAGTGAGACCTCAGTTTTTCACCAGCAGGTGAGCTAAACATCTTCTTGGAAGACAGGAGGGAATGAGGAGGTTTGCAGGGCTGCAGAGGAAAAGCCACAGGTCAGTCCCCATGTCACTGTGTGTAGCTCAGGCCTTTGACAGAGTTAGTCCATGCCTCTTTCTGCAATCCATGGATTCAGTCGCTGTTGGGATTCATGGCATTGTGGATTAGTTGGTGAGTGAGCTGGTGAGATCCCTGCTGCTCCATCTGTCCTGCCTGTTCCCAGTGCTCTGTGGTGCAGTGTGGATGCACAGGTGTCTGTTTGCATCATTCTCTCCTGGCACAGATCCCTGAGGTTTTGTTGTCACACTTCACTTACAAATAGTGATTCTTTGCACTCCCTCCCCAAACTGCACCAGATCAAATTCTAGATTTTTCCAAGGTAGTGAAAGTGGCATAACAGATCTGTCTAATCAGGCTTGCCTGGTGGCCTTGTTATCCTACACCTCCTAAAGCTGGGGTGAGAGGGAGATTCCTCTGTAAAGATCAGCTAAAAGTCGGGTGGGATTTCAGCCATGGGACTCTGACATTCAAGCAGAGCACGTGAGCACCCCCTTCCCCTGAGCTGGGAGCGATGGCAGGGCACTGGGACAGGGGAGCCAAGCTGCAGGAGGAAGCATTCAAATGTATTTCATTTCAGGGTGACCTTTAACAGGTGTGGATTTACTGATGGGGAGGGGAGAGGGAAGTAAGCAAGGGATTAGGGGGACTTTACCCTCCCTCCACTTTAAGCACCAGCTTGCACAGCATTCCGGTACTGAGAGATGCAATTTGTGGCTGTGTGGCTTTGTATCTTCTGCCTTCTGGGTCCCAGGCAGGGTCGTGGCTGCCCTGGGGCTTTAGCACTCCTGGGGATTTAGTGGAAGGCGTGTTGTCCTGCCAGGTGTCTCAGATACAAACCTGGGGAGCAGGACGGGGGAGAAAAATCATCCTCTTCTCTTCAATGCAAGAATTGGCATTTAACCTGTAGTGGAATTGCACAGTTCAGGCAAACACAAGGTGTGTGATATATTCCCTGTGTGACTTTGCCTGGAGATCTTCTCCTCCTGATCCAGTGCTGCTCTGTGCTGTCGAAAAGCTGCTTTTCCTCTAACCCCCCAGCGCCTGCTGCAGTTCAGTGATGGATTAAAGCAACTCTCCATTTTCCTTATCCCTCTCTGAGGGGAATTGTAACGTTTAATTAATGACATTTTGTAAAACATGATGAGATTCTTGGATGATAAATGCTACACAAAAGTAGAGTATTTTTTAATGAGCACTGCATGACGGCTGCAACTAAACGCTTGTTTAATCAAACCGATCAGAGCTGCAAAAAAATCCTCGCCCTGCTGGTATCAGACAGAAATCAAGCACTCTGTCATTCCTGGGCTAGTGGTTTTGAGGATTCCCAAGGCATTTTTCAAAACTTTAGCAAAATAAAAAGGGAGTATATTTATATGTCTATATTTTATATATCTTTCCCTTTATGTGTGCAGTTTGGATTATATAACAAACCACTTGGCAACAGGGAAAGGAAAGATCAATTAACGGTGTGGCTGGCTGTCAGGGGTACATGTACCAGCTCTGGTTTTACCTGGCCATGTCAGGCACCAGACTGCTGGCACTGTGTTTGTGTTTTACAAGTTTCCCACAGCTGTGGGCATGTAGAATCAGCCTGGCTGCAGCTTTTCCAGTGTTCCCTGCTGAGCAAACGAGGTTAAAATGAAGTCTGGGAATGTTGGTCTTTGTTATACACTGCAATTTAAACCTACTCAGCGAGCTAGAGGTGGTTTCCATACTGGAAATTGCAGCCTGGTGTAAGGACAAGCAGAGTGCTATTTCTTTTGCTGGAATTGCCAGGAAAATAGAGTGCAATTTCTTGAGCTAAAAGACCTGTCTTGGGCTACTTGGTGGGCAGAACTTCAGCCATACACTTGCTCCAGAAAGCTGCTTCTCCTACCTTTGGAATGCTGAGGTGTCAGATCATCAAATAAACAAAGGAGAAGTATGACTTGAAGCAGGACTTAGAGGAGAGCCCGGAAGGAGCAGCCTACAGCTTTCCATCCAGTGATGACACAGCCCAGTCCCACAGGCTTTGGGATCCAGGGATGCCCTGAGCAGAAGTTACTGTGGTTTCTGGCACTGCTGTTGCAGGACTGAAATGGTGGCAGCAGTCAGATCCCCCTCTACTTCATCTCCACTGCTGCTCCCTTAAAGATGTTTCTTTGCAAAATTTGCCTTTTCTGGGCTTTTTATGATCTCTGCTGCTTTTGGCCAGATGGATTTTTCCTTAAGGGGAGAAGAACAGGAGGAGAATGGCCTCTGTATAGATATTGGCTGTCTGTGCCATGAAGCAAAATGAAGGCAGAAGAAATGAGCTGTTGAACCCATGGTGTTATGAGAGGGATGAGTGAGACATTTTTGGGAATAACCAGCCAATCAGCCAATCTCACAAGCAATTTGTCTTTCCTCATTATAAGGCAACACCATAGTGGGAGAAATGCAGAATCTTCTTCAGAAGATTTATTGCCCTGTAGCATCTGCGTGAGAAAACTCTAAGTGCTGAGTAGAGCAGGAAATTGGAAGTAGATTGCACAACTTGCAATTCAACAAAGTTCTTGGATCTTCTGTGGAAAGAGAGTGCTGGAGTTTCAAAGCTGGCTCTGTCTCATAAGGCTTTCTCAGTCCTGGAGGAGGAACCAGGGTGGGTTTGGTTAGAGCTGATGGAGGCTTTCTCATTTACTGGTCTAGCTAATGAGAGCATCCCAGAGTGCTGCTTTAACCACAACAGAGGGAAATACTTCCCAGTACTGTGATGGATCTGACTGTGCCTACGATTAGTGAACCAAATGCACTGCTGTGAAGTAGTGGAGTCTACAGGACCTCTGACAAGAGAGGGGTGCCTGTGAGCCCTGCTGTGAACAGAACTCTTTACAGCCCTCTGTATGTACAGCATTTTCTCAGAAACCAGCCTCAGGGACAATTATACATTAATAGCTACTTCTTTCAGAAGCAGCCAGCCCTGCTCCTGAGAAACAGCTATTTTCAGGCAGTCTTGTTCCTGAGGAACTGCTATTTTTAGTGGGTTCTATTTCTGAGGCAAAAAAAAGAAGAAGAAGCCATTTCTGTATCCCTCCAACATGGCCCAGACCCACTGGCTGTGGTTGACTTGCATTTTGCAATAAACATTTCCTCTTTACATCTCAGTAGCTGAAGAAAGTGGTTCTCCAGCCATTACAGAGAGCAGCAATCTGAGCTGGGGATAATTATGCAGGGAGGGCTTGTGGGAGGCAAAGCTGTGCTCACATACTATAGATTCCATTAGAAGGAGTAGGGAGATGTAACAGGGCTCTCCTGGGAGATGCAGGACTTTTAGATACCTAATTTGGAAGTCCGTTCTGGTATCCATTTTCAACATCCCAAGAGTAATGATTAATCCTGTACTCCAGGTTTCTCTGAATCAGTTTGTAGCTGTAGTAAATATGGGCTGAGCACCACAACGTCACTGGTGCTCTGGGCAAATGACTGGAGGCAAGAGGAGCTCGGGGTCTGTGGCCATTAACCCACTGTGCACACTCATCTGGCAGCCACTGCGACTCAGGAATCTGCCACTGAGATAAAAGAGGCTCCGTCAGAGCTGAGGAATGTGGTGTTTTGCAATGTAAGTATCTAGTATGCTGAAGGCCCCATAAATGCACCCCAGCAGTGCCGTGTTCTCATTCCTGCAGCGTCCCAACTGCATGGACATGGAGATCTTCCGTGTGTTCGTGAGGCCATGGCCTTTCAAGGGGCATTTCAGAGATGTAACCACATGAGAATTCCAGTAATACCGTTTTGTTATTTGTGGATTTAATGCAAATACTGTGTCCTGACACAACGGTGATGTGACTCTCTCAACCCTGATGCTGTCCTGAATTTCAGTAGCGCCTGTGAAAAGTTCATCTCAGGTGTGTTATGATCTTTTCCCTACAGCTGCTCCTGCCTCTGATAATTTTGTTGCTCAGGGAAGCTGTGGCTGCCCCATCCCTGGAAGTGTTCAAGGCCAGATTGGACACAGCTTGGAGACACCTGGCCTAGTGGAAAGTTTCCTTCCCATGGTGATGAGTGGAACAAGATGGTCGTTAAGGTCTCTTTAACCCAAACCATTCTGTGATTCTATGAACAGTGACATCAGCAAAGAACATACACTGGAACCATGGTTTGTATACACTAGTAGATCTTTTCTTGGCAGGGTGTTGCTGTCTGGATTCAACAGAATCAGCAACTTTCGTCTTTGAACAGGGCCACAGCAGTACGGAAAAAAAAGCCGCCCATCCTTGCTCTGGCACCGCTTGCTCAGGGGCTGCTCTCGGAACACTCTGGTGTGTGTGTGTGGTCTGAAGGTCACTCTTTCTGGGGAAGAGGCTCTTCTTTCTGTCTGAGTGAGAAGGGAGGGCCGTTAGCAGTTCAGCCTTGTAAGCAGTTTCCCTTCCCTCTTGTGCAGGCAATACTGATGAAGTTGGTCTGTAAGTGAAGATTATTTATCTTGTTTTTAACCCTCTGCAGGAGAAGAACTTGTTTGTGCTTGTTCTGCAAAATCAGACACTCCTCCCACCCCTCTTTTTATAAAATATTCCTCATATCCTCCCATCTCCAAGAAAAGTCATTATCTCTGGACAGTTTCTTGAAACCCAATTGCCTTTATATTCTGGTCATAAGCAGAGCATTGTTCAAAGTGGGAGTGAGTCGTGGCTGCTTTTATCACAACGAGAACCCATTATTGGCACTTTTCCCTTTTTACTGCTTCACTAGAGAAAGGCAGGCGAAAAATGGGACAGAAATCTAGGAAATGAAGGGTAATTTACAGTTCACAAAGGAGCAGTAAAAATTAATTAGCTGTCTGAAGATCCATTCCAACCTGGGCCTGGAGTTTGTGCCAGCTCTTTGAATTGCATAAACTGGCTGTGCTGTGCTAGGCTGCTGAGATCAGGCGTGTGCTGTGAAATTAAGGCTCGTTGCTGAGGTGGAAGTCCTTTAGGGCATGCAAAATGTGTATACACACCTAATTTGGTGTGCCAAAGAGACATGATGGTGCATATAACTCAGGTCATTACATGCTCAACTGGCTACTTAAGATGTTCACTATTAGTTGTCACAGTAACTGCTCATGTAAATTACTGATGCAGTTATTCACATAATTTAACACTGAGCTCCTTTGAAAATCCAGGCCTAATTCCTCCTCTCTTTCCAAGGTGGTGTCTGTGTGAATGAAACACACTTTGTACACCATATCCATGTGGTCCAGTTCCAAAAGGGGACAGAGCCCCAGGAGGATCAGGGAGGTGACAAGACACTGGCCCAGCTGGGCTCTGGTCCAGTTTGGTCATGCTGTGGCTGCAGGAACTGAGCAACTCCAGCATCTTGCCAATCATGTTGCCAGCCCTCCAGTCAAGCCTGAGATCCCCACCTGGAGAAAGAACTTCACAAATCAGAAATGTCCTAAATTGGATCCTTTTTTGGTGCATAATTTTCAAAACTGTAATTTCCATTTGAGAACTATTTGTCCTGATCCTGAGCGTCAGCTGAACTCATTTTTTTTCCCCCTGTAGTTTAATTTAGGCAGCAGATGCCATCAGAATGTTAATGCCTTCTTAATTCTCACCTACATGCTTTTATTCTTATTAATTTGTTATCTGGGGCTTTAATATTCTATTTTTTTCCTGCTTTGATCAGTTGAAATAATTTGATGGCAGCATTTCAGCAGGACTTGCACTGGGGTAGTGTGTAATGGTGCATCACCAATGTGTGTTGCTGTGTATCCTGCAGCGTGCTCAGCTGTTGTGCTGCGAGAGCATGAATCATGTGATGGTTTTAGGTGATTATAGATGAGGCCTCACTTATCCGTGCTGTGAACAACTGGAGAGGGAACAAGCTTTAAGGGCAGTTTTCCTGGTTCGGGATTTCGCCTGGTGCAGTCAAGGGTTGGTGATCCAGGAGTGTGATTCCAGCCTGTGGAAGTGCAACTGGGCTTGCACTCAGCGTGCTTGGACAGCTGCCTGGCCACAGCGGATGCTTTCAGTCAGCACCCTTAAACCACAGCTATGGGGAGGCAACGGAGGTGCCCCCACAGCACTCCCTGCTCCCAGGTCAGGGGCTCGGGGATGGCGCTTCATGAACAAGAGGCACGGAGAGAGGAGCAGAGATCATTCCCAGATGGGATGAAGTGCTGGAGGATGTCCCCTGCCAGGGCTGGGTGGGATCATTGCTGCTCCCCAGGCAGTGCCAGACCCGACTGCTCAGGTCTGTCTCTGTTGCTTGGGTGCTGGGAGGCAGCAGGTTTGGCTGCTGAGACAGATTTAGTGAATATCACCCAGGAAAGGATGTTCCAAGCTGTCTAGAAGTAACAAAAATAAAGTTAAGGATTGACAGAGAGAATGAACGGTTTTACTGATTCGATCAAAACATTTCTTAAAGGAAGAGGAAGAGAAATGCCCAAGTTCCAGACAGTTTCCCTCCCTCCTGGCAGCAGAGAGAGAGGAGGCCTCAACAAACTTTATTTACCACTTTGGTACAACTTCAACAGGCAAAGAAGTCATTTTTCTCAGTAGAGTGTGGGAATGACCCAAATTTACCTACCAGGGGGTAAATAAGTAGAGGGAGAGAGGAGCTATTTGGACCTTTACACTATTAAAAACCACTCTTAATGCACTCATATGTGGGTTTGGGGTAGGCAGCTGGAAGGGTCTTTTATCACAACTGAAAGGTACAAGATGAGGGTTTTCTAGAGAGGCTGTTCTCGTCATGAGAGAAAAGACAGAAGAGAACGAAAGGAATGAGAATAACTCAACATTTTCCTGTATTTTTCTCAAGCCCAGTTTCTACAATAGGTTCTCACATGTGCATACTTGAGGCTCCCAGTTGGCTTTTTCTACCCTTCAGCTCTTCAGTGCATCGTAACAAATCTGAGTTTGTGGGTTTGCAAATACACCTTTTCCTAATGCACTCCCAAACGTTCCTGAGTTGAGTCCTCTCACTGTATAGGCTGCTGTGGGTAACTGGCTGGTCTGGGAGGGGTTGTGCACCAGATCTTTGCTCCAAGCCAGGCAGATTCCAGCCAGCACAATGTGCCTGGAAGTGCTGATGGTGTTTGTTGGAGCACAGTGACTCCAGACCAGGGCTTGCCCATGTCCAGGCAGCCTGAAGGGTGACTGCAATGGTAACGAGCTTGTGAAGGAAAAATCTCCGCATTCAGACCAAGGACTGCATAAGGCAGGGGCCTGGGGAACAGCTGCATCCAGCAGTTTGGTGGGAAAAATCCAAGCAGGATGAAAGGGTGGCTTTCATTTGGGCAGATGGAGTCCATCTGCTGATGGGATCAGGGATGGCGCAGCGTCCCCTGGAAAGCTGGGATTAAGATACATAAGCAGTGCATGCAAATTAGGCATCAGATTATGCACACGAGAAGCACGACGGTCTTCTGGTATTTTGGTTGGCTTCCAGGTTTGGATTTGGAGCCCTTTATTTCTGGTGCATGAAGGCAGCAGCTGATGTGCTGAGCCTCAAAAGATGCCTCTGCCCCCGACGTCCGGATTCCAGCGTGGCCCAGTGCAATGGCAGTCACACCCTCAGCACAGGCTGTTCCCCCTCCCTCTGTACCCGCTCCATGGGAAAGGGGATCCTTCTGCAAACCATTCCCAGCTTGGATAAAGATGCCAGAGGAAAAAGTTCCAGAGGCCAGGTCCTTCCACAGGCTTTACCCTGTCCATCACCCAGTAAGGGATGATAGTTTTCTGGCTGGTGGAACTGCTGCCTGACACGTCGGACATTGTGTAGGACTTGAAGAGGTTGATGAGAACTTTCTGAATCACTCATGGCCCACTGAAGTAGGTGAGTGACTGCTGTTGTCCTTACCCTTTTAGAGAAGGATGCTCAAGCACAAACAAGCTGAGAGATTTAGTGAAGGTCCTGAAGGAGGAAGCCCCACAGCTCAGAAACAGTGCTTGGCCACATGCTCAGACAATTATTCTTCACTTGATTCTCTCTAAAAATCATGTACTAAGCATTAGTGTTATTAGAGCTGGTCAGCTCATGCTGCATAAACACCATAATGTGAATTTAGTCTTTTCTGCTGTTTTTTGGTAGCCCATGAATCAACCCCAGTTCACCAAACAGTTTCTGCTGTGTCTCCATGATAAGCTTTCTCTCTTGGTGTTCTGTGAGCTTGGTTGTTCATTCAATTCACATGGGGTTTTTTTTCTGATTCTTGTTCTGAAGAACAAGTCTCTTTTTTAAAAACAAGGACATCCTGAATCTTAGCTTGCTGCAAATGTTCCCTGGGGCTGCGTGGAAGGATTTGTTCTTTAGGCTTCCTGAGTGGTTTCTTTGGTTTGCAGGAGCTCTCGTTCCAGGCACGAACAATGGTTATTTGTGTCTTTATTGCATCCAGACAGTCACTTGGGCACCAGTGATGCAGGTGCTGGACAAACACTGAGCAACTGGGTGGTCCTTGTCCTAAGGAACTTTGGAGATCAAGGTTTGCGGTGTGCAGGTCTGTCTTCATCCTTCTGGCTCTAGTGCAATTGTGAGAAGTAACTAGCAGAAAGAACAGAGTGGGAAAAAGGTCTTTTGCCTGGGATATTCATCTGAGGTAATCCTGGGATAGTGGGGAATAGAGGAATTCATATATATACACTGGTAAATATGTATAAATGAGGGATTTGAAGAGACCTTCTGTCTGGGAACAACTACAATTCCTGCTAAATAAGACTCAGCAACCCATGTGGCAACTAGGGTGGTCTTGATTTTTAACCAATAAAAGAACCAGACTCTTGATCCCTGGATTTTCAGCAGTATCTGTTTCTTTCTTCTTTTTCCTTTTCCCAGCCAAATGCTCAAACATACCCAGAAAAGCCTGTTCTTTTCCCAGCTGGCTGCATCTCAGCGAAGAGAATCTGTGGCCCTCTCCCATTTCAGGCCTGTTTGACCTTGCCTTGTAACCAGATGTTTCAGTGGAGAACGTACACTTGGGAGAGCCTGGGGTGCATTCAGCTGTTGGTGAACTCTCTGCCTCGGTCAAGCGGCTGTAAACAAAACCAGCCCAAGAAAAACAAAACCTTTGCTAAACTGTGTTGGCCAAGGACAGAACTGAATCCAGAGATGCAGATGGCCATTAGCATGTTGATGAGGATGCAGAGAGAAGCTCATCTGCCGTTCCTGATCTTCAACCACAGGTTTCACTAAGCTGAGGGACTCTTCTTTGGGGGTTTACAACTATTGTTTCCTTGGTTTCCAGGAGTTTGGAGATACCTGACACACAGTGCTGCCCGAGGCTCATCATACTGTTGGAGCTGTCCATGCATTTGAGTGAGCTTTTGTCCAAGAACATTTAGAAAGCAGTGGCTTGGTGGCCTGAAGGCATCAGAAGAAGGACTCACAAGAACACCAGAGTAAAATGATGCATCAGGAACATCCTTTCTTTTGAGAGGCATGTTGGGATCATTCCCCTGCGGTTTGTAGACAGACTTTCTGCAGAAATGGTCATGTCTTCCACACTGGATCAGGAGAAGTAGTGAGCAATTTCTTCTGCAGCAGAAGTTTAGATTGTCAGAATGTTCTTCTTCAAATGTGGGAAGTGGCCAGCCCTCAGAGTGCCCATTTGCACAAGATGCAATGGGATGGTCATTAGCTTAGATGTGGGGAGAGCCTCACTTGCAAGATGGTGTCTATAAGAGCATGGAGTCCCCTCATCCTGTAGTGAGAAGTTACAGGAGTTGGGGCCAGCTTGTTTTGGACCTGGGGCTCAGATCTGAGAAGGCTTTTTCCATTTGAGTTGTGCTTGGCTGGGTTAGAGGATGGAGGCAAGATCTGCCCCAATACCTCTGAATGGAATCAGGTCCTGAGCCAGAGCCATTCTCCAGTGAAAGGGTGTATTATGCCGAGTGGAGATCTCTGGGAGAGAGATTTCTTGGCACACTGCTCACTGCTGTACCAGGGAGGATGGAGGCCTGTGACTGAAGACTGTACACACAGAATTGTGTTGATATCCACATCAGTGAGTTCTCCTCCACAAGGGTCAGGCTTGCCTGTCCCTGAACATCTGCTACTGCTCAGCAGACATCCACCACTGTGTTATTTATCCACTATTCAGTATTCCCTCAGAGGAAAATTTGCCATCTTCTGTGCCTATTTGTAGACTACTCCACTTACAACAGCCAAGTACCAGCTTGCTGTAGGAAATTTTGAGATGACGTGGCTACAGGCCATGGCCAGTCTCTCTGATCCATCTCTGGCCCCATAAATCATTTTTAATAACCAGAGTGCTCTTAATGCAGCCGTTCTAATGTGGGCTAGATCTATTTAACCTAATCTGAGTATTAAAGCTGGTCACAGTGATATCTGAGCACCTGTGACTTCCTCAGACCAGCTAGAATTCAGGACTGAGAAGCCAATGGTGTTTGCTGTCCATGCTGTACTGGCACATCCCTCTTGGAGTGATTCATCCCTTCCAGAGATGGCACTGGGCTCAGTTACACCAAGGTAAGAAGTGATGAATGGGGCCAGAGGGCAGATACTCCTTTCAGATTCACAGATAAGAGTTTCCAGACTTTCCAGACTTTCCAACCCTTGGCTTCAGCATCTCAAGGAGATACTCTTCCTTTGCAAGAAGCTCCAGGTGTTGCCTTGCTGGGCCAGCTGGGCACAGGGAGAGAGCTGAAAAGAGGAAGGGATCTGCTAACACTGTTTTGCCCTCTGTGCTTAGAGCGACACTTCACTATGTTTTAAACATCCGCTTCATCATTCCTGCTGTCCAATATCCCACTATGGCCCCAGCAAGAGCTATTTTAATCCCTCATCATTCATCAGGAGGCCCCTTCCTGTTCTCTTTCTATCGGCTCCCTCATGGATGCATGTGCATCTCTCCACTGCGAAATCCCCTGTGGTAGCTGTTGTTGGAAAGGTCACCCAGGGATATTCACAAACAGCAGGTGTAAAATTAACAACTGGTGCGATTCCAATCATCTGGCAGGAAGGAAAACATTGGACAATAGGTAGAGCCAGGGTAAAGTTTCCAGCTGAAGGCTCATTGCCTGATATAGGATGGCAGATTGGTGGGCTGGGAACTCTCCTAAGAATGTGAAACCGATAGGGTATTAGCAGCCCCCCTGCCCCTCCAACACAATTGTTTTCAGCTTGCCCAAAAATATTTGGAAATGTTACCGAGCAGGACGTGTGGGTGAGAAGGCATCTTCCAGCCAATCAGCCGAGTACATTTCAGCCCTCCCCTTGAATTTCAAGCTTTTGTTTTCCCTGATGGAAGGGAAGGTGAATCCTCCATGGTTAATTTAGGGATATTGAAGCATTTTGGATGAGCTCCTGCAGCACACGAACAAGTGGTGCTCTCAAGGATTGCAGAAATTGTGGAGAGATGGCAAGATAGATGGGTGGATATATGAGATCGATACGGATTCTGACACCTTATCATTTTTGTTAGTGGAACTGATTTTAGCTGTGCAAAACAATGGCAGTTTCACTCAATAATGGCATCTGGGTGGTACAAATCTCCTGGGGGTGTGAATGGAATGGTAGATCCTGTTAGACCTTGACTAATGTCAGCAACCAGAACAGCACTTGAGTCTAGGAGCATGGGAGTAAGAGATTTACTGTGCTGTGGGTGTATCCAAGGAAAGTTGGCAGCACTGATCACAGCAAAGACAATGGAGAATGGCAAAGGTTGTTGAGAAGTTTGGGTTAAACCATGGTGAGACGAGTTGTTCTGCAAGTATTGAAGTGAGTGCCATAGCTGGTCCAAGTATGGAGAAAGAGTTTGGCCACAGGTTTTAACTGACACACAGCCTTTCCTCTGCTGTTGTTCAGCACAGAATTCTGGCCTATATGGAATAGAAGTAAACTTATGGGAATTGCTGCACCTCATGAGTGCTACATCGGTGCCCACAGTTTCTTCTTCCAGCTTCTCTAACCTCCTCTGTCACTCTTCATCCCCACTCTCAAAGCTCTCAGTGTGACAGGACATCTTTTGGAAAAACACCACCACAGCACAACCAGAACTTATGTCCATCCTGTGTGTGAAAGGTTTGGTACAAACTCTGCCGCCGCAACACAATTACTCCTGAAAAAGTTCTGTTGTGGATCTCTGAGCCTACATAGGGATCCCGTTGCTCTCGCTTAGCAGGGACCTCACACGTGGACTGTGCTGACAAAGGGCTGAGAGAGGGTCTGATAACGTGGCATAACCTGACACACGTTGTCAGCAGCGCTGCCATCGCCAGCGAGGGGGAGGACTGGAATTCTCCCGTTCAATTGGG
The DNA here is from genome assembly GCA_013396695.1 of Sakesphorus luctuosus. NCBI lineage: Eukaryota > Metazoa > Chordata > Aves > Passeriformes > Thamnophilidae > Sakesphorus > Sakesphorus luctuosus. The sequence continues at coordinate 191,758 of VWZD01001892.1, read as the reverse complement.
CGAATTTGATACCTGCTCGTTCTTGTGTCCTCATGGCTCGGCCACTTGACATTTCTAAACATTCTCAAGCAAGTTCACTGGAAAACTATCCCATGTCAGGAGCTGGTGATGTCAAGGCTAATAACAGTCCTGGGGTCAAATCCTGCTGATCCTTCAGGCAAGGACCTCAAGATTTGGCTCCAAGTCAACAACAAGGTCTGTCACGTCAACGATGGCTTATTATGAATCCTAGCGCAAGCCTTTCCCAAACAAAGTGCTTTCGTTTGGATTTCCATGCAGGAAAATGTTAGCAGTTTCCAAAGGCGGGTTCTCCCTTCCTTGTGTGGAGCAGAGAGCAAAACCCGTGAGCTTGGAACAGGCCACAGCACTTTGCCTTGGAGCAGGAGACAGTGACAGTGACAAATCTTTGGGAAATTCTTCTCTTCCCCTCTGGAATGGTGCAAGCTGATTGTTTTCATCTCTAGAGATTCTGCCCTTTTTTAGCCCTCTGTCCCCTTCCATCATTTGGATATAACAATACCACTGGGCTGCCTTTGTTAATGTTACAATGGACCTCAGAAAGCAGGAGCGAGCCATATTGGGAAAGGCACGGCTGGATGTCAGGGAAGGAGATAGCAGGGATCTCACTGGCTCACACTCGTGCTGCACTGAAAAAAGGAATTGTACATTGACATTCCCTTTGCTATTACTTTATAATCCTGGCACTGTGTTGAGAATGATGCCACTAGAATGGTGTCCAAAATGATAATTATAACCACTTCCTATTTTTAATTTCCTCTTAATAAGGGACACAATGGTCATCATCCTGACAATGATGATTCTGCTCTGCCCTTCCAGATGTCAGAACATTATAAAGCACGGATTAACAAACTCTGATGCCTCTCTACAGACCCTCCTTCTGAACTGAAAACTCCTGTATAACCCAGCCAAAACACACATCAGCAGGTACAGACCTGAGCGCTAGAGAAAATGCTGCACCTGCTTTGCTGTTGGCCTCATTTTACAAGGGAGTGTTTGAATCATGGAGAAATAAGTTGACTCGCTCCAAGTCCCTTGGTGAGTCAGTGGCAGAGCACAGATTCAGCTGTTCACATCTCCCCATTTTTCTCTGTCAAATGGTCCTTTTTTTTTGCTATATTTTAGAAGGCATTTGACATGAGGTTCCTAAATATGCAAGCTGATGTTCAGAATTGCTGAGTCCTCACTATTTGCCCTCCAGGCAGTACCTAAACAAGAAATCCATGGGGAAAGCTGTCTTGCCTTGAATATCAGCAACCATTAATAGTTATTTTTCATCATAGACTCATCTGTCTTTGCAGGTGGACTCCAGCTCTGTACACCCATCCAGTGCTCTCGGAATTAGCACAACACAAGGACCACAGCAGATGGCCCCTAAACTGCTCTTAACAACATGACTATTTCACACAGTATTTCCCTCTCAAAAACCTGCCTGGTGATAGAAAGTGCTTTGGCTGAGAGGGTTTGAACTATGGCTGTTGAAAGTCTTAGCTAAGGAAAAGCTGGTCCATGTGGCTGGCTGAGTGATGCTGCTTCTGAACCGCTCTTGACTCCAGAGAGATTTGGTCCCTCATTTTGCAAAGCACTCATCTCCTGCTGGACTTCTAGGAATTTTCTGTAAGATCTCTCTCCACTGAAGGTCAGATTTTATGTATCTCCTGAGATCCTAGAACCAGGATTCTGCTGTGCCAGAGGGGCAGAAAGGTCAGGAGCATCTGAGCAACACAGCACTTATGGCTAAGACAGCAATTCCAATTATCCAGCACTGAGGCATCAAGAAGATTCAGATAAGAAGTCTCAGATTTAGCTCCTCTTTTCTCTGTGCAAGTTAATGTGCTGCTTTTGTTCATTTTTTTAAACAGACAATCAAATCTGCGATAGCAAATTTCAAGTTAAAAGGAAAAGATTGTCTGCAGAAAATGGAAAGAACCATTCTGACTCTCGGGTGAGTTTTGTGATCCACCTGAAGCAAGAGAAGTTGTCATTACACACACATTAAAGAGAAGTGGTGAGCTTATTGCAGGAGCAGCTGCATAAAATCCTGATTATTTTATAAAATTATTGCAGTCCATCATACATACCAAACTGAGCTCCTGTTTTGCTTCCATCAGGCTATTTATACACTGACAATGCAGGAACCTCCTTTATGACTTCTGCCTTAAATCTGAGAAGAGTGAATTGAAAACCAAATAGTTCCTGCAGTATTCAATCCTATGAAAACCTTCACCAAAGCTCTGCTCAGAGTCCCATCCATGTCTTCTCCATTGCAAGGGGCCAAAGAAGAGGTGCCAAAAGAAGAGGTGCCATCACTGAGCTGATATGAGCTGCCTCCCTTCCTTCCACGGAGTATTTGTGCAGGTCAGTCCCTCTAATATGTAGGTTCTCATCTCCTGGCAGTTGTCTCACAGGAGAGCTCCCTAATTTTCCATCTCTCCTCACTGCACAGCCACCCACAAACAGCTCCTCAGTCATCTGAATGCTCGTAGATCAGTTGCATATAGCAAAGCTTTTCAGAGCATGTGCAAACAACCTATACACTAACCCAATAGCACTGAGCTGAGGCTTGTCTTTATTTCCTAGGATAAATAATCATCTTTCAAAGAGCTTCTTCCTTAACACCGTGGTCTTAGAAGGCCATCAGTGCAGTCCAGCCCTGATTCTACCAAGCTCAGAACCCTGTAATACTTCTGAGCGATGCCCATGTCTTTCTCACTCATTCTGGCTACTTTTGGTTACCTGGATATGTCACCAAACTCCCCTGCAGGGTCCTGACAGCTGGTGTGAGGGTTAAGCAGCAGCAAAGCTCTGCTTCTCTGAGCCTTTTCTGTCTACCACAGAGTCCATCAACTCTCTCCCCAACTTTGCCCTTTGCTGTGGGGTGGAGAGGGAGCAATCTCTGAATGCAACACTCTTCCTACCCTTTTTTTCCTGCACAAATCAACTCTCAGCCCTTGCTGCTTCTGCCCCAGCCCCCTTCTGAGCGTGCTCTCATTAAGACCCCAGAGGGAGGAGGTGATGCTCTGAAATTGTCTTAATTGCTCTTGTTTATGCTGGTTACGATGGCAATAAGTTGCCATGCAGAGGAGGCTTTCTTCAGATGTGCAGCTTCTCCATTGTTCCGTACTTCGAAGGATTGTCTGTAGGCAGCTCCAAGTCATTTGCAACAATAGATTAATATGCAGATCAGTAATAGTGGGTGACTCACAGTCACACACACGCCAGACCCACCAATCGCTGGGACCTGCCACCGGATTTGAGGGGAAGTTCAGTGTTGCTGGCATGTTCTGGCAGGATGCTGAGGAGATAATGCTCTGCTGTTGCAGAGCTTCTGCTCTCCAGGAGCTCCCCAAACATGAATGGAGGATGTTCTCTTTCTAGGGCAGGTGATGACTGTTGCACCTGCTGGAAAGCAGGGAACTGGAGCAGAGTGTGTCTTTTGTCCAATGTAAGTCTGCACATGCCAAAGTTTAATCAGGGGTCAGGAGCCCTGACTTTTAGTCTCTGATCTGTCTTCCAGGCACTCTATCATGCAGACCCTAAAGAGCATCTTTTATGTGTGCTGTGTGCTGCTTGTGCTGTGTCCCATTTATCACCCTTGACAGAGAGCAGCTCCAACTCACGGGTTCCTCCGCAGAGCTCTGCTGTGCAGAGTCTGGATCTTCATTTGGCAGAGACCCTCTGGAGAGAATATGGGATACCTCAGCTGTGGGTTTGTCCCTTCTGTCCCACTGTTCAGACTTAGGGACTGACTGGGACTGCCTGCACTGGACTAGGGCACTTTGTTTTGCTGGATAGTCCCAGTCTGCATCAGAATCATGGAATATTCTGAGTTGAAAGGGACCCACAAGGATCATCAAGTCCAACTCTTAAGTGAATGGCCTGAAGAGGGATCAAACCCACAGCCTTGGTGTTATTAGCACCATGCTCTAACCAAGTGCTCTAATCTTAGAGACACTCTATAACACTCTTATCCACCCCTTGACTCTAGAAGTCTGTGTGCCATCTTTTCCCCTAAATCCTTGTCCTGGGGATATATGTCCCCTCAATCCTCATTTACCCAGCACCCACCATTCTCCCAGTGCCAGGCAACCCATGCATCCCCTGTCTCTCTCACCCATCATTTCCCTGCTGTCAGGGACTTGTCATTCCTCCACCTTTCCTTTCCCCTATGCTGGGTGAAAGAAGAGATGCCCACTCCCATTTTTGCCCTGTTTGGGAGATGCACCATTCAACAGCAGGGGACACAGGCAGAGCTGTCAGGAAGGGCTGTGCTGGGAGGGATTATCAGCTGTCATCAACCTGCTCTTGACTCCAAAGTCCATCACAGAGCTTGGTCAAGCTGCTGAAACTCCTCACCAGTTTCCTATTTCCTGCCTATTTTCAGTCCTTGGAGGCTGACAACAGCCCCATAATTTCCAGTGGCAGGTTTGGTGCTCCGTGTTTCCATATTGCATGTACTCCAGCAGGCAGACAAGTGCAGAAATTCTTTCCAGCTGAGTGTGACAAATTGCCTCGCTCTGTCCATAAGTAATGTGCCTCGCTGAGTCTGGCTAATTTTCTTCCCTGTATAAAACAGTGCAGTTTCTGCATAATTTCGTGCATTACAAAATCACCACATCTCAAGGGCTCAATGGTGGGCCAGGCCCCAAGGGTGTTGCTGAGCAATTATTGAGTCTCCACCTGCCTCGAGCTGAATAAAACCTTGAGGCAGCAGCTGAGGACCTGACCCTGGATTAGATCCATGTGCTTTTCCATATTCATACCAACAGAAGTGTGTTATACTGGGTCAGCAAAGGGCTGATGCAGGAACATGTCATATATGTACCCCCAAAGAAGATGTCTAGGCAGGACTAGGAAGACTTTCCTTCCATAAATACATATTTCATGTAGAAATGTAACTTGCATAAAAGGTTATAAGTTCTGTGTAAGTAGTAACCCTCACTGGATTTCTCTTCCACAGACTTTTCCAGATTCCCCTGAAGATCATGTATGTTTTTAGCCTCTTCAGCATCCTGTGGCAAGGAGTTTCTCTGTTTAAGCACACATGTCCTTTCATTTGAACCTGAAATCCCCCTGTTCCCAGGAGGTTTTGAGCCACCCACCTTTCACAGCAGTACACATTCACAGAGATCCTGAATTAGTCATATATTTAGCATTAATTTTTTTCTAATTTCTCCATCCATTTGAATCCACCATCTGCTGTAAATCTGCCATGCAGTGTAGTCACCATTCTGGTAGGATAAATGCAGAAGAACTCGAAGATCTCTGAGTGAAATAATGCAAAGAACCTGCATGTGGTCACCTATGGAACAGTTCCCTTGGAGTCACCACATGTTGCCATCACTGTGCAGTGACATCTCCCAAGCTTTGGAGCAGGCTTGATTGCTGATCCAGAAGAGGGCAATGGTGACACATCCTCACTGATGCTCTGAGCATCAAATCCTCTGAGGACATCCACAGCAGGAATGGAGCCAAATAGCCAAACCACCCTGGCTATCGAATCTGTGTGTTCCTGGCTGGCTTGTGGCAAGCAGATTGAAGTGGGAGGCAGCTTGCAGCTACTGTCTCAGGTCAGATGGGACTGTCAGTCAATTGTTAATTATGACTCTTCTTCTTACTAATTTCTGTAACTTCCATCACCATGGCAGCTAACTGCTCTGGAACGATTCAGCCAGGAAAAGGAGAAGACAACCAAACTTTTCATAGCACGGGAACGGGAATGAGCTACAGAGGAAAGGGAGTGGAGGCAGAGTCTGTAAATTGTCTTTCAAGAGAGTCCAATGCCATGTTCTGAGTCCTAGAATGGCTTGGGTTGGAAGGGACCTTGAAGATCATCCAGCTCCAACCATCCTGCCATGGGCAGGGACACCTTCCACTATTCCAGGTTGCTCAGAGCTCCATCCGAACTGGCCTTGGACACTTCCAGATGTGGGGCAGCCACAGCTTCTCCGGGCAACCTGTGCCAGGGCCTGCCCACCCTCACAGGGAACAATTTGTTCCCAATATCCCATCCAGCCCTGCCCTCTGTCAGTGGGAAGCCATTCTCCCTTTTCCCATTGTCACTTCTGCCCTGCCCTGACCTGGTCAGTCTATCACTTTTAATCTTTGGTGATGCTTTGTGTCTGCAAAGGGAAAGAGGAGGAAAAACTTGACAGGGCTTTGAGCTCTGATTAATTTTTAAACTTCCTCCCTTTCTGCTTATTTTGTAGCTTTTGTCCTGATGCTGAATGTGTCCTTTCCCCCATGTGTCACTTCCAGAGGAACACCATGGGGATGAAATGCCGCTTAGTCATTGCAGGGCATTTTACCTATGGGGGCTGGATGGAAAGTCATAGGCTGGGACCATGCAGGGCCTGGGGACAACTGGCACCTTCTGTCACTGCAGCAGCTCCCAGGGACGTGGTGACACAGTGCCTGAGTACGTCTGTAGCACGGGCAGAGGAGGTTGCATGGGATCATTAAAAAGCAACAGCCATTTTGTTGCCATTTGCAGCAACTCCTCACAATTCTTGCTGAAATGTCTGGCCCATTCAGCAGCTTTCATTTCTGATGAAGCTTTGCAGCCTGTAGGTATCTTCTCTCACACCTGTCTTACCACTTCCTTTGACAAGGGCTTAATTTAGAAACCCATTGTAGCTGGCCCTGCACAGACCAAGACAATTTATTTTACACAATTCCTCAGCAGGTTAGGGAAACAGACTGGTGGGAAGGATGGACTTGTGCTTCACATTTTAGTTTGCCTTCTGAAAGAAACAGACCCTGTTCTGGCAGTGCTCACAGAATTCTTGAGACCTTTATGAAAACACTTACCCTGCCTTGAGCTAACTCTTGTGGCTGGAAAATAAATCAATGTAATGTTTTCCTTAGCTCTGGTTTTAGGATAAACTTAGTATCTAGATGGCATCAAAGTCCTTGTGTTCAGTGCTTCACAAATAGAATAAAAGGCTGATTTCTGTGCTGGGAGGACTTCAGTGCGTAAGTGCAAGACGGGGACAACAGGCAGGTCCCAGTGTGATGAGCAGCAACGAAACAAGGCAGAGCTGGTGGGCAGACACAGCCTGGGCATTGCTGCTGTCAGCTCTTCCGCTGGCATCTTGTCAGGGGGGTGCAGGGAGAGAACAAATCACTCGTGGGCGTTCACAGGAAGCTCCCCCTGAGCGAGGGAGAGGCACGGGACAGCCCACAAGAGGGGGCTTGAGAATCCGTGTGGGTGATCTTCCAGCAAACCTGGGGGACAGGAGCCTCCGTGATATGCCTGAAGGAGGCACAAACACCCCCTGCCTCCTTGGCAGAGGACTCAGCTGGCAAGATCTGATTTTGTGTTCACTTGAGCCTTTCTGTTTGCTCCCCACATGCCCCTGGACCTTGCTTTTCAAGTCTCTCTTGCTTCTCTGTCATTGTCACTCCACAGCAACAGGTCAGTCTGAGAAGTTACACTTGGGATAGATGAGTTTGCACTAAGGAGGTGACTGGAATTCTTTGAAGAGCCCACTGGAGCCAAGAGATCTGAAGACAAGTGCTTTCTATCCTTGGGCCACAAGCAAGAATGAACCATCCAGAGGTTACATGCCCTCCAGAGCTCTTGTTGCTGTCAGTCAAGCTCTTCCCCACGAAACAGCAGTGGAGGAAGCTCCAGAAGTATTGCTTTTCCCTTTCAGTGCTGCCACACTGACTGACATCCTCACTGATCCTCTTGCAGCAGCAGGCTGCTAATCAAACACTGCTCGCCACTTTGGCATCGTTCTGGGAAGCCAACAGAGCGCAGAGATGCTCAATTCCTCCCCCTCCACACACCTTCCATTGTCTTCAGGACTGACAGCTCTGATGTGGAGCAGTGATAAAAGCCAGCTGATGCTGTCAGGGCCTGGTACAATTGCACCGCGGGGAAAGAGGCGACTGGCTCTGACTCATCATAGCCGCATGGAGCACAGGATACCTCGCACTCTGCTGTGTCCTGGCATGGCTCATCACAGAGTGGTGCACCTGGATGCTGCCCTCTGAGGCAGCACTGACCAGAGGCCTTTGGAAGGGCTGGGACTGGTGGCCAATGGGGTGCCCAACCATCCTTTGAGATGCCAGGAAAACCCACAGGGAAATAAAAAAGACTCTTTTGTAGAATCACAGAATCATAGGATAGCCTGAGTTGTTAGGGACCCACAAGGATCATCCAGTCCAACTCCTGGCGCTGAACAGACACCCCAACAATCCCACCATATGCCTGAAAGCATTGTCCAAACACTCCTAGAGCTCTGGCAGCCTTGGGGCTGTGCCCACTGCCCTGGGGAACCTGGTCAGTGCCCACCGCCCTCTGGGGGAAGAACTTTTTCCTGAGATCCAACCTAATCCTCCCCTGACACAGCTCCAGCCATTCCCTCAGGTCCTGGCACTGGTCACAGAGATCAGTGCCTGCCCCTGCACTGCCCCTCTTGAGGACATCACAATGACGTCTCCCCTCTGTTGAAGTGTTTGTTGTGTATGGAGATAAAAAGGTTGTTCGGATGTTCCTCTGCTCTTCCTGTGTTCAGGACTGTTTAGCAAAGCACTTGTGCAACTCCTGAATGGTAATCTATGGAATAGCACTGCTCTTTCAGCTCCTCACATTCCCATCCTTATGGAATGAGCTGAGTCGCAGCTGAACTTCTGGGGGGATCCAAGATGCAAAGAGTTTGGACTTGAAATGCATCAGGAGCACCAAGCCAAGATGGGAGGGACATTCAAAGAGGGGAAGTTGCACTGTGATGTGAACTTCTGAGTGCCCTTGGGTAAACTGGCTCAGTGCTGCCCATCCTGCCCAGGTCAGCAGCTGAAATTTCCATTACTGAAAGTAGAAACTCAGGGGTCACTTCTGTTTCATTTCTCACTTTTTCCCAAACATGACATTGAGTGAGAGGCATTAGGAGTTCCTCCTATAAATAGGATCACCCCTGTCAAAGCTGGTTAAGTCATACCCAGTGTCAAGCCCATAAACAAGGTGCCTCTCATGCACTGTCTGGAGGGTGCAGAGGGGGTACAGGGAAGTTCAACAGCTCCCTGGTTGACTGGTTTGCACTGGGACTCCAGCTATTTTCAAGGAAAGGAACATAATCATCCCCCAGCTCCCATCTAGAAGACTTTTGGAAGTGGTTCAGGACAGAGGCAAAGTAGATGAGGACATGTTGTGGCAGAAGTGAAGCCACCCAGCACCTAACCTCACAGCTTCTGGGATCCCCACGGCTGCTGTCACAGCAGGGATCAAACACTCTGATTGCATCAAGGTCTTTCCCCAGTTCTGCCCTGGAAATCTGGGATGACCTGGAAACCCTGCACTTTCACTTGTCTCAGTTTCCCCTGGAGGGAGCTGCAGTTTCCTCTTTCTTTAGAGCTCCCCAGTCCTGTAGCTGCAGGAGAAGCAGCAGTTCCAGTGACAAAGCGGCTTTGCCACACAGGAAGTCAGCTGGGGCATGGCAGTGAAGCCAGGGACACAAAGCAAAGCATCTTTGAAACAAGAGAGTGTAAGTGTCCCCTCGTGCCAGCTGCAGAGACATCTGGATGGAGCTGGCTTGGCAGAGCTGCAGGGTCACCAGGGCTGTGTGTCACAGTGGCTCCAGAGGAGATTATTTTGGGACAGTGGGAGCTGACAGAGCGACCTGAGGCCCCTTCGCTTTCCTCCTGACTCCTGGGAGCTTCTTCCCACCCTTTCACCAAACTTTGTGACTTTGTGCTGCTCTGAGATTGGGGGCTGCAAGGAACCTGCTCTGCTGAAGTGATGCAAGCAAACATGTCATAAAACCCCCCCAAAAAAACAAAAGAAAGATTAAAAAAAATAGATAATTTCTATGGTCTCATTTCCCCACAGATCCACAAGCAGTTGCATCAGTACAGCTGAGGGGGTGGAAAACTGAAGTGGGGGCAGAAAGGAACAAAAACTTTCTAAGTGAGCTCTGAAAATGTTCAGTACCTATATGGAGACCTATAGCTGCTCGTCCCTTCCAGACATGAAGAGCTGTCTGGTGCTCATGTGTGGAGACACAGCCAGCTGAGCAGGGAGCAGAGATGATTTGCTGAAAGCTGAACTCAGAGGAGCTTAGCAGGGGTGGAATCGCTACTTGTTCTGAGATAGGCTAATTATATTCTGTGTCCTTGGAAGCCAACCCTTTTCTACTCCACTTGTATAATAGAGATCTTACAGCTCTCTCCAGAAGTCCCAGGGTTCCCTCGCATCTCCAGTGCACACAGCAGACTGTCCCACTGCCAGTCTCCACCCCGGATGGATCTGCATGTCAGTCCTGCATTCCCCGGAGAGCTGCTGAAGCACTTTGGATTCCTGGGAGATGGAAACCCTTCTAGAAACGCAGGGTAGAGTTACTCTAATTCCTTGCTGTTCAGGATCAAACCGAAGCCTGCTGCTTAATGGGGGATAAGTGGATGTAATGCAGTCAGTCAATAACTTTATGCACACACGCAGAGCCCTTTGGATTACTGATTTCCAAAAGACAGTCTCCCTCAAACTCTGCACCACACTGACTCAGCCCTGAGCCTTTTAACTTTGTATTTCCTGCACCTGCACTTTTGTTCTTCCACCCCTTATTCATTTTTTCCCCCACTTATTCATTTTTCCCCCCATAGAAGTTTTCAGCTTGTCAAACGGCTCTCCCTCTCCCTGTCTCTTTTCTCTTTGCCTTTTGCAGTGGGAGGAAAGATAATAATAAAAAGAGCAGTTTTCAAATAAGAAGCTCCAGTTACCTGGGAACTGTCTCTCAGCATCCAAATACCTGCTGGGGCAGAGAGCACTGAGTCCCTGCTGTTGTTTTGTACCCACCAGACACTGTTTGTGTTTTGTCACATGCTCCTGTCAGGTCTGTCACTTGTACAAGCAGGACTGACTGGGCCCTTGTAAAGTAGGATTTCCCTTTACACCTCCCTGCTAAGCACTCCTCTCTCTTTCCCTTCCTCCTCACGAGGGGAATTGCTGCTCCAGCTGCTGCTGTGGTGGTTCCCAGGATGGAGGGATGGGTTTGGGAGTGTTTGTGCTCTCTGTAGTCCTGCCTTGTGTCTCAGTGGGGAGGGAAGGGGGAGATGAAGGAGTGGGTGGACCTGCCTCCCTCACTGTCCTCAGTCCCTGCTCAGCTTCAGACTGAGCCCTTCACAAGTTCAGCACTTTTTATAGCCTTACTGAATTGTTCCTAAAAGGAGACATTTACAGGAGAAGGAGCTCCAGACCAAGGTGTTCCTGTAAGACCAAAGGACCTGAAACAGCTCCCTCGGGTCAGTCAGATGGGGAGGTGCAGGAGGCGATGGCCCAGCTGCCTCCCTTATCCCAGCCCTCTCTGTTCCCCCCAGGCTCTCGGCTAAAAGGCTCATTTGACTTTTATGAGGGCTGGAGACCGAGCAAACAAAGCCTCAGGGTTTAGTCAGTGCCAGAGGGTACAGCACGTGCCTTTTTCCTTCTCTGCGCTCCTTTCTTTCCTGCTGACAGTTTTCCCCGAGCACATGTGGCGTCTGCTTGGCTCGGGAGCTTCTCCTTAGGAATGAGCCTCAGGACTGGGGCATGAGAGCATTTCTTGCCATCTTAAGTGGGGGCTGCCTTCCCTTTCACATCCAGGACAGCTCGATACCCTCTGGGCTCCAAGCAAGTTGAGAAAGGCAAGGAAAAATGTGGGGAGATGCTGGAAGTGTCCTGGAGCATGGAGATGCTCTATCAGATGGAGGAGTCACTGAGGCCTCAGCCCAAGGGCTTCCAGGTAGAAGGACACAACATTTTCCCTCTCTGGCCTTTCCCAGAGCTCTGACTTACAGCCACAGCCTGTTCTTTCCATGCCACCAGTGGTGGGGTCAGAGCAATTCCCAGACCTCAGGCTGTGGTCCTCACACCATCAGGGGCCCCAAGACGAGGGTCTGGCTTTGGTCACCACAAAGGTAGAGCTGAAGGCAACGTTTGGAACTGCAGCAGAAAAGCTCCTTTTCCTACACACTGCTGGGGTTTGTTGCCTGTGACAAAGCTCTCCCTTGGCTGCTGGGACTGTGCTCTGGGGCTGGGAATGAAGCATTGCTCATCCTGCTCATCCGTTCCTTACAGGAGTTTTGGGAATCTTTGTAAATAAGCCAAGAACATGAGAAACAGAAATTCCTCCCATTCCAGGCCCTGCCTGACACTGCACAGATCCTTTGTTCTTGGCTTCTTTCTCCCTCCCAAGGCCTCAGAGAAGTTCTTCCAACAGCACTGCCCCCCTGTTCAGCCTCTTCCACCAATTAGCAGTTATCCATTAACTGCTCAGGAAGAATTCCTTCAATTAGCCCATCTCTTGAGGATGTCCTTCCCCAGGTGCTGGTAGTGCCACTTAAGCACCCACAGGAAAGGAGCACTCAAGAGCTATAAATATATATTTAAGTGCTTGTTTAGAACTCCTTTGTTCTTCTTAATTTTGTGGTGCTCCTGGTTTCAGCTGCTCCACAGAACCATCAGGATCAGCCCTTATCCTTATTCATAGGAGTCCTAGATTCTGGGCTATGGTGCCAGAGTGGGATCAGACCTTTGTGGCATCAGTTTTATTCCTTTTTGTTGGAGAGAGTGTGTGAGGATGCCAGAAAGGCTTTGAAGCAGTTCATGGTATCCTGTGACCCAGTCAGGCATAGTGGATCCAGGAGGGTAAGAAATAAGCTGTCTGTATTGTAAAGGAGACTATTCCATAAATAAATGTTATTAAAAGAGAAGGAAAAGAGAAGGGAGGATGTTTTCAACTCTTGAAGGGGAATCTGGAGAAACAGAGATACTTTGTAAGGTGTAAAATGGTATCAGTAGGAACATAATATTGTTTGATGAGAGCAGTTTGCTGAAAATAGGAGAAAGTGCTGGTTATCCCAGGTCGAGGAGAAAGTGGGGATGGAGTAGAGGTTCCTTGGAAGTTTTCTGGTCCTGCACAGAAAGGACACATTCCTGCTCTCCTTAACCTAGCAGGAATCAAACATAGAATCATAGAATGGCTTGGGTTGGAGTGGACCTTAAAGATCATCTTGTTCCAACTCCCTGCTGTGGTCAGGGACACTTTTCCTTGACCAGGTTGTGGGGAACATGGCCATGCTCTCCCCATCTCTTCTCTGGGCCATGCTCTCAGAGCCCTGCCCAGCTGATCCTGGAATTTCCATGCTGTTTTCTCCCTTTTCCATGCTTTATTTCCCCCCACACATGTACAATGCTTTGTATTTAAGACACCAACCAACAAATCCTCTTGGCCCCTTCCTGGGTGCATCCATGTGCTTTGTTTCTGCAGTGTTTGAGGTGTAGGATGAAGCTGGTTTATCTTCTATCAATGGCTGTTCCTGTGCTAAAGATGAGCCATGGGGAGAAGAACAAGACACAGGAAGAAGAGAGCAGGTAAAGGAATTAGCCAGGACAGCTCTGCATGTCTGGGAGCTCTTAAACTTGTGATGGTCTTGCAGGGGAAATGACCAAAGATTGAAATTAGGGATACACAAAACTAGTTTATCAGGGAGGACAGTGAAGGGGAAAGGATGGATATTCCCTGGCACCTGCTTTTTGTTCCTGTATCAGGGACTGAAAGTTGGAGGGTTCAAACAGTGAAGCATCAGGAGGTTCAAGTGGAGCTGGAGCTGCTTCCACCAGCCAGGAAACGGGGGTGTGATTTGTGATTTGATGCAGAGCTTTTAGTGACCAGGTACCTTTTGAAAGCTTCTCCACTTTGTCTCTCCTCACATGGACATTTCCATCCTGGTTTCCTGAGGGAATTGCTGAACAGAGACCCAAAATGTGGTGAGCAAGCTGCTGGCTCAGTGATACAGGGCTCGGTTCTCTCAGGTAGCACAGTGGCTGCAAATTAATTATTGTTAACAATGCCACCTTCCTGCAGAGAACAGCAATTTCTGCTGAGGGCACAAGGCCTGGTTCTGTCGAGTGCCCAGCCTCTAAGGAGGCCTTCTGGCATCCCTGCACTGCCCATGAGCCCATCTGTTCCCAGTGGGAGCCGCAGAGCCATCAGGCAGTGCCGGATGGAAGCATGTTTTGACTCATGGGTCAGAGAACTCTATAGTTCCCAGTCGCTCCTTTAATTGACACAGTGAAAGAAGCCACATCTTCCTGCCTGATTCTGACCAGGTCTGTAATTGAATTCAGCTCAACATCTCCGTTTCAGCCCCCCAAGGACCTGTCAATTAGTGATGGATTTTTTCTCGCCTTGGGAATTTCTCTTTGCTCCCATTCTTTTCAGTTAATAGGATCTAGTGCTAAAACCGGTAGTAGTAAATTTCCCACCCCTCATTTCCTACCTTTCCCAAAGGTGCCTCATGAAGAAAAGGGCTTGGGCATTAAAAGAGAGACGAGTGAACTTCAGGAAGTGAAAATGTGTGCAGCTTTCCTATCTTTTGTTCATTCATCCTTCCTCTCACTCCTCTCAGGTCTTTTGTTCCTCCTTGCCAAAACTGCTTGTGCACACTTCGCTCAGGATCTCATGAGACTGGTTCAGAAACTGCTAAGCTGAATTGGATCCTTCTTTTTCCCTGCTCAGACCACAATATCTGCTTAACCTTTCTTCCTTGGCATCTGCCTCTCCCAGCAACCTGTTTGCAACTCGTGGTTGCAGAGGAATCCCAGTGCTGACTGGGTTTAACATGGGGGTTGCTGGGCATGTAGGCAGGAGTGTGTGATATGCTGTAGAGTACAATTTCATTCTGGCTGCAGGAGACAGTTACTCCATGGATCTGCCTTTAGCCTCTAAGCCCAGCCAAGACCTAGAGGCTCTTTGTTGCTCCTGGAAAGTCAAATTTGATTTACATGTCAAAGAGAGAGAAAGGACAGAGGTCAGCTCTTCTCCAGCCTCTTCATCCTCTTCTGGTCCCTCTCCCTCTCCCCACATCTCCCCAGCTTTCCTTTTGGCATTCCTAATGAGTTACTGCTGCATTAACGCATCCAGTCACCATGGGAGAGATCTTGGGGTTCCTTAAGCTGTTGGATCCTGTTGAACATCCTCGTTAAACTTGGCCCTCCCTGCTGCGTGCGGGAGCTGCCCACGCAGAGCAAAGTTCGGTGCCCAGCCCACGGGTTCTCCCCCTCAGGCTCTGACGTAGAGACTCTGCTCGCAGGAGGCGGTGAGGGAGGGAGGGGGTTTGGGAGAACGTGTCTCTGAAGCACTCACTGCTTGGTGAATGTGCAGAGATGAGTGCATTGGGTTTGGTGGGTAACCAGGACACAGAACCATGTCTCCAGTCCCTGCTGCCAGGGAAAGCCCATGCAAAGCCACTGCTCCTTGTCCTTGCCAGCTGCAGCTGGTGATGGGTGGGAGGAAAGTGTGAAGGGGGAAATCCTTCACCCTGACTCTCCCCTTGAGGACCAAGGCAGGACTTGATCCACTTTTCCTGTGTGGGAAGGGATGAAGCTGCCCAGGAGATAAAGGGCAGATGTAGAAGATCTGGGTCTGTTAGACTTTATGCCTGCATGAAGAACTAGAAGTCAGAGGGCTTTTCCACCCCTCTTTCCCTTCACACTGTGATTCTTTCCCACTTTCCAGAAGCTTCTCTGGTTTGTTTTTGGGAAGGAAGGAGCCAGGAGATGGAGGGAAGCATGAGAGATAGCAATGTCAAGAGATGCATTGTTGGGCTTTTTTGTTTTGGTTCTTGGGGTTTTTTTTTACATATGGGTCAGGCTTGTGCTACAGTTCTCTGTGGGGATCCACATTCACTGCCTGGACCTTCTGGAGCAGGAGAATGAGGAAGATGCTCATGCACAGGTGGGAAGAATGTATGAACCTCAGGATGTTGCTTCCAGCCACCTGCTCCTGAGCCCATTAAATGGCACCTTCACACGATGCTGAGGTTGGTCACAGCAGGAACTCACAGGGAAATACAGGTCTGGAGCATCCAGAGACACCAGTGCCTGCCAGGACTGGTGACAGGAATGGAAACATGGAATGGGTTGGGTTGAAAGGGACCTTAAAGCTCATCTTTTTCCAACCCTCTGCCATAGGTAAGGACACCCACACACCAGGTTGCTCCAAGCCCCAGCCAATACCTTTTTTTCTATGTGCTGAGACCCTCTTTTAGCTGACAGGGAGGCAGGGACAGTCACACCAACATGTGCTTGTGTCCTGCCTCCACCAGCTGTGAGGAGGAAGAGATCCTTATTGTTAGGGTGTGCTGAGACATCACTGGGATCACTGGCTTAGGGACATTTAAGCCTTTGTTTTCTATTCACAGTGTCTCACTTTCCCAGGCCTGGCAGAGAGCAGGGAAGAGTCATCTGCAGCCTGAGTTGAGATCAGCGGGAGCAGAGCTGTCATCCTGCTCGTGTGCAGGGCTGTTCTCACGCCCTGTTTCCTTTGTGGACAGAAAGAAGAGTTATCAGGAGCCTGCACCTGCTTCCAGCTGAGGAGAGAAAACATTTCTGGAGGGAGCAGAGGATGGTGGTGGTATCTCAGGAATCCAGGGAGGATCAGGGCTCTGTTGGGCTCAGCATGGTAGAGACTGTTATTGTGAGCTTGTGGTCAGAGTGGCTGGAAAAATCATTGCCATCAGCAGGAGAGGACTCGGAATTAAAGTCATCACCCCTGATGATTTGTAAAACTGAGCTGCTGGTGTAAGTGAGAGCTACCCCAGGCCACAGAAGACATGTTCCCCAGCCCACGGGTCACTAGAGGCTGTACTTTCCCTCCTTGCACTACCTGCAGCCTGGCTGCTCACTGGTGAGGAGCCCCTCAGCTGGTGTGACTGTCCCGTCGCCCTCCTGGCTGATTTGGGGCACAGCTGGGGCTCTCTGCTCCATCCCATGGCAGTAATTTAGTCCTGGAGACACCCAGTTCTGTCCTGGCTGTGTCCCAAAGGCCCTGGAGATCCAAAGATGTACAGAAAGCTACGCTGTGTGGCCTGAGGGGAGGGAGGGCAAACACATCTGAGTTAGGGAGTGATCATGTTAATGTGGTGCATTAATGAGGACATTGGAATAAAGGACTTCATCAGGGATGTAAAGTGAGTTAGTGGCAGGCTGGAAGTCTCCTAATGAGTGCTCTCCCCTGAGTTTTCTACCCTTTTTTGAACCAGGACATGCTGTTTTGAAACAGTACATTAACTCAACACTAAGAGGCTTCTAAGAGGTGGGTGGGGAGGAAGGAGCCAGGAGATGGAGGGAAGCACTAGAGAGAGTGACACTGAGAGGGCTGTGCTGGATCTGAACTCCCTTGTGACTCTGGGCATGGTCAAGAGCCTGAACATCCCAGCACAATGAGATGTTGACTCAGTTCTGGACACAACCCCAACACTTCCCTAAAAACAACGTGTCCTTGGAGGCACCTTCCCACACGAGGAGCTGGGCAACAGGGCACCCAGCAGCTCTGCTTACCTTTGTGTAATAAGGTTAAATCACTGCCTCATTAGAGCCCTCAAATGAAGTCCCCACCTTGCTGGATCGATACCATTTTCCATGATGCACTCGTGTCACTGAGGCTGGGAGATGGATTGGTGCAGGGAGGCTGCAGTGCTGCAGGGGAGCTCCAGCCAGGCCAGGGCTGGGCAGGGCTTGTTATTGGGGGGCACAAAGGACAAATGGCCATGGAGAGCAGCAGCTGATGGCAGAGGCAGGAGGTGTGGTGGAGCAGGGGCACAAGGACAGTGCCCACGCCTCCTGGCACATCCTGGGGCGTGGGGCTGGACCCTGTTTTAGGCTTGCAGGGAGAATGCCCTTGTCTGAGAGAGGCCTGTGGCAGAAATGGTCTCCTGCAGGTGTGATTTTGGGCTAAAACAGGCTGTTTTCTCCACTGCTCCATTCCCCTTCCCTCTGAGCAAGGTCTGGGAGAGGAAAGGCCAAAGGAGCAGCACACACAGAGTGATTGTGGTGGTGTGCAGGTGCCTGAGGCTGCCTGGTGCCACACTGACCCCTCTGCACAACCTTCCTGTCCCAGAAACCACCATCACAGAGGCTTCCTGTCCCCACTGTCCACAGGAACTGCCACTGGACACTGGTTAGGGTAGGACCAAAGGGACCCTCCAGCTGCCCTGAGCCTTCTAGAAAGATCTTAACTGGTGTCTACCAGGTGTCAGTGGCTCAGGTGGGGACTGGATCCAAGCACGGAGTCCCTGGGGCTGAGTGTGAGGTGAGCTGGGGCAGTTTGGGATCCCAGGTGCCAGATCACTGTTCTCTGAGCTGCAGACAGGCCAGGAAGAGTTCGTGGCCAGAGTGAACTGAGGCAGTCCCAAATCCCAGCCTGGGATGTTTGTACTTCTGCCAGCTCCCCACACATGGAGGCTCAGAGGGGACAACTCTGCCCTTTCTAGTGCTGAGGACCAGGGACCACCCACCTTGTCCCAGCCACCTGCCCTGCTCCAGGTGTCGAGGTTAAGGTCACTTTTTCATCTCTCACCCCCATCTCCCTCTCCCAGTGTCTTTCCCACCTCCCTCACCCGCCCCTGCCCCAAGGACCACTCAGCCCGTGCTACCCCAGGGCTGGGTGCTTGTTCAGCTGCCTGGAGGAGCAGGCAGGGCTGGTGGGTGGTGCAGAGCAGGGGCTACAATCCCTTCTTGCTGCTGCTGCAGCTGAACACCACATGCTGGGTGACTGGGAGGGCAATGGGACCAGTCTGCTGCATGGACTGGGTAGGTTTGACCCTTCCATTTGCACTCTGCGCAAAATCAGAGCCTTCTGTAGAGCCATCCCTTCCCAGCCCCCTCCCTGGGAGCAATGGGGGAATTTAGAGGAGCAATCATAGCCCTAAAACCATCCCTCAGTCCAGACCCAAACACCTCCTGCCCACAGGGTAGCAACCAGAACTCCTGAGTGCTGGCTGTATTTTCTTTATAACCCTGCAACACCACAATTTATTCAATATATTTGGCATAAAAAATGGGATTTCTCCTGTTAATCCCTCTGCAGACATGCCCAGGGGTGACCTGGCAGCTGTCACAGCCCTGTACTTGGGCAGAGGTGGAGGAGTGGGCACCGAGGCAGAGGCTGCTGCCCACCCCAAGGCATGAGGGGCGGGGAGTGGCTGCATCTGAATAAAATACAAAAGCAAGAAGAGGAGGGCAAAGCTGATAAAAATGCCCAGAGCATCTGTGGCAATATGGGCAATGAGGTGACACCACAATTGACTGTCACTTATTTTGAGGCTTGTCATCTCTGGCTTGCTAAAGAAACCTTGTTTTTCTGTCCCAAGAGCCCTCTTAGGAGCTGAAGCATTTCTGCAACCCAAAATTTCTGACCTGCATCCAGCAGGGATACAAGAGGATGTCCAGGGAGCAGGACAGACCCCTGTGAGGAGTGGGGGCTGCTGGCCAGTTTGGGCTGAAAAGGTCTGATTTAAAGGTAAGAGGAAGGAAGAGACTTTCACATGTCTGTGGCTCACACAGGGAGCAGTTCCTGAGCTGGTCCCCACCCTGGGGAGCTCATCCCTGGCCTGGAGAGCAGGGAGAGGGGAGAGCACACAGCTCGTGTGGGTGCTGCCAGGGCAGCAGGGCTGTCTCCATGCAGGCAGGGAGCTGAGCTCTTTGTTCATCCCTGCTACAAAGCAAGAGAAAAACACTCCTGCCGAGTGCATCCAGAAATAACCCAAGCCTCCAGCAGCCAAAAAGCTTCCAAGGGGGAATTTTAAAGTGCTGGGAATTTGGCCTCTTAGCCTGTGCTTTGGGCTCCTCTGCTGTTGCAATGTCTAAGGCAGGGAAAGGCAGACCCTGAACACTGCCCTGCTCCTGATGTCCAAGAACTCAGATCCTCAACAGGTCACTCATGGATCCCAAGACCCTCTCAGCTCCTGTTTCCATCTCAGCCTTTTCCAGCACCACCATTGAAATGACACTGTTGATGGGCAGCACTTTCCCTGTGGGATGTGCTTTAGGGGTTGTGGTGCCCCAACAGCCCTCAAGAGCCTCTCACTGTGCTGCATCCCTGGCTCAGGACTCCCCTGAGATGAGACCTCCTTGAAGGCACAGCCCTGCTGCGGATGGGGCCAGGATTTGGGAGTCTAGGAGGGGAACGTGATAAGGCTGAGAGGTCCCATTGCCTCTGGAAGGGAATTTCTGAGAGCATTTACAAACAGGCCTTCCCTGTCTCTGGAAAGGACAGCAGATTCCTGCAGTATCCAGATGGAATTTGAGTCACATCATGAAGAGAACGGTCTCTCTGTGGCACATGTCACAGGCTGCAGGGAAGATAAATGTTGCTTCATTGCTCTGGCCCCACTGTTTGTCCACCCACAGGGGTCTCCTGGCCAGCTTTTCCATGTGTCAGCATCTCCTCACCACCCCAGAGCAAGGGCATTGCTTGGCAGATGCGCCACGGAGGGAGAGATACCTTGTCACGCAGCAACGGCTCTGCTCCAGCTCCTGGGGCAGCTCCAGGCTGCTCCATCCCTTCATTTGGGGATGTAACCCAGCACTTTGCTCAGCTTCCAGCATCCACAGGCAGGCTGCAACCTTTGGAAACCTCCTGTGCCCCTGGTCTGTCCCTGCCCAGCCCAGAGTGCCTGTCTGGGGCAGGACAGAGGGATGGAATGAACTGAGTGGTCTGGGCACACGCAGGAGGTCACTGAGGATGTTGGCTTTGCAAAGCAGACCCCGTGACGGACACAGGATCATCCATTCATTTTAAATTTTACAGGGGGCATTTTCCCTTGCCAGAAGCTGGAGAATAGAGGACCCGGGTACCATCTGCCCAGGGGGCTGGTGAATCATCCTATTTTCCAGTTAACAGCACTTGTTTGCTTTGGGAGATCTCCAAGTTAAGGGGGAAGAAAACGAAAACCAAACCCATGGATCTTTTCCCACACAATAAGAAAAATGCCTTGTTTTCTTTTTTTCTTTCTTTTTTCCTTTCTCTTTTTTTTTTTTCCCAGAAACTGGTGTCAACTCTGCTTTTACTTAGCAGTGGGCTGGATAAAAATAGGCTGTGAAGTCATGACGCCTTCGGAGCAAGAACCAGGTATGGCCTGGAGGGAAGGGGTGAGAGGAGTCAGGCTTGGGGGACTGGGACAGAATCCAGCGTGATGGAGGCTGGCAGGGTCTGCCCCAGGAGAGCTGCTGCTTATCCTGGAGCCTTGTGAGCTCCCTGGCACATTGCTGGGAGAGGCAGGAGGCTCTTTGGTGGATGCTCAGAGTCCAGGCTGTCCCTCACGTGGTGTGGATGGGGCTGTGGCCCAGAGAACACCAGGACTGTGCAAAGCCAAGGCATTCGGAGCTGGAGGCACTCTTGGAAGCAAGAGTAGTGGCAGGGCATGGAAGCCAAGGGGCTGTGCTCCTGCCTTTTCCAGGACCATATTGCTGCTGCCTCCTCTCTTAGTTTTCTGCTCAGCTCTGGCTTTTGCTCCTGTTTGGTTGCTGTGCCAGGCTGTGAGCACGCTGGGCTCTGTGGAAGGGGTGGGCCTGGGGGGGACTTTGGTGTCTCCTGCTCAGAGCAGGGGCCCTGGAAGCCACTTGGACACCTGGAGCAAGAGGAAGTGCTGCTGATGCCCATATTTTGGTTCTAATGGTGGGGGGCTCCTGTGGCAAAGCCTTCCTGGGGCTGTTTGTGCAGGGCTGGGGCACATCCTGAGCTTGGGCAGGGTCAGGGCTGGGGTGGCTGCAGGTGAAGATGCTCTGGGGCAGAGTGCCTCCAGTTTTGATGCATTACAGGAGAAATCAGGGATGTGAGGGCAACTTTACAGCCCCACAAGGTGAGGATGTGAAAGCCCAGGATGTTTCAGGGACATGGTGAGCCCGCCCTGCAAGGCTGGTGTGTCTCAGGTGTGTCTTGGTTGGATGCTGAAGAAGACCCCAAATTGCTGGTCCTCCCAAGCCCTGTGGTGTCCCCTCTGTCACCACACAGCTCCAACTGTCCTCCCAAAGCCACAGCTGCTGCCTCAGCTTTGTATCTTTGCAACGCATCCCCAGCTTAGGTCACAACTGGAATGTTTGGGAACCTCAGCACGGCCTTCCAAGGGTATTTGTGCTCATGCTGGGAAGCACCACAGAAGCTGCAAAGAAATGCCAATTTTATGCAGCTAAAGGAGGCTGCACAGCAGGGATGATGGGCCCTGCCAGGACCAGGGGAGCTGGAGCTTCAGGTTTGAAATTTTCAGGATACAAGGTGAAGGGCTTTTTTGCCCTTTCTCTTAAACAAATTAAAACAAATTAAAAATAATCCCTGTGAAAACTTTAGCCTCGCCCACCAGGAAGGAACCTTCTATCAACAAGAAAATTCACATGGTGGGGAAAAAACATGTCCTTTGCTCTTCCACCCTCTCCTGAGCCACAGTTGCTCCGCAGCAGGAGAGGCGTGAGGGGAATATCTGCATTTCTCTGGGATCAGTCAGTGGAACCAGCATTATCACTGGAACAATGGGCTCAGCCCGGGGCTGCCTTGCCAGAGTGGCTCTGCTGCAGCGCTCCCGGGTTTATTTTTGTCTGGGCTTGAGCGGGTTGTGGAGATCAGGTGACAGTGCCCGAGGAGTGCTTGGCATCGCCCATGTTGCCACCGTGTGTGCACACATGTCCATGGGAGCAGCGAGGGCTGGGGTGGTGGAGCAGGGCTGGCGTGATGGGGCAGGGCTGGGCTGAGGGAGCAGGGCTGGGGTGGTTGGTGGAGCAGGGCTGGGGTGATGGGGCAGGGCTGGGCAGGCAGCGCAGCTGCCTCTCCTTATGGGATCCTTTCTCTTGGAGGAGCCTGCCCTGGAGACCCCTCTTGGGAGAAGGGATGCTCTCTCAGTGTGGGGACCACTGGGGATCCCACTTGGCCTGGCTTCGAGTTTTGCAATGCAGTCTGGGGAATCAGAACCAGTGGCTGTGCTTTGGCACTGGGATTAGGAGCTGGAAACCGATTTCTGAGAGAATTGAGTCATGGACATTAAGGGAGGTGGCAAGCACTGGTGGAGCCAGGAAAGTCCAGCTTCTTGAGAACCAGTGCAATGTCTCCATCTCTGATCTTGCCTTGTTCCACATGGTTTCCATGCTGGCTTGTGTTTGAGCAGTGACCAAGAGCCCAGTTCACTCCCTGAGCCCCCCTGCTGTCCCAGAAGAGAGTCAGCCTGGCAGATATGGCTGAGATAACCTTGGAACTGGCTAATTTGGCAAGGTAGTCACATCTGCCAACGTTCTTGGCCACACAGGAACAACTTCCCGACAGGACTCCATTCTGGCTCCATCCCCAGCCTCAGCAGAGCCCTCTGGCCTGCAGGTTCATCCCCTGCTTTCTCCATCGGCTGGAAACAATCTGCAGCACTGGAGGGTTTTATTTCCCATGGGGGTGTGAGGAGAGAGGAGCCTGGAGTTGATCAAAGTCGGAGAACTGCAGAGGAGCAGCCGAGGCTGGAGGAAGCTCAGAGGCTTCTGTGCTGGAGAGGGGGCAGAGCTGCACTGAGAGCTGGGGAGAGGGGGCTGCAGAGGGCTGGGGTCTGCTCAGGGAGTGGCACTGTGAGAACAGAGGAATGAGACATTAATTTTTCAGGTGTGGGATGAGGAGAGAGATGAGTGTGCTGTGCCCCAGCTGGGGGTCAGGCATGTGAGGCATCCCACTCAACGGTCAGTCTGTGTCTGGAGAATGTGCAGCATCACTGCCCTGTGACTCCACACGTGAATCCTGCCTGATCCCAAGGGGAGCCCAGTGCTCTGTGGCAGAGGCTGGGGCTCACCCTGATCCCAGGGCATATTCCAGGGGGTATTCCAGCTGGTCTGTGAGCAAACCTCACCCTCCATGGGTCAGGCCATCCTGAAGAGAATCCCCTTTTATATAAATCTTAGCACATGATTCGAGAGTGGAAGGAGCCTACCCTGCCCCAGCAGGTCATTTCAGGCTTGGCTGAGCTTCTTTCCTCTCGAGGGGACGCTTGCCAGCATCTCGGAAATGGCACTGGTGGGATCTGCAGCCCAGGCACAGCACTGTCAGTCAAGGACCTGCTCTCTGCAGCTCGGAGCAGCAAATCCCTCTTGCAGCAGGAGGATGAGGATGAGTGATGTGGCAGCACATGGAAATCTATGGACCCCTCTGGTAACAGTTGCACTGAGCCTAACACAGCTCCAAGGGCCTGACCCTGCCAGTGCCTCCCAGCTGCGTTTCCCTGGATCAGCGTGGTCTGGATGTGTCTGATGTTGAGATCAAAGGGCCTGTGTTCAGCCCTGGAAACACCTGAGGGAAGGGATGCAGGCACAAAGCACCATCCTCTTCCACACTCAGCACAACTTTCACATACACAGAAATAAAACTCTGGATGTCACCCATCAGTTTTCCTGTGGGGAAGACTTCCAGACTGCTCTGCTGGGTGATACTCTGCAGACATTTATCCCACAGGAGCTAAATCCAGCTGGGATTTGTAGCAAAGTCTGACACACCCCCCACTCCCTGGACTGTCACGGTCAAGGCAACGTGTCTTTCTGGGCTGATTAGGGAAAGTGTCAGCGACCTTGCAGCCAAGACTGACGGGCCAGGGCTTCTCTCTCACTCTGCTGTGTTCCACTGATTGCAGCTCCCCCTAATTAAAAATCAGTGATGTGGCTTTGGCAGCTGCAAGTCAGGTCCCCCAGGCGAGCCTGGGGCAGAGGCTGGACAGCAGGGAAGGATGGAACCTTTCCTGGAACCTGGTACATTCCCTGCTGAGCCATGGCAGGTCTGCAGGGGAGCCAAACATCCAGGAGAGTCCTCAAGAGGAAGAGCAAGAGGAAGAGCCCACTTTGCCAGAGACAAGGGGCAGAGTCCCTTCACAGATGGCACTGGTGACTCCGGTAACCACAGCACAGACTGGGACTCTGCAGTCGAGGCAGCAAATCCCACAACACCCCTGTGGGCTGGCAACACTCTGCCTCTCCCAGGGGACAGGAAGGGCCAACTCACTGCCAGGCACTTCGAGTCAGACAAAGTAAAAGCTGATGATCTATAGAAGTGCAGCTTCCTGTTGGCTTGCTGATCCATCAGCCCTTTCTCCTTCCTTATTTCCATGTGAGGACAACTCAGTTTTGTTCAGGGTATGTCTTCCCATGGCATAACAATCTCTCCAAACTTGTCCTGAGTGAAGCCAAGAGGAGCATCCAGTCACCAGCATGAATGTATGATGTCAGGGGTGATTTCATTAACAAGTGCTTGTGCTCTTCCTGCATCAACACAGACTCACAGACAACAGTGAATTTTCACCCGACACACCTTCAGCCCAACACGTGTCCTGCTCTTTCAGGCTGGGGCAAATAACATGGTGCTGAGCTTTCCATGGAATCACAGAATCCTGGAATGGTTTGGGTTGGAAGAAACCTTTAAGATCATCTTGTTCCACCCCCCTGCCATGGCCACTAGACCAGACTGCTCCAAGACCTGTCCATCCTGGCCTTTCACACTCATACATGTCCTTTTTGGAAATCCATGGATGAAGGGGATGTTTATCTGCCAGGATGTCAGTTAAGGGCAAGACAGATGATGCTTTTGTCACCTGGAGAAGCTTTAGATGGGAATAGAGACATCACCTCATATCACCTCAAAGGTTGCTGGAGGGAGGTCTTGGGAGAGGGATGATAGTTTGGAAGAGGGTGAACTGCATGGCAGCTTCTTCAAGGGGATAGTACAAGGAAGGTCTGGAAGAGGCACAACAGGCTGTTCTCTCAGCTGGGAATGGACATCTTCCAGGTCTTGGTGAGCAGACCTTGGAGAGTGGCTTAGTGTGGAGAGCTGGAGAGGGACTTGGGAAAAGAGCATGGAGTGACAAGATGAGGGGCAATGGCTTCCCACTGCCTGAGGGCAGGGTTGGATGGGATATTGGGAAGAAATTCTTCCCTATGAGAGTGGTGAGGCCCTGGCACAGGTTGCCCAAACAAGCTGTGGCTGCCTCTTCCCTGGAAGTGTTCAAGGCCAGGTTGGATGGAACTTGGAGCAACCTGGGCTAGTGGAAGGTGTCGCTGTCCATGGCAGGGCATTGAAATGAGATTATATTTAAGCTCCCTTCCAACCCAAACCATTCTGTGATTCTATGATCTCCCTGGGGAAAAAGGAAGGATCGTGCCCAGCTCCTCTCTCAGACCCGCAGCCAGCCAGGACTTGCAGATGGAAAGCTCAAGGCTGGGGCTGGCTGCTCTCCACAGGCTAATAATACCCCTGGGAGAAGGTCAGGTGGGCAGCAGCCAGGGCAGCTCCTGTTACAGGCTGTCACACACCACCCTCAGCTGCCAGAGCCTCCAGAAAGTTTTGGGATGTCTTGGAGGAGAGCTGGGACTGCCACCCCTACTCCATCAGCAGCATTCCAGGGGAGGCAACGGCAGCCAGGCCTGAGTTATCCCCACCCTGCTGTGGAGAATTGCACCATCCCCCAGCTCCAGTCCATGCTCTCCCATCCCTGCTCTGCATCCTCCCTGCCACCACATCCTTTCCTGCTTCCCCATCCCAGCAGGACCTGGCCACCACTGGGCAGGCCACCGTGCCATCCCACCACCACAAATGTCCCAGCAGAGAGGGTTTTTCTTCCTGAAAAGCTGCTTAGCAGCTTAAGGAAACAATAAAAGTAGTATTATCTTCAATGGCAAGGCAGATGGTTTGGATGATTGGTTTGACTTTTAAGCTGGATTTGAGCTACGGATATTCTCATTTTTAACAATTTTTGGCTGGTCAGACTCCGGCAGCGTAATCCCCAGATTCCTGCTCCCTATAAATCCAGTCCTTTCTGCACTGGGAGCTGTGGGATGGAGACCTGCCCTGGTGGCAGGGGGGATGGCACGCAGAGACCTGCATGTAGGGGGGGCACCCAGACCCCCACACCTGGGCTGGCAGCCACCCAACCCCACTGCCACCACCAGCCCTCTGCATGCCACTTGTCACCGCTGCCACCCCAGCCTTGTCACCCTGACCTTGTGGGGACAACACCCCTCTCTGGTCCCATCCCACGTGGGC
This sequence comes from Sakesphorus luctuosus, assembly GCA_013396695.1. NCBI lineage: Eukaryota > Metazoa > Chordata > Aves > Passeriformes > Thamnophilidae > Sakesphorus > Sakesphorus luctuosus. The sequence goes on along the minus strand of VWZD01001892.1, from coordinate 164,936 downwards.
GGCAGCACCCTGCAAATCCATCGCTGGCAGGAGCCCAGGCCTGAGCTTCTCCCCCCAGCATTGTCTTCTGCAGAGGGCTTTATTTAGTTTTCCTCCTAATTATCAGGAGCCATGGACTTCCCGCCACCATCTGAGCCTGGTCCCAGCCCGCAGAGTTCCTGCTGCCGACACGGAGCTGTTCCTGCCATCGCCCCCACACCCGGTGTCACTGCGGTGCCGCCGTATGGAGCGCCTCGCAGATGATGTCCTGCTCACCAGGGGCCTTCTCCAGCCCTCAGCCATCCAGGAATCCCACCAGGGATAAGAGATCTGTCTTGCTCCAGGGCTCTCAAGCGCCTTCGGAGGCTTCTTGGTGTTGCCATGTCCCCATGTGTTTGGCCTAATGCAGGCAAAGAAGGGCTTTGGGGCTGAAATCCATGATCAGCCCTGCTGGGCTTGGGCAAGGCTCCTCTGGAGGGAGGTTCTAGCCAAAGAAATGGCATCCCTGGGGACTTGATGGTTAACTCCAGTACTGAGGGACATGCAGCACCCACCCAGGGAGGGGCTCAGGTTATTAATTACCTGCCCCAAATGCTGCAGCTGCCCCAGCTGAGAAGAACCATCACACCCATCCTTTGTATTAGATTAATTTTTATTCAGCAAATCTCCAGAGCATTAAAATAAAACTCCTACAAAACAAGGGTCATCTTTGTGTTTACACTGAAATCGTAAACTGAGCAGAAGAGGAAGACTTCTACAGAGGTCAAAGGTCACCCCAAACATCCCTTTAAGAGAAATAACATCAGTTTTCTGTTCCCATCCTGAGCTTTGGTGCTGGTCACCAGCGAAACAGAAGGGAGAGAGGGAGGAAAAGAGGGAGCAATGGAGGTGAAGGATGTGGGGGGGTTCTCCACACAGTTGGGTTCAGTGCTGATACCAAAATACTTCCCTGCTGCACCCCCATCATGAAACACCAGGGGGGAAAAGATGTTGTAGGAAAAATAACCCAAAAAAACCTCTTGTAAGGAAAAGGGGTGGCTCGGGGTCTGTTTGTGGGAGGTGGAGCAGAGGCTGCAGGGAGGGGAACGTGGAAAGGGCGAGGTGTGGCGGGTGCCAGGGAGGGAACAGCCCCTGGCAGCGGGATGGGGACGGGATGGGGACAGGACGATGTTGCCGCCGCAGTGGCTGCGAGCTCGATGCCCGCTCCCCGGCAGCCTTTCCCCTGCCGGCTCCCGCGGGGCCTGGCAAAGCTCTGTCAGAGCTGCCAGGCTTATCTTTAGCTCTGTTCCCTCCCTCGCCCCCGCGCCCACCTCCTCGCCGCGCACCGCGTCCCCGGCCCCCTCCCAAACACGCCTTACATAAGCGCTCGCAGCTGCCATCTGGGGCTGAGTCAGCCGCGAACCCAGACGGACAGCGAACCCCCCGGGCGGGGATGGCAGCCCCCCAAAACCGGCTTTTGAGGACATCCCCCCGCTCAGGCCATCCCGGGGGTCCGACAACCTCCGCCCCCTGAGCAGCGAGCCTGGAAAGGGACAGCGACAAACACCCCTGCCTGGGGGACTGGAGTGATGCTTGGGGTCGTCAGGCAAAGAGGGGAAGGCTTAATTACACACTAATGAGGTATTGCCAAAATAAATGCGCCAGCTGCAGGGGAAAAGGAGAGAGATCGCATTGACTGGCTGGGGAAGGGGAGTTAATCTGTGCCTTGGACACGTCTCTGCCAACTCCATCCACAACCCTAATACCCCATTGGAAACCCTTCTGTGCGTTTTCCCTTAAATCAGAACCATCAGGCCCAGTTTGATTCCAAATTTATTAATTTGGATTTTATCCTCAAAGCCCACGGTCAGGACAGGGGGGTGTCCTTCACCTCCTCCTCAAAATCACCGTTTTCCCCCGAGAGCAGCAGCGTGGTGTGTGTTTGTGACCTGAACTTTGCAGCGTTGTGCTGATTCACAACAGCTTGTCACTGAAAACTGCCTAAAAATGACAGGAAAAGGGACGCTGACTCATGTGTTTGCCTTCCCCGAGTGAGGAGAAATGTGAAAGGTGAACAAAGTACTTAACGGGTGATAATTACATTCAGCGCTGAAAAATCCAATCCATATTAATAAGCCGGCGTGTTACTGCTAATAGAGGCATTTTACAATTAAAAAAATGTAAAATATTTAAGGTTTTTAACCTTGACAGTGACCTTTTAACAACAAGTGTAAGGAAACCCCTAATTTTGTCCCACTCACAATAATAAATCTCTGTTAAGGAGAAACTCCATCCACTGCCTTCCTGGACTCCCCACAGGGTGCTGGGGGCAGCTTCCCTGGCAGTATCCCGTTATACAGAGGGATGAAACCTGGCATGGGATGGCGTGGGTGGGCTGGCCTCTCGGTGGGAGAGCTCTTGGCATTGCCATTCCAGGCAGGCGGAGGGGGAGAAAGGAGTTGGAGAGGGTCCACCTTAATGCAGGCTGAAAAAGCAAATTGCCAGCAGGAGAGCAGAGATGCTGCTCTGTTACTATGGTTACCCCCAGAGACAACCCAGCATCCCTGGGTATCGCCCTGTGGTACCCGGAGCATCCCTGGGTATTGCCCTGTGGTACCCAAGGTGCTCCCAGCCACCTGGAATGGCACTAGGACAATTCAGGTGGGCTAGAAATGAAATTTAGAGGGGCTTGTAGGGTCTGAGGTTCTTGCAGTAGCCAGGAGAGGGGATGAATCTAGGCTGGATGGAGGAGCAGCATCTCCAGCAGGACCAGGGCAAATTCCTGCCTTTATCCGTCTGAGATGAAGGGATCTGGTGGGAATTCAGAGCTCCCAGCCCCTCTGCCTATTCTCTACCTCTTCATGAGGGACTGGCTCACCCTGATTTCAGTGGGTTTGAGCCAGACCCATCTAAGCCTGTGAAAAGACACCTTGATTTTGGGGAGGCCAAAAGCCTCTGCAAAGGCACAGAGAGATGCTCTGATGCCCTGAAGCCAAAGGGAAAAAGGCAGGAGAGCAGTCAGTGAGAGCTGATGCAAAGGTTGCCAGCTAAGAGACAGCCCCAACCTCATCCTATTGGTTATAATCCCTGCCCAAAACGCCCCAGCTGTGCCTGTGAGGTGTAGGTGAGATCCTTCCCCTCAGAGCCACCTGCTGCCTCCCCATCTCTGCTGCTCCCACCCCTTAGTTCAGCTCTGACCCCCAAAGGTGAGGATGGTTGGATTGGATATAAAACAAGGACCAAGCACCCAGTAGCACATTTCCCATGGTGCCAGCGTCAGCTCAGCTCCCTGGGGATTTCTGCTACAAGCAGCCACTGAGGGAGGAATTCTGGAGGCAGTGGGAACCATCCCCAGGGAGCTGCTGGCTCCTGAATCATTAAATGCTTCCACAAATGAAGCGGTGGGGTTTGTAGTGCAAACTGCTGCACGAGGAGCTGGTGCTGCATGGCACAGCAATCCCTGGGAGCGGAGGCACCGGAGCCGTGGGAAGCTGCTGCACGGGCCGGGGCATGTCCCCAGGAGAGAGGCTGGCAGGGCCCTGCCAGAGCATCCCCCACGTCCTCCCTGGCATTTTCCTTTCCAAGATCCAGCCGGTGTTTGGGAGTAGAGTTTTTCCCATCTCCCCTCCTGCCTGCCCGTAACAAGCCCTTACCTTTCCCAAGAACCCTCACTCCTCTCAGCAAGACAAAAGCTTCCAGAAAAGCATCTGGTCCAGATTTAAAGGCATTAAGAGACAGAGATTGGTGGCTTGTTCTAATAGCTAATCATTATTAAGAGATCGCTCCTTATTTCCAAGATAGATTTGTCTGGCTTCAGCTTCCAGGAAGAGGTGGTTATTATGCCTTTCCCTGGTAGATTAAGTTACCTCTTTGTACCAGAGTATCCTCCCTGACAAATGCTCCAATCAAGTCACCCCTCAGTCTCCCCCTTTGCTAAATTAAATGGGCTTTGCTCTTAAATCTTGCTTAGCCCGGCCCTCTCTGTGGCGATTAGAGTGAGTGGCTGGCAGGGATCTCTTTTTAATGAGTAACAAACTTCCTTATGGGAAAAGGGATGGAGCTGATGGGGCTGAACTCACCATCGGTTATGGGTGGAAACCATCAGCCACCGGTCATCTGACCTGGATTCAGCCCCATGACCAGCCTGAGAAATGGTGAGGAATAATTCTCCAGGTTATTTCAGTACACGAGCCCCGTTCCCTGCGGCAGCCAGGTGTGAAAGCCAGGAGGAAAATCCAGGATGGCAAATCCAGGGGCTCTGTGTCCAGCAGGCCATTAACCTCTCTGTAAATAGCACCCCACACACTCTCCCTGCTTTCCTTCAGCCGTGACGTACCATTAAAGACATTTAAACTGTCACTTGGACATGGCGTGATGTCCCCTGAGGTCCTGCAGGAGGCAATGCCCGAAGGAAATAAATCCTCCTGGAGCCCAAGGGGGACCAAGGTCGCTCGGGGAGATTTGCTGGGTCAGTCTCAGATGACTGGGCTCGCTCTGCCTGGTCTCCAGACACACTTTCCTATCTCCGGGCTCCCTGCATGGCTGAGCCGATCCGGTCGCCTGCCCAAATCCCATTGGGACAGCACAGCAGAGCAAGAGGTACCCATGGATGGGGCTGTATGGGAGGGGGGCCCTGCAGAGCCCCCGGTGTGGCCCAGCATCCCTGCATCCCTTCCCATGCTGGGAGGAGACTCATCCTTCCTGCAGGATAACAAGGAAAATCCAGGTGGGTGGTTTCTGCTCCAACCCAGAGGCAGCAGGATGGATATTTTCTAAAAGGCTCTTAAAAACAACAACACTCTCTGTTTGTCCCTCTGGCCCCCACCTTGCTCAAAGTTTGCTTTGCATATAACCTGTATGTGTGACAGCTGACAGACTTGGACCCACGTTGGAAGTTGGCTACAGACAGACACTTCCCTATGATCTTTAAAATATACAGCATGACGCGAGATATTTTAAATAGATCAAAATACATTTATTACATATTTATATTATTTTCTCTAGTCTATTTATATCTTTTGGAGACTCTTATATATAATATATATAATATATTTAAAATAACATAAAATTGGCCAGTTTTGTCATCTGAAATACATTTTACAAATATATATATACATTGTCACATATATCTCAAATATATGTGCAATGAGACAGAGAAACACCAGAGGTGGAAAAGGTACAGATACTTCATTGCATCCCTCAGCTTCTCTACCACCATTGCCCCAGTGAACAGACTCAGCATTTTACCCCTGGGAAACCAGTGCTCCCAGTTGCCAACCTGCCTGTGTGAACTGGTGCCGGGTCTCAGCCCCCACACCACGTGCCTGGGGGAGCACTGGGGTGTGTTTGGGAGGGGATGGAGGGGAGATGGTGCACTGGGAGTGGGCAGCAGGACTGATGTGCACAGCTGGTGGGCGGGGCGATGGGTGGCATCGGGTCAGGCACTATCCCACATCCCAACCCTGCTCATAACACACCAGATCCTGCCCTGTAAGAACCCCCATGGCAGAATTCCTGACCTGGGGGTGGGAGAGTGGGATAGGCTGGAGTGCCACACCCAGCTGTCACACACTCATTTCAGTGTGCACGAAATGGGAGGGGGGGACACACAGGGGACTCTTTTGGTTGTCAGCACGAGAGGAAAGAGCAGGAGGGTTTAAAAATAAACGTATTTGTTCTGCCTTATTAAAGATAGAAAAGGTGGCTCTGAAATCATCTCCTACAAAAGGTTTGAAGGTCAAGCAGGCACCGAATCGCGGAAGGTTGAGCGCTAAGTGATTGTCCCAGCCCTAAAAGACTAAGTGCACTAAACCTGGTCATGAGAAGCTAAGGCTGGTCCCAGCAGCCCCAGCCCCCCCTGCCCTGCCCAGGGGCGTCCCTGCGCCTGGCAGGGCACAGGATGCTCTGCCCAGAGGTGGATTTGGGGATTTCTGCTCTCGCTGGTGCATCTTTGTGGGGTGAAGCCCAGAGGGAGCAGCAGCGGGTCCAGCCCTGTCCCCAACCAGGGTGGCAGCTGCTGCTGGAGCCGCCCCGAGCCCTGGCCGAGGGCAATCCCTACGGGATGCAATCCTCACAGGATGTTGGCCAAGAGGATTAGCGGCTCTTCCCTTTCCCAGACTCCTGCCATCCTCCAAGGCTCAAGTGCAACGCCGCAGGTAACTCCCAGGATGGAGCTGGCTTGTTCCAGGAAATGGCCAGCAGATGTTTTGGGGGGGACATTTCTCCTCTCCAAACCCCTTCCCACAATGATCCTCCCCCATCCCTGCCACGACCAACACCAAACCCCACACCCTGAGAGCATCCCTGTGCCTTCCCAGCCTTTCTAGGGAAGTAAAGTGCCAAACAAACACCACTTTCTGGCTTCTTTCACCTTGTTTTCCTTTCTTTACCCCTTCCTTTGACAATTTATGTGATTAGAACTACGGCTGGGCAGCCTTCCTGATGCTCCCTGATGGCAGGAAAAAAGACCAGTAGCTCAGAGCACTCACAGGTAGGCAAAAATAATATTTATACACTATGTACCAGCATGGTCCATGGCCAGGACAAGGACTATACAGTATATTTACGACGTCTCACCAGAGCTAGACCCTCACTAGAAGGGTTTGGGGCAGGGGTGAGTGAACAGTGTCCAGGGAGGGTCCAACACCCCCTCACTGTGTCAGCCTTGGGCACTCCCTGTCCCAGTTCACATCCTCCTACACAGCAGTTTAAAAATACATCTGTATATATTATTCTATTCTCCCAGGTAACACTGTACAATCATAGAAGTTTCTTTAAAAGCAATAATTTACTTAAAGACATCTCTATTTCTCTTTTGTTTTTATACAAATATTTACTGTGATATATATATATATTTATAAAGATTTTAACCCTCTGAGAACTCTACAGCAGCAAGATGTGCACCTTTTTTTATTTTTTTTGTAATAATCATTATTTATTCAAAAGAACCTAAAACCACTTAAAAGCATTTTTTAAAAAAATAAATAAGTAGTGCTCACACAAAATCTCTCTGCCCCCCCTCCATCCTTCCCACCCCCCAGATGTTATGGCGCTAAAAGCAGGGGGGCAAAACCATCCCCCCAGGGAGCAAAGGGATGGGTGATGGGATGGCATCCACCTCCACTGCCTTAGAAACATGAAAGGCATGGCTGGAGCTCAATGGCACGTCCCTACGAGTCCCCACTTTGGGGGACAACCCATTTGGGGCACTCGGTGCCGAAAAAGCTGCCTCCTGGCACTGCCCCTGGGGATGTTTTCTCCCAGTGGCTGGTTTTTAGGGGCATCCAAAGTTAATGCAGCCCCTCAGTTGGCAGCGTGGGGTGATGGTGATGGTGGGAAGAATCTCTGCAGGGATGAAGTCCCAGTGCCCAACACGGTGCTCGGTGGCACAGGGCAGTGGGCACACTGGGGCAGCTGCTCCCTAAAGCCCTTGGCAAGAAGAAGATGCGGATGGGCACACAGGACTAATCCTGCCTCTGCCACCCATGTTTGGACACACCACAGCAAGTTATGGCTCCAGGACGTGGCTGTGGGGAGGAAAGCACCGGGAGCCCATCGGAGCTGGGGGGACCCCACTCCCGAGCCCTTCTCCCCAGGGATGGGTGCTGCAGGCTCCATGCCCGGGGCAGATGAGGGATGCCCATGGCTACAAAGCTTTTCCCATGGCCACAGGGAGCAGGGAGCCAACTTTTGGCTCCCAGAGCACCAATGAGCAGCACGGCCAGGTGAAGGGACCCACAACCTGCATGTTCCCGACTCCTTCCCTCCGTGCAACAGTGGGAGCAGGGCAGGAGCAAAGGCTTCCCATGCATGGGGTGGTCTGCCTTGTGCCAGAGCAAAAGCTAAGCCAGGCGGTCACCAAGGCCAGCCTGAAACACGGTGGATGATGGGATGTGGGTGCTGCAGAGCAAAGGAGAAGTGCCCCAGTGGGGGATGCAGAGGGGGTGCTGTGGGGGAGGGCTGGGGTGCGGGATGAGTTTGCATCTCTAAGGCACAATCCACCTTGAGGCTGGGACACAGGGATGGGTTGAAGCTCAAGACGGGGTGATTTCCTCAACTGGCATCTCTTGTTTTGGGAAAAACATCTGCCTCTGAAGCAGGACTCTCTGGTGATTTGGGAATTCATAAACCCCAGCCTGGCGCAGAGACAGCTCCTGTGCTAGAAGAAGTGCAACCCTACAAGATGACTTTCACATTGATTTCCATGTTTGAAAATATTCTTCAAGGAAGAAAAATACCAAATTGGTTTGAAAGGTGGGAAAATACCCAATTTTCAGAGCTTTCCACTCTCCTTTTTGTGCTTCTCATGATTTTGTCCCAGTCATGATGAAATTTATGAATTCCCCATCGGAGGTGCTGGGGGAGACCCAACACTTCAGCAGCTGATGCTCCAGACCCCATTTCCACCCTGAAAATCAGTATTTCCAGATATTGGCTAATTCCTGTGTTTACAATGCTTTTTTCTGTCACAGTCCTGCTTATCCTTATCACCTCCTTTGCCAGTAATTCCTCTACTTTCTTTCACTGCCACACACCTCCAGTCACTTACATCTGTTTTCTGCCTAAGAAGCCATGCCAGTGGAAAATAAACACCCCAGAACTGGAGGCAATCTTGACTTCTAGCTCTTGCATCTGCCCAACATGTCACCCCCTCAAAGGACGCCGGTGGCTTCTTCATTCATTTGTTCATTTTTAAAAAATACTGAATGACTTCTTTCAGATTTAATATTATTATTATTATTGTTATAATTATAATAATAATTATTATTATTATTTTGGTAAACAGTCTCCCAAACGGTACGGTGAAAAAATTAAAAACCCTCTCACCTCCCTCCCCTGTTTTTTTCCCCAAATTAAAAAGAAGTACGTTAACGTTGCATGTTATTTCAAGTGTTGTTCTTGTGCAACTGAACCAGACCGCCTGCTGAAGGAGCAATTCTTTTGTTGTTCCTGCTCAGTTAAAAATAAAAGGAAAGAAAAATTTAGAAAGAGAGAGAGTAAGATCTGTTTCCTGATATTTCCTCTTTTTTTGGATCTCGCAGTGCTCGGCTCCAAGACAACGCTGGCGTTTTCCCCACAGGGAGAGCAAAGCCCCTCACAGGGCCGCACGGGGCGAGCGCCTACTCGTGCCTCACAGACCCTCCTGTCTTCATCCATCCATCCGTCTGTCCATCCATCCATCCCCCAGAGCCGCCGGCCCCGCTGCGGGCGCCGGGCGCCGGACTCGTGCCGTGGGCTGCCACCATCCCCTCCTGCAGACCGCTCAGTGGTTATTGCGATGAAACTGAAAACTATGAACGAGACTAATTTCTCAAGCATTCCTATGGCACTTGCATTGTTCTGCATAATTTGAGCGGGTTTTAGGGGAAGAGATTAGAGGAGGAAAAAAAATACCCTTGGAAAAGTCAGTGGAAGGTCCAAGAGTCATATTTCCGACTCCCTCCTGTACGACCGTTGATCCAACGCTATTGTGGCTTGCAGCCTGTCAAACTCGTGCCTGTTGTCTGGGCTGATGTCCTCCAAACCCCGGCTGTCATCGTCTTCCTCTTCCTCATCACGGCTCATGAAGGCCAGCTCATTCTCGTAGCAGAAGGAGTTGGTGCTGGGCAGCAGGAATTTGTTCTCCACCAAGTCCTTGGCGCTGCACCGGGGTGTGGACGGGACCTCGTAGGTTTTGTGGAAGTGGGAATAGTCTACTTTGTACTGGTTTTTCTCCTCGAACAAGACAGGCTCGAAACGGTGGCCCCAGAGGATCTCACTGGCCAGGTAGGAGCTCCGAGCTTGCGTCGTCATGGCTGTGGCTTCTACCATGCCTTCCAGGATGACGACAATCTCAAAGTCATCTGTCTCCAAGTCCTGGCGGCTGATCCCAAACAAGGGGCTGTCTTCATTGATCTCATGGAGAATGGTGATGGGGGACACCAAGAAAATACGGTCCAAGCCTTTATCAAACCCCACATCGATGTCTATTTGGTCGAGGGGTATGTACTCCCCTTCCTCAGTGATCCTGGGCTTAATTAGCTGAGCTCGTACATGGGCTTCTACTATGTGGCTTTTCCGGAGGTTCCCAACTCTCCACATCAGGCAGAGTTTTCCATCTCTCATTGCCACTACTGCATTATGGCTGAAAAGTAATGTCTGGGCCCGTTTTTTGGGCCTGGCCATTTTTGCCATTATTGCACCAATCATGAAAGAGTCAATTATACACCCCACGATGGACTGAACCACCACCATGAAGACTGCGAGCGGACACTCCTCCGTCACGCAGCGGAAGCCGTAACCAATAGTCGTTTGGGTCTCAATGGAGAACAGAAAAGCAGCCACAAAGCCATTGACCTGCAGAACACAAGGCTTGAAGGTATCATCTCCACCTGGGTTTTCTAGGTCTCCATGAATGAGTGCAATTAGCCAGAAAATCAGCCCAAACAATAACCAGGACACCAGAAATGCCAAGGAAAAGAGCAAGAGCATATACCTCCAGCGGATGTCAACGCACGTGGTGAACATGTCTGCAATGTACCTCTGTGGCTTGTCATCCATGTTGGTGAACTCCACGTTGCACTGACCATTCTTCTTTACAAACCTGTTCCTGCATTTCCTCCTGGTGTGGATTTTCCCATTGCCAAAGCCGTTGATACCTGGCATGGTGGTCAACCTCAGCCCGTCTTCCTCGGAGGACACGATGCTGTAAGGGTTGACTCTGCCCGTGGTCATCCCTGAGCCAAGCCCACAGTGAAGGTGAAGGGTCTTGCGATTCCCAGTGTCCCCCTGACCCACCCCTGCCCACCCCCCAGATTCTGTTGTGGTGGAAGGGAAGTCCCAAACTTCCACGTCTTGGCTGCCACGTCACCACGCGGATCCCGTGAGAGGCTCTGCAATGAGAAAACAAAGACACAGCTGTTACCTCTCATGGCAGTGGGACCTGAGGGGCTGTTTGGCCATGGCACTGATGGGCTGCCTGTTAAATGACAACTGCCCTGACTGGCCTAACTCTTCCTTCCACAGCCAGGCTGCTCCCAAAAAATGCACAGGAGGAAGGAAGCGGGTCTTAAGAGTTTGTTCTTTCATACTGCAAAGTGAGTAAGGAAACCTTGCTGGGCTGATGCAGCATTTGTGGCACCTTCAACAACACCAGTGGATGAAAAACACTGGATAGCACTGGAATTTCTCCGCTTTTCTTTTCTCATGAACTCTGCAGCTGGAGAGGCAAGTGGAAAGGCCGAGCTGTTCTCCTTAGGACACAGATATCAATAAAGGTACATCTGGAAGTGGCTGCTTTGGTTCACATTGCCTGTGCCAGATGGACCAGTGCCCAGCCCAGCGCCCGACCTCCCAGCGCCAGCTTTTCTGGAGTCAAGAGAAAGCACAGGGAGATGTGGATTTAACCTCTGTTCTCCTGCCCGAGGATGGGAGAGGACACAGCCAATGTGCAGCCAGTTGGAGAAGGCCCCGGGAAGGCACTCACTTGAGGCAGATGTCCCAAGGAGCAGCTTTCCCAAGGTATCCACTGGGACATGGAGCCATCTACGGTCACAGATGGGTTTTGCTGGCCAAGCCTTATGAAGGAATAACTGCCACTGGGGAACAGGGAGCTGTTTTGGTCCCTTCTAGAGGGCTCAGCTGCAGGGTCAAGGACCTACAATCAGCTTTGCTGGGAGAGAGGTGACATGGACATGGGAGAGGTGGCCCAAGCTGGGTGGGTTCCTCAATGCAGATGAGCCTGTGGTGGGGGGCACCAGCATCACCCTGCCAGGCTGCTGGACCCCCCAGCCCCTTGTGGGGTTGTATCAGGGAGTGGAAAGGATCATGGAAAAGCCATGTGGTACATCCCAAGCACCCCAAAGAGATGGCACTGCGGGAATGCTCCCTGAACCACTCCCTGTCGCCACATGCCCTATTACTGAGTGACATGGGGTGGTGCTCTGGGGATGGAACCACCTTGCTGGCACTGAGACCTGCACAGGGCAGCAGCGTGGTGGGGGATCGGGTGCAGAGCCTCCCACATCACCCCGTCCTCACAGCACAGAGGCAGCAGCTCCTGCCTGGAGGCAGAGGTGAACCCGCTGGGCTGTACGTGCTGTGCCGGATCCACCGGCCCGGTCGATGCAGTCGATTCCTGCAATCAGCTCCAGTGCCTGGGGACACGCTGGGACAAGCACACCCTTTCCATTACACAGTGCCCAGCACCAGGGAGCATTGCCAGGCACAGCCTGCCTGGGGCTGCGTCAGCCTGGCTCTCAATGATACCCTGGACTGCCTTTTGCTGAAATGCTCCCCAAATCCAGACTGGGAAACAGCAATCCCTCTGGAAACCCAACCCCACAAGCAGTGCCCAAACCTCCCAGGTCTGGGACACAAACCCGTGTGTGCCATCACCTTACACCAAACAATACATTTCCACCTGCTGCAATCCAGGCACAACCATTTTTTAGCCACAAAGTTGATTTTTCAAATGCCACAGTTATTTGTTGGCATCTCACAGACCAAGGGATTGCTCACACATGGCTGGGGCCATCAGCATGAGATCCTTTCTCTCCTTAGAGATACAGGAAATAATAAAATAGGCACACACAGTTAGTATTCATGATGAATATTTACAACTTTATAGTCCCCTGGAAGATAAATGGAACCAAAGTGGCCTTGCAGAGCTGACCTGTCAGGCCAGCTGCAGGTTCACACTGCGCAACTCCAACCTGGTCTCTCATCCCAAGTCTTCCTCCTGATCATCCCAGCTACATCCATTAATTTCTCTCCTCTTTTTTTTTTTTTTTTTTTTTAATGAGAGTTGACCATTTGGGGCCAGAAAAGGCTGCTCCTCCGTCATCCCTCCAGCTCGTCCCAGGGAATACACTGAATGCTTTTGCCACAGGATGAATTTGGAGTTGGGTTTTTTAATTAATTCTAGATGCATTTGAGAAGTGAACAAAACGCAATGAGCTCCCAGTGACCTGTGAGAGGATTAGCTGGGTCTGGATTAACTGCTCTGAAAGGGGAGACATGCCTGGGTGATTGCAGAGGCAGCAGCACTTCCTTTACCTGGGTGGACTCTTGTGCTCCCCAGTCACCACCACTGCTCCCCCTGCCTGCATCCTTTTTCCTATCACTCCTTCCCTCCTTTCTTGCTTTCTCTCTTTCTTCCTTTCTATCTTCCTTCCCATCATCTTTCCTTTTTCTCCTTCTCTTCCTTCCTTTCCTTCCCTTCCCTTCCTTCCTTCCTTCCTTCCTTCCTTCCTTCCTCCTTCCCCTTTCCTCCCCCTCCTCCATGTCACACAGGGTTTCAGGGACCCCTCTGCTGCAGGGCAATGCCAGGACAGATCCAGGGGTCTGACACTGTTTTGGGTACAAGGCAGCTCTTGTGACACAGCCCATGCCCCATGTCAGATGCCACATTCACCAAGGCCAGGGGACTGAGTCCCTCCCGAAGCCCTGGAGCTCCTGGGGGGACACCCCCCCCATCCCAGACATCATGAGGAGACAGCAGCCAAATAAAGGCAGCAAAGTGGCTGTGCCGGAGCAGGCGGCCTCCTGCGGCTCGTGCTGCATTTAGTGCGGTTTTGTTTGGAAATACACTTTCTCGAGTTTGTTGGAAGCTGAATTTCTGGTTTGGTTTAGATATGAAGACTGGAGCCCCAAACTGCCACTGCTGGAGGCTCAGGCTGGGAGAGGGCTCATGCAAACACATGGCAACTCATGGCTGGACAGGCTGTGACAGGGAACCAGCTGGGGACATGTCCCCATGGTCACCTGACATCTCCTTGTGTCAGGAGTGCATCCTCCAGCACCACCCTGGCATCTCCCCACCACCAGCACTGCCCCAGGAGGCTGGTGGGGATGTTACAGGGGGTTACATCCCCCTCCCTGCCTCCCTCCCAGGAGTTTCACCCTCCTGACCACCACAATTTTACCTCACAGGAACAAAATCAAAACTTCCCCTAATAATCACTGCCCATTAATCCCATTCCCAGCCCAGCTTCAGTGCAGACAAACCCCTGCTGGGTGCCGGGCAGGACGGGGACCATCCCCTGCCGCTCACGCCACGCGTCTTGTGCAGCGCTAAGAGTGTTAACATGCAGGAAACAAAACAGGCTCATAATATTAGTTTCGGGAATGAAAGGCCTCCCTGGCTCCCCACGGCTCCAAAGGCAGCGACGCCATGGACTGCCCCAGCTAATGAGCTGACAGCAGAGGCAACAACTCCTGCCATGAAACTGCAGCAACCAAACTCCCACCGCAGAGCAGTTTCCCACAGAGAATCCAAGTGTCTCCAGCAATCTGCCAACTGCACAGTTAATTTTATTTATTTTATTTTTTTTTAAAGGGATGTTAAATGTTATAACAATATTTGGAACAGCCAGCACGCTGGGAAAATGTGTTGAGTGCCAGGGAAGTCATTAGTTAGAGCTGGCTGAATGTGTCAATGCGATTTATCATCACACCTTTCCCCATACCTTTGGAGAGGATGCTTTTTGGGGCCCTCAGGGCTGCCTCTGTCTCTTGCATCCTCCCAGTGTGTATTTTCTCATGGAATTATGCAGAGAACCAGGCTGTGTTCAGGTGGAATCGACCCAGTGGGGACTAAGAGGAGCTGAGTTTGGGGATGCAGGTCCCCTGCCTGTGGGGGCAGGAGAGGCGACCATCTGGGAGGGGTTGGTGTGGGGAGGTCACACTCGGGGCTGCTGCCTGCCCTGTGCTGGGAGATAAAGCTGCCCTGCACTGGGAGATAACTCTGCCATCTCCCACAGCAATGCCCTTCATGCCCCAGCAGCAGGAGAGCAATGTCAGAGCCCAGGAGGGAGCTCCACTCCCAGCAGGGGGCTGTGGCACAGCCCAGAGTGCCCAAATCTCCCTTGCCCATCCCATCCCATCCCATCCCATCCCATCCCATCCCAAGAGAGTGATGTGGCACTGAGCACCCACAAAGGGAGGGGACAGCAGTGGAGCTGGGGGCTCCCTGAGCTGTGCTGGGGCAGCCCCAATGCCTGAATAATTCTCTTCTCTGATGCCCTATCTTTGACCACTTCCAATAAATTTAAGGGTCAGCACGAGGCACAGCCAGGTCATGATGTATCTAGAGAATAAATGGCCTCATTTTCCCTCCACTGCCAGGGAGGACAGGCAAGAGGCTGCTTCCCTAATGAGAAAAAACCTGCTCTGTTTTGGCAGGGACATAGGTAGAAAACAGCCATGAGCACACACTTTTCTCCTGGACACCACCCCCACCCCCGCACCCCCAGCTCTAATGCCTGAGAAATCACTATGAGATTTGAAAGCACATGCAGAAGGCAAAGTGAAGCACATGAGGCAAGGAAGGGCCTTGGTGGGAAGACCAGAGGTGATGGGGTGCCTGGAGAGAGGCTGGCTCATCCCTGTCCCCCTGAGCCACGTGTGGATGCCACGGGCATGGGAGGAGTAAAAAGGGCCATGTGCAGTGTTCATCACTGCTGGGGTCAGGTGGCCTCTGCAGACTGACAGGCTTGTGCTTAAGCACCCTAAAACTCCTGAAAAATGTACCCTGGATGGGGGAGATCCTGGGAAAGATCCTTTCAGAGGCTGCACTGAGCACATGGTTGATCCCCAACTCCATGGCACAATGAGGGGACTGAGCAATCCAGTCTGGCTGCCCCCATGTCTGTTCCAGCTCCAGTGCCTGGCCCTGCTCCTGCACCCACACCCTGCAGCCACAGGACCCCAGGGCTGTACATCCACCCCCATTGCCCCCACTGCTCCCAGGGGATGCCCTCCCTGCCCAGCTGCACTGCCAGAGACGTCAGGAAACTCTGCAGAACCCACAGCCATCCCAACCCACAGCCGGCCCTGCAACCTCCAGGTCCTGAAATCCCATCTCACCCGCCTGGGAAACACTGACTGTTCTTCCATCTGCTCCAGTCCATACGGCCGGACAGCAGGACATGGCTGGGGTTAAGGATGAGGGTGAGGGGAGGGTGAAGGCCTTGGCAGGGACCACCCACAGCAGGGGCTGCTGAAGGATGCCCCAAAAGCCTGGGGGATGCAGCCAGATTGGCCTGTCCCAAATCTCTGGGTACCATCAAACCCCTCCCCGCAGCCCCCTCAGCTGCCCTGGCTCAGAGGATGGGTGTTAATATCCCAGGAAATCACCCTGGGAGGGGGCAGAGCCCCAGTCACTCCCCAAGCAGGGGGTTCTCTGGCTAGATCCCGGAGGAGGGGGTCAGCCCTTACCTGGTGTGTGCCCTGGGGGGTCTCCCCAGTGCTCCTCGGCCATGGCTGCAGGGCACAGGGTGCCCCGTGGCCCTGCTACAGCCCGGGAGAGAGACAGAGAGTTTTAATTGAATTTCTAGATTATCCTGGGGGAGAAATTGTAATCTCCTTAAATCCAACCTCTGGTCGAGTCCCGTAACCTACTGTCCTGCGCTGGGGAAGGGATTTAGTGAGGGGGAGGGGAGCTTTGCCAGCCTGCTGGTGCTCTGGACCCTGCACCCTGCAGGATTTGTCCCACAGGACATCAGCAGTCTGCTCCCAGCAGCCCTGTGGCCCCCAGAACTGAGGTTCTGTACTGGCAATGCCTTGTCCCTGCTCCCCATGTCCTGCCACGGTGACCAGTATCCTGGGAGCCTCCCAGAGCTGGTGTGGTTGGGGCTCCAGTGGTGGAGATGGTTGGTGCTGGGTCAGCAGGGACTTTGGAGGGTGAAGAGGAGCCCCCCTAGGTGCGATTCATGGCTGGGATGTGCCTGGGGCTTTGAAGTGAAATCCCACCCCGCTCAGCTCTGCCCAGGGTGCCAGCAGGTTGTGCAAGTCCCCAAGAAAGTCCTGCTCCCTGCCCACACTGCAGTGCATGCCTCCCTCCCAAAAAACTCCCTCCCTGGACCACACAGGCCTGAGGGTGTTCTCGGACAGGTGGGTGACCCTGGGGCGTCGCCATCACATGGCCCTGGTCCCTCCTGCATGCCCCCAAATCTGGATACATACTGGGCTCCAGCTCCAGCCCCAAACCCTGCCAGCAATGGGGCTGAGGCAGATGATGGCAGAGCTGGAATCCGCCAGCCATGCTCCTGCCTGCCACTGCTGGGGCCTCTGCAGGGACATGGATTTCCATTGGGAATGGCAGGTTCCCAGCCAGCACATGCCAAGAGACTCGGGGGATAGGCAACAACCCTGCCCCAGCCCTGGCCCTGACCAAGGCAGGAGCACTCAGCTGCTAAAATCCACCGTGGGAAGAAAGGGAAAAGCAGGACAGAAAGGGCAAATGTCTCCAAGTGGATTTTATCACCAAGCAGATGGAGATGAGCTGAGGGCCACAGTGCTGAGGGGCTCCTATCCTGAAGGTAACACCAGGGCAGTGCTTGGAAGCATCCCTGGGATATCACAGGCAAGGATTATTTCAAGACCTGTGTCACACCTCAGGGTCAGAGGCAAAGATGATGGATATGGACCTATTCAGCCTCATTCAGCCCACAGCAGGACGAATCCTGCACCCTCTGCTCATCCAGCCCCCATCAAAGTCTCTTTCCCCAACCCAGGTGGGTTTTCCTTTGGTCTCCCCCAGCACAAACCACCCTATTCCAGGAGCCATTTCTCCTGCTCAAGGGAAATCACATGTGTGGGCAGAGCCCACATCCAGGAAATGTTTATCCTGAAGGCACAACGGCAGGTTGGGAGTGATGGAACTGCCAGCCAGAGCCATGAGCTGAGGGAGAGCAATGCCAAGGCACTCAGCACTACTCTCCCCATGGTGGAATTCCATCTGGGAATCGACGCAGAAAAGAGCAGGTTGACTACAAGAACCCGCTCAGCGTACACAGGTCCCTTCCAGCAAGGGGAAATGGGATGTAAGGAAAGCTGAGCCATCAGCACCTCATCGGCACCCTCCACTTTTTGGGGGGTTTAAACCCACTATTATTCCTACTCCATCCAAGCATTAGCAATTGCTCAACTCTTGGTGAGAAATACAACCAGTGTTCTGCTATCCCAGGCAATTTTCCTGGCTCCATGTCCAGGCCAGGCTAAAGCTGTCATTTCCAACCCTGAAGCACTGTGTTTCCCGTGCCCTTTGGCATTACTATGGGTTAAGGTGTCAGCAGAGCTCTAAACTTCACTGTCAACCCCAGCAGGAAGGAGATAGAGAGGAAAGACATGCCATGCTGGGGAAGAGCCACCCTCCTGGCTCTACTTACCCCACAATCAGAGTTAGAGCTGTGGATGCTGAGCCCAATGCCGGCGGCCGAGCGATGGAGGGGGGACTTTGCCGCTGTCCTGGCTGATTTCTCCCGAGCTCAGATTACAGCCTGGCTTCTTCCCTACATGTACAAAAGCTGGCACCTCGGCTGCAGCCATGGGGAGCCACTGCCAGCGAGGCAGACATGCTCCTTTGGGGGTATTTCCAAGGGGCAGGGAGAGAAATCGCAGTGCAAGAGATAGGAAGCCCAAGATGCCTTAGTGGTCCAAGGGGATTGGAATAGAAGCAGCTTGAAGGGGATTTCAGGAATTTTTGGGATGTGAAGGACCCAGCCAGAAGCAGGAGACACATTCAAACCTGAGGGATCCCATTGTGGGACCAGGTAGTCAGTGCTCCAAGGCAAAATCACCTTGTTCTTGTCATTTAATGAAGGCCATGACATAAACCCCATTTCAAGCATTTCTCAGGAAAGGAACAAACATCCCCCTCCTTTTCTGTTGGGAGTGTCAAACTCCCCTGGCACACATGTGGTGCTGCTTGGCATCTTCAAAAAGACCTTTGCACTGCTGTGCTGCAATCAGTCTTCCTCCAGCTCATGGCTCTGCCCACACCAGTTCATGAGTTTCCATGTCTTTTAAATCCTGCAAGGACTCCCTTTAGTGCTCTCACTGTTCAAGCTGAGACTGGTTGGAGATCTCCTTTCTGGGAGGTACCAGGTTTCTGGCCCCATATTTTTGCCCTTTCCACCCTTCCCGATGTCACCAGAGAGCTGGACAGCCCCAGACTTCAGGCACGGCCCCAAACTCAAGTAGCTGCAAGGGCAGCAAAGGCAGGGCAGGGTATTTTGGGGACCATCTTCATCTGCTGCAGTGAAGATTTAGCACAGACATTGCATAACGCCGGGGGGGCTCATTGCTCCCTGTCCCCTCTCGCCGTCAGAGATCAGAGACTCAATTAATCCTCCCTCATTGCCTGCCTGCGGGTACCAGCCCTGGGTGCCCTCTGAGCCCAGCCTTTGCAGCAAGAAGTCAAATCTCTGCCCAGTGTCAGCATCTACCGAGGCTGGTACCCCACAGCCTAGGGGTGAGGTCCTGCAGGACATCCTAATGCCACCCCCCAAGGCACCCATTGCCACCCCCCAGGGCACCCACTGCCACCACTCAGGGCACTCACTGCCACCACTCAGGGCACCCACTGCCACCGCCCAGGGCACTCACTGTCCCTCCCAGGCCTCCCACCTCACTTGAGAAGCCCACTTCAAATGGAGGTGGCCATGAGGGTACCCGTCAGACAGACACCAAGGTCCCTAAAATAACTCATTATTTCTGTGCCCCAGCCTCAGGTGCTGTGGTGCATCACTTCATTAAGGGGCCCAGCAACCACAGACCCTGCAGGCAGAGACCTGCGAATTTAAGGCATTTAAAAGGTCATTTTTAAACCATCAAGGTTTGATGCACATCTGCTTGTGTTCCCCCCTCCCTGCTCCTTTGCACAGCACAGATCACTGATGGATGGCTCACTCAGGCACACACTGCAGGATCACAACAGCAATGAAGGGATCCCTATTTCATTTTTGGCCAGCCCTAAAATAACAACCCCCACATGTGTCCTTGGGCAACCCTACAATGAACAAGGCAAGTGCAAAGCCCAGCGTTGGCGAGCCCAGGCACTGCTGTGCAAGCACACATGGGGTGACGAGGAGAAGGGCACCAGAAAGCCAAACCAAAATGCTGTCAAGGAAAAGATTTTAGGGGGTGAAGATCATGGCAGGCTGCTGCTAGTGATGACAGAATGCAGACCCCCTGTGGCCCCAGTCCTGCCCACCAGCACCCCGTACAGGGGTAAAGCCAGATGTCACACAGCATCCTGGCACAGCTGGGTGGCTGTGGTGGCAGTGGATGGGCACAGAGCAAAGGGACCCTCCAGCCGGGTCAGCAGCCAGGTCTGATGGCACTGGGGAGGATGGGACACGGTGACATGCCCCCCATAAAGAGCTGCACGGAGAGTTACACAACACGGGCCCGGCCGCCCTTGGCTGTGTGTGCCGTGCGTGCTCCTATCGACACGGCCCCAGCCGCCCTCCGACATCCCCGCAGGGACACAGCTCTGCAAGTGGCAGAAGTGCAAGTGCACGTGAGCCAGGAGACCTGCTCCAGCCCCCCCAGCAAACCTGGACCCCCTGCAGTGGTCACCAGTGATGGACCAGCATCCTGCCATCCCCTGGCTCGGCTGTGCCCATGGCAGGGGGTCGGCAGGGCTGGGATGGTGCTCTGCAGAGCAAGGGAGCAGGGTGAGCATCCTGCTGGGAAAACACAGCAGCAAAGGAACTGCACGGCCTCTACCCAGGGATTTTTAGGACATGAAGGACCAGCCAGAAGGACGCAACAGATGCAAACCTGGGGGATGTGGTCAGGTTAGGGCAAGACAGGACTTTGCCAGCATCATGACTCAAAACCTCCTTCAAGTCTTTTGCTGGGGAGTAAGAAAAATCACCCTCTTTTTCTGTTGGACAGGAAAAACACCGGTGCTCCCAACCAACTGCAAGGAGCTCTCCCCTTTGCACAGCAGTGGGATGAAGCAGGAATTGTGCCTTGAGAGGGGGAAACTGAGGCATGGTGGCCGGATGGGCCCGAGCGTGGGGACCAGCTGCAGCCCCTGTCATCGCCTTCCCCCCAGCCTGGCCTGGCCCCAGTTCGAGATATTTATAAAGCCGATAAGGGAGCAGAAAGAATTTTCCAAACGCTGAAGTTACGTAACCTCTCCTCGCCCTCCATGGACATCGTCTGTAATTATAGGCCTGGGATGGGGGGGCAGCCCTCCGTGGTGGGGCTGGCGAGGGCACCGCTGCCACTGTCACCCCAAAGGGCTTCACCCTCCTTTCCCTCACCACAGCAGGTCCCCGGGGTCCTTGTGCCACTGCACTGCTCTGTGGGAACCCACCTTGGAGGGACCTTGCTGGCTTTATGGCCAGTTCCCCCCACCCTGTGTGGGGAACCCCAAGTTTTTGTCTGGGTTCTGAGTGGCTGATCCCCCAGAGGTGCCCACACCCCTATAGCCCATCCCAGCACGTGCTGGATGTCGTGACAGATGACAACCTGAGCACAGCTGACATTGCCATGGTGAATATGAACTGCTGCTGCTGGGAGGACTCATGCAGAGGTGCTGCACCAGCACCTGCCCCCCTAAAAGTGCTGACTCCCACCCCCAGTGCCTACAGGCACCCCCTGCCCTCCACCAGCCCCATTTCCACCACTTTCTACCCTGTTACACACAGAGGCACCTTCCAAACCCTCCTCCATCACCTCGCAGCTGTCTCCAAATCCACCAGCTGTGCCTCAGTTCCCCTAGCCCTGTGGCTGCCACCCCAGGTGAAGGTAGTGTCCCTTCACTGGGATATTTTTCTCTCTCCCAACTTTGGCCAAGGCTGCAGAGTTGGAGGGATGCTGAGGGAAGGCTCTGTCGCTGTGGCAACCCGGCGTGGCTGTCTCCAGGCGACCGCCCAGGGATGTTGCAGAGCTGCTCTGGAGGCAGAGAGAGAGGGACCAGGGCGGGGGGTGATGTATCCATAGGGATGCCACCCCCTCCTCCACTCCCCTCCCTATAAACCACAGACTGGATCTTTGTTACAGGGTGCTCAAACACCCTGAAAACAACCCCCGGGTTGACTCAGGCAGCTGGCTGAGCACTGACAAGCTCACGGCACCCCAGGCTGGCTGGTGGGAACACCGGCAGGATGTTCGCGGGGCCGCGCCGCTTCCAGGGCCACCTGCAGAGCTGTGGAAATCATTGCTGGAAATAAGCCCGTTATCTTCTTAACCCTCATTAAGCAGCTTAGGGGGGACACGCGCCATCATACGCAAACCTGGGGGCGGAGAAGGCCCTTGCCGGGGCAAAGGGGTGATAGGATTTCCGCGGGGGTGGCACGGGGGGCACGGCCCCATCCCTCACCCCCACACGCTCCCCTCCTGCATCCACACCCCCACCCCCCGTTGCTCCTTGCCAACCGGGACCACCGGCAGCTCCCGACGGCGCCGGGCGGCGGGCAGGGATGGGCATGACGGGCTGTCACACCCGTGTGACGAGTGTGGGAGGTCTCAGCCGCAGCCCCGCCGGCGCGGGGGAGCGCGGTGGCTGTGACAGAGCGCGGCGACGGCCCGGCCAGCGCCCGACACCGCGGAGCGGAGCGGGGATGCTTCTAATCACTCCGCTTGGAAAAGGTCCCGTTTTTACATTAGTTAAATTAAAGGATGTCAAGCGTCTGATGCCAAGCCCAGGCTCCCTCGGAAATTTAAACTAATGACAGCGGAGAAAATGAGCTGAAACCAGAGCACAGGCGCTCCCACGTTGTCCAGCCAGCACCGTGGCGGGGGTCACTCGGCAGCTTGCAAAGCACCAGCCATCACAAAGATCTCAACTTTTTGCCCCCAAATCCAACCTTGCCCACTCTGCTCAGTTAGAAAGTGCACTGCTGGCACTGGGACAAGCCAGAGAGACCACCATCCTTCTCCAGGCACTCACAGAGCAAATACCTCCCTGTTCTCTGGGTACAGCCGCCCTGGACAGTGAGGTTTATCAGCACGGGGCAGAAGGGGGAGAGCAGAGTGGTGGGCACAATGTCCAGATTTCTCCAGCTCTGATGATTCCTACAGCCAGCCCAGCCCCTCACAGGCCGGCAGAGGGGTCTTGGCAGAGCACAGGGGTCACACAGCCCCTTGCTGCCCCTCTTCCCCATGGAAATACCTGGGCTCAGGCGAGGGCTTCTCTCCCGGCGCTCTCTGGGCTCCGCTGGGTTTGTGCTGCAGCTGAGAAAACCACAGAGTGGTGGTTGGTTTTTTTTTCCTTTTATAATTTTCTCGGCGAGATAAAATTAAACAAACAAGCCCTTCTGGGAGCAGCACGAGGAAGGGAGCCTGTTTCCCTACAGATGTGCGTGTCCTCAGTGATTACAACCACCGAATTAAGCTTTCCCTGTGACTGGGACATTTGCACAATCCCACTCCTTTGCCTCCTGCGGTTTCACTGCCAGGAGACTGGCTGGCTCTGCAGCCTCCCTCCCCATGAGGTCATTACCCAAACACCTATTTTTCACAAAAACATTGAGAATGGGGAGCTTTTTTCTGACTTTACCATCTCGCCATCAGATTAGAGTGATCTGGAGTTCAAGGCTGGGAGTGCTCGGGAAAGCAGAACATACTGGAGGAGACTGGAGGAGAATAGAATAGAATAGAATAGAATAGAATAGAATAGAATAGAATAGAATAGAATAGAAAATAATCAGCTGGACAAATCCCAGGGGATGTGGCTGTAGAGGAGGGGGAACACTGTGGTTCAGGAGCAGAGAGGGGTCTCCCAGCAGCACTCCAAGCCCCGTCTGCAGCTCCCAACACAAAAAGGAACAACTATGGCATAAGACTTGCAAACACACCTAAACTTTCCAGCTTCATCTGCCTCGGGAGCCAGCACAGACATTGTTGCCATAGCTTTGCAGACCACCGGTGGGTTTTGTAGCACAATCTGGACCAGGGATCTATGCAAATCCCCAAGGCAGAAGTCTTTATGGAGGCATATGACAACCGAAAAAGAATAGCGCTCAGTGCTCTACTCCCACACGCCACCCCCCAACTTCACCATCATTTAAATCAGTCCTAAGTTGGAAGAATTCAAATCAACACTGTCGTCACAGAGCCAAGCAGAGAGGTGACACAACTTGGATGCTGCCAGGGAAATTGCCCCCCTGAGACTCAAAACTCATCAGCCCATCACTTTTTTGAAGCCCCATCAAGGAAAACAAGTGAACTGGCAACTCAGTGCCCCCAGCCCTCCCTCTCCTTCGGCCAGGGCTGCTGGAGAGGTTTCCAACCAGCCTTTCCCCTGGGATCAACAGGAGGGGGACCGCGGGGAGAAAAAATATCCAAGACACGCTGCTGAGGCTGGAGAGACACAGTTGGAAAAGAAATCAAAGCTTCCAAAGAGAGAGATGCCAAGCAGATATGTTGTTCTCAAGAGAAACAGGACATTCCTCTCCAAGGGGGAGGAAGAGAGGAGGAAGGCTCGTGATACCTCTCTCGGCTCTCGAGCATAGGTGCTTGGGTGGCTTGTCCCTGCTGTGCCAGGCTGCAGACACAGATGGCATCTCAGCTGTTGATTTTTTTGTTGTTGTTGTGGTGGGTTTGGGGTTTTTTTAACCATAAAAACACATTTTCCATTTGGGGTGAAGTTTGCTGTGCCTCGCTGGCAGCCAGGCAGATGCAGAGCCACTCATTGGTTTCCTGGAGACCTCCCTGCCTTCCTGCACCACACAGAATCATTAAGGTTGGAAAGATCCCTAAGAACACCTAGTACAACTATTAACCCAGCACTGCCAAGTCCACCACTAATCCATGTCCCCAAGTGCCACACCTACACATCCTTTCACCACATGCCCAGACCTTCTGCTGTCTTACGGGACACAGTTGGTGTCAGCAAACTCCTTGGGGCTCTTATGGGAGTCACATAGAGAAGAAGCTGGGGGCAAAAATTATACTTTGCTATTGCCAGAAATGCCAAAATCAGTCCAGAGGGTAAAAGATTGTCAGGTTGGATTTTCTTTGCAAAACATGTTTGAGTTACACAAGCAATGGGATCAGGCTGGAAGCAGGCGGGTGAGATCATCTCAGTGCAGTCCTGGTTGATCCCCTGAAACCATCCAGTTTGGCTGGTTCAGCACAATTTCTGCAGCAGATTGTTCCTGCAGGAAGTTTTATACCTGTGCCCTTGGGCTAAGCCCTGACAGCATCCTTCACTGGGAACAAGCTCCCTGCCTCCTCAAGGCAACACCTGGGGAGGCTGGGGCGAGAGAAGGATGGCAACAGAGTTGGCCTGGCTATAAATAACCTCATGGAAAGGAAACAGGAGAAAAAGCAGCAAACAGAAACCAGTAAATCCAGGGAGATGTGTTGGACAACAGGCACTCGGTGCAAACAGCTCCTCCTTCTCTCTATGACCCCATAGAAGAGAAAACGGGATCCATGTCAGCTCAGCAGAGCAGGATACAGATAGCAAGACCTCATCCACTCTGCACCATTAAAAAAGATCAAGATGAGAAAGGGGAGAGTTAAATTAAGGAGAGTTAAATTACAGAGAGTTAAATTAAGATGCCTGTTGAACCATGTTAGCACAGCTCAGGCCTGGCTCCTGGTGCTGCCAGCCCTGAACACCCAGCAGTCGCATCCACAGAAAGCTGGGAAATAGCCTGTGTTTAAGGCAATCATTATTTGCAATCTGTGATCCCAGACAAAAGGGCAGAAAAAGCAAGTTCTCATTTTCATCAATAAAAGAGGAATTGCAGAAGCTCAGCAAGCACAGTGGCCAGCAGGTCACAACCAGCAGTGCTGGAGTGATTCATCCTAAACAAGCTAGATTTAGTCAAACTAGCCCAGAATAAGGCAGGGAAACAGCCCAGAGTCTTCCCTGATGATTCCTGGCAGGTATTCACCCATGGAAGTCATGGGACCAGCAGAGAGGGGACAGAGCAGGATCATCCCCACCACTGCTGTCCCCTCCAACTCCAGAAAAATCAATGAAAAGCTTCAATCCCGGCTCCTGCATCTGGATACTACACAACAGTGCATTAAGGAGGGTTTATATTTTTCTCTCTTTTCCCAGCCCATCTTCCTGGAGGTCACCAGCTCCCAGGCCCAAGGGTGCAGGAGGAGTTGGGCACCAGGCACCTCAGATCCCACTGGACTTGCTCTCCCCAGAAAACCACCTGAGCAGCTTTGGTTTTGCTTGCGTGTAACTTATTATTAAAGCTGAGCAAATAATTCAGGGCAAGAGCTCCAGGAACAACATTTTGCCTTTTCATTTTCCGCTCTTGAGCTGTCTGCAGTTTCCCCAGAGCTCAGGGATGATTTAAGGACCTGTCTCCGGACCGGGAGCGTCTCGCTGCGACGAGGGCTGGGAATGTTTGATGGCCTGAATTTCACGTGCTCAGATGAGGACACGCTGGACCCACAACGATGGATGAGCCTTTCTTCATACCCTAATTAGATGAGCAGCATTTGCAAGTGGGTTTTGGGGATTTTTTTTTGTGCTGGAGACCTGCAAACACTTCACACAGAGTTAACGAGCGCCTGCTCGTTAGGCGAGGCTCAACGAGCGCTTTGCTTTATGGTGCATCATTTTTCCACTCAATGGTACCAGCCTGGACACAAGATTTCCATGGAGCATCTCATTCCCAGCTCCTCTTTGCACCTCAAAACATCACTAAGGGCATGAGAAAGGAAGATGGGGTAGTCATGGGGCTGTCAGGCTGTGACAGCTCCAACTTTCCAGCACTGCAGCCATCCCAGGCATTTGCTTCCTCATTAGTGGAAAGGTTAGGGAGAACGGATCAGTGCTGTGCAAACTCCCCATGGTGCTCGTGTGACGCAGCCTGGCAAAAGCAGCTCGCCCTGTGCTCAGGCAGGTGCCACTCAGGAGAAAAGCAGGGAGGGAAGAGCCACATTCCCAGATTGTGGTGCCCAAATCAGAGGTCCCCATACTCAAAGTAGAGCCTGTCCCCCCAACACCCTCTGCCTGTCCCTGGGAAACCTGCCTGTCCTGAGGCCATATGGAATGACAAATTTAACTTTCTCCACCCTTTTCCTGGAGGACAAGGGCTGGTGTCACCCATGAAGGGATGCAGAAGGGGCCAAAAAGGGACACTTCATTGTCCCAGAGCCAGAATGAGAGAGCTGACATTGAAGAGGACCATGTCTCCTCCAGGAACTTGGCCCTGAAGGAAGGTTTGGGCTCCCAGGATTGGGCCAGGCAGCTGCTGCTGCCCCGTTTGTTGCTCTCAGGAAGGAGCAAACCAGTGACATCAACCTCCCACTGTAAGACCTCATGTGCAGGACAGAAGGAGCCATTTGGTGCCCCCCAGCACCCGAAAGGGACCAGGGGCACTTTGGGGCCATCCCAGGTGACCAAGCCTGGAGCTCCATTAGTTCTGGCTGGAAACCCCTCTCCAGCCTAACAGCTTTTTTCTCCCATTGTGTAATTGCACTTTGTTGAACAGACCCAGCCTCTGGCAATACATTTTCTCCAGACTCGCTGCTCTCCTGCAATGTTTTCCTTATTCCTTTCACTCTCTCTGGACAGTTGCTGAAACATGCAGAGAGGGACAGGAGAGAAAAACCCAATGCTTGCCCCACCTGTAAAGCAAAACCCTGGATGGAGAAAGGGGGGAAAAAAGGAGAGAGTGATGTCAGGTGTCTCTCCCCAATCCATCCCCTCCCAGTTTGCCTGTGGGGGTTTGACAAAAGTGCCTTTCGGCTGACAAATTGATTACAGGGTGCCGAGACAGTAAGTTGCACATGGATTTCTTTCCTGCATTTCAAGCAGGGCGAGGACACGGCTGCAAAAACAGCTGCACTTCTGGAAGGGTCACAGTGCTGGGGGTGAGGGGAGGTGACAGGAGAGGGGATCTGGGGAGACAAGGAAGGAGGGACATTTTCTGCTTGGAAAAAAAGCAAAGAGAGAGTGGATGGAAATGTGCATGAGTGTGCAAAGCCAAAGGCAGGCAAAGCTGCTGTTCCAGAGTGGAGATGGATTTGTGAGGATGCTGGGGCTGGTGTCTGGACCACCCCAAAATGGGGAGGGGAGAAGCTGGAGTTAATGCCCTCCTGAGCAGAATCAGATCCTGTGGCCTTCCTACAAGCTGGGGCTTTGGACAGTGGCACCACTGGGACAGTGTGTGCATCTCCCAGTGGGAACACGGACTGTGTGGGGCATCACGAGGTGCCCTGGGCACACTTGGACTCTCTGTGCCCGCAGGCAGTGGATGCTGGGCAGCAAGGAGGAGGAGAGGAGTATTTAAGCTCCAAACTCAATCTGTTGGAGAACTTGGCCTGCTCCCCATCAAGCTGAAAATAGCACACATGTAAGGACATGCATGCAGTGCTGGCTGTGTCCTCGCCGAGCACTTCCTTCCTGCTGCGCTCCATGGAGTGTCCTGGGCTCTGCCTGTGCCTCCGGCCCCCTACAGCCCCGGGAACCCCCACGGGGGACAACTCCTGGGCAAGGTGCATCTCAGAGCATCCTTGCTCCACAAATCTGGACTGGTGCACAGATGCGAGATCCTTTCACCTTCAGCTGCTTTTCACATGTACCACGAGGTCTGTCCAGTGGCGGCATCCCCGCCGTTATCATCTGGAGCAGGCGAGGATGAGCGCGGCTCACGGCAGGAGCTGAGCTTTATTAGAAACAGGCATCTGGTTCCAGCCCTGGGCTCAGGATGGGGCAGTGAGCACACCCCAGTGCCCAGGCAGCAGGCAGGGAAGCTCCATGAGCCCTCAGTTTTCCTCCAGATTTTATCTCCAAACCCACTATTGGTGAAGGGAAAATAAAGCCATCGTCCTCCTCCACAGGAGCACGTGCTGCCCAGCCAGGGTCAAGCCCCAGCCCTCAGAGGGATGGGGAACTAGCAGAGCGTGCCGCAAGCTGGAGGATGGAGATAACCCTGGCAGCAGCCAGAGCTGATTCCTGCAGCAGAGAAGGAAGAAAAGAGGATGAATTCCCCATGGACATCAGGCACAGGAATAATGGGCGAGCCTTGTCGGGACGTTGCTGCAGCTCTGAGCACAGCTTGTGCAAAGTGCTGCTCCTCTCCCATCCCTGCTGGCAATACCCCAAAGAAACGTTCCCCTAAAGAGAAAATACCCCAAGATGGAGGCAATACAGCAGCAAGTCTTATGGGATAGTGATTTGGGGATCTAGTAAGTGCAAAAAGCAGATAACCAGGGCTGGGGAGGGACATACAGGTCATCCACATGGAGCTTGGGGTATGGAGGCAGGAATGCCACAAGCTCATGGGTTGTCCTGTGCTCGGTGTAGTCAGGGTGTACTATACAGATACCACAGGATGATTCCCTACACAGCAGGAGCAGCCCTCCAGCCAGGATGTTCCAGGGCTTGGCCCCACAGTGGTACCCAGCAGGACAGGCATCACCTTGTGAGAACAGATCTCCTCTCTGCCAGGATTCTCCTTTATGACAACAGCTGCCTCATGGTGCAGTGCTTGGCTGGGGACAGTGACAGGACACTGGGGACATCAGTGGCTGGGCAGGGACCAAGCCCAGCTCCAACACACACTCGCATCCGCCGCACACCAAAACTGCACCTGGGCTCTGCCCAAAACTCTCTGCTTCCCAAAACCCTCTGAGGAGTGGTGTTAGCCAGCATGTGGTATCAGCTCTCCTGAAACAAAGCCATTGTGGTCGAGGCAGGATCCTTATTAATTCTTTCCTCTCTTTAATTTCCATTTTTTCTCAGTTCCCTTTCCCACTGCTCAGACAGGGCTTAGGTAGGGCTGTGCTGCTGCCAGCCTGTGTCCCTGTGGCACAGTGCCACTGGTGTTACTGGTCCCTGACACAGGGATGTGATGGGTGGCTGCATTTGGGGTTGATGGTGAGAGGCATGCGAAGGGAAGGGAGTCATGGATGAAGAAGAAAGCCCTGGATGGAGGGGAAAGGGAGGGTGGGGAGTACCAAAATAATGTCCTGTGATGATCAGCAGCAGGCAGAGGGGTAGGGGGGCGTCCCACTCCCATCCACCCTCAGCATGAGAGGATGGAGACAGGAAACTGCCACTTACTGTAACAGCTTTGGTGAAACATCCCGACTTCTCTCCAGGCAACATCCTAGGCATGGACCACAGGGAAAGGGGTGGGACAGGGCACCATCAGCACCCACAACACACAGTGATCACTTTCCCATCTCTGCCAGCAGCAGCTGCCTCAGCAACTCAGCACCAACACACCTGCCCTCCACCCTTGCATCCCTCCCATCACCCTTATCCCCCAGGACCCTAAAAAGCCCCATTTTCCCCATTCCATCCCATATCCTTCACCCCTGCAGTTCCCTCCAGCACCAGCCCTGCAGTGCCCATTGCCATTGATGCCATTGACGTGTCCCCAGCTCGCAGGGGACCCTGTGCAGGGGACAGTGTGTGAGGCTGGATGGCTCCGGGGGCTCCTGCAGTGCCCACTCTCTGCTGTTACATAAATGCCTGGGCCTGGGACTGTGTTTGTTTGTGTTGCCTTCAGCGCTGTGCTCCTCAGCCTTATTTGCATAACAAATAATTAATAATAATTAATGACGGGGAGAACAGTGCGCATTGCCAGATTTTGCTAATTAGAGAACAAATGCTATTGCATGAGCGGAGGTGGCTGTCACATGGCCCTGTGTCCTCACCGGGTGTGGGGGACATGATGGGGACAGTGTCCTGTGGGACTCTCAGCCCTTTTGGGGAGGGGGAGGACAAGGAGGAGGATGAGGAGGCAGCTCCATGGGTGGCAGTGGGACAGGCCAGTGGCCCTCGCAGGGTTTTGGTGGGTGCCTGGACACAGCCCTCTCTGTGCCCACACACGTGCCATCACACAGCATTCCATGCCTGGCTTTCTCCATGCCCTTATTAGAGCCTGGGACAACACGACTTAATTGTCTGGAGATGGCACCGCTCCATGTCATTAGCGAGCAAACCGGCACCAGCTCATTAGGGAAAAGCCTCTGCTCTGGCAGCTCCACAGCCAAATCGTGCTGGGGACACTGACTATGAGGGCCATGGCAGGTGGCACCTCCTCGCCAGGGCAGGGGGGCTGAAAGCATCAAAAAAACCCCCTGTTCCACCAGTGCGAAGAAACACGGAGGAGCGAGGGTGTGAGAGACAGACTGGCCTGTTTGGGGACACCTGAGGCACAGGGTGACCTGGCAGCCTCTGCTGGGAACTCCCACACCTACAGCTGCCTGTGGAACATGGAGCCTGAGAGGGAAGGGAAAGGGGAAAAGGGGAAAGATAAGGAAAAGAATGAAAAAAAAAAAAGAAGAAGAAGAGAAAAGGAAAAGACAGAGAGGAGAGAGGGAAGAGACAGAGGAAAAGAAATAGGAAGGGAAAGGGAGGAAGAAAGGAAGTGGGAAAGAAAGGGGAAAGAGAAAAGGAAAGAGGGAAGAAAGAAGAAGGAAAGAAGAAGGAAAGGGGAGAAAGGCAAGGCAAGCAAGGCAAGGCAAGGTAAGAAAGGCAAGGAAAAGGAAAAGGAAAAGGAAAAGGAAAAGGAAAAGGAAATCAGATTCTCTTGTCTTTGATCTGCTCAAGGACTGACTGCAGCATCACATGCAGAAGAACTAGGAGCAGTCGGGTGCCAGAGAGAGTGATGGCCAAAGCCTGGACATCCGTCTGGCCAGAGCCAGCCCGGGAGCAGAGTGCCTTCCTCCAGGGGAGAACAAGGGCTGAAGCAGTGCAAAGCCCTCTCCCACTCACCTCCACAAACCCTGCAGGTCCACCTCCCTTTCCCCAACCTCTGCAGCATATCAGACAAGTCCTGGATGCCAGCAGAGCTCCGGTGCCACTCGGCATCACTCCCACTGCAGCCCCTGCTCTACCCCACCATCAGAACAGAGCTGGGTGCAATTATGCTTCACTGCCTCTCCCCTATCACTGTAATTCCTTTGCTCTGCTGAATTGCTTCCCCTTCAGCACCACACATAATCCATTGCACTGTAATTATTCGGGAATTTTAATATCTGATGTATTTATAAGATGCATTTAATTCATCAGCCCCTTTAACCACGTTGTCATTCCAGCCTTCAGCACGGTGGGAAGGATGACTCGCTGTCAGATGGAGATTAGCTGGCCCGTGTGTGTAAGGAGTTGGAGGGTGTTCTCAGCCCAGCTGAGAACCTTGTGCCAGATCCCACCCTGTCTGGGGAGCAAGATCCCACCATGCCGGGTGTCCCACCCCCTGGGGTATTGTGCCAGGACTCCCCTGTGCTGCAATGGAGATGAAGGGCAGCATGATCCATAGCAGCCCCAAAGGGCTCCCCAAGGTGAGAGATCCACATACGGATCCCTCCAAACCCACCAAGAAAGTGGCCACTACCAAAGGGTTATTTTTCCTGGCATTTGTTTCAGTGGCTCTTTTCCAGACGTGTCCTAAAAGGGAACCAAAGGCCTTTGAGCCTGTTGCAGTGAGCACAATGCAATGATTTTCCCAGCCTGGGCAGGAGGGATGAGCTCACTGGTGTCCTTGGTTCCCCCTGGCTTCAGGGTGCGGGGCTGGACAGGATGTCCAAGGAGAGCAGCAGACTCAGTGGAATGCTGGGGGGTGCCTGGGCTCTTTCCCTGCGAGAAATGCCAGCTGAGCCTGGGAATGAGGGGCAAAGGGGGAAGAGCAAGAGGGGGTCTTGATGATTTGGTCCCTGCAGGATCACCCCTGGCTCTCACTGGTGGGTGACACCACATTTTTTCCACTGGGATCATGCTGGGTTTTCCCACCAGGCTGCAGTGACATCCACACTGCCCTGCCAGGCATCCCTGCAGGCAGTGGCACCCACGGGTGGTGGCATTGCCCCCACCTCAGCACTGGCCTTGAGGTACCCTGGAGGCACAGCCCAGCTCCCAGTGGCACCAGGTGACACTGCACCCTCAGGGTGGGCCAGAGACCCCCCAGGTCCCCTCAACACTGGGTGACCACTGGGACACAAACCCTCCTCCTGCTTCAGTGAGCCGTGCCGGAGCAGAGCTGTGCTGGAGCAGAGCCGTGCCAGGGCAGAGCTGTGCCGGGGCAGAGCTGTGCCGGGGCAGAGCTGTGCCGGAGCAGAGCTGTGCTGGAGCAGAGCCGTGCTGAAGCAGAGCTGTGCCAGACCAGAGCTGTGCCAGGGCAGAGCTGTGCTGGAGCAGAGCCGTGCCGGAGCAGAGCTGTGCCGGAGCAGAGCCGTGCCGGGGCAGAGCTGTGCCGGAGCAGAGCTGTGCTGGAGTAGAACTGTACCAGGGCAGAGCTGTGCTGGAGCAGAGCCGTGCTGAAGCAGAGCTGTGCCAGACCAGAGCTGTGCCAGGGCAGAGCTGTGCTGGAGCAGAGCCGTGCCGGAGCAGAGCTGTGCCGGAGCAGAGCCGTGCCGGGGCAGAGCTGTGCCGGAGCAGAGCTGTGCTGGAGTAGAACTGTACCAGGGCAGAGCTGTGCTGGAGCAGAGCCGTGCCAGGGCAGAGCTGTGCCGGAGCAGAGCCGTGCTGGAGTGGAACTGTACCAGAGTGGGACTGTGATGATATTTCTAGAGTGGAATTTTCAGCAAGTACCATCCAGAGCCACAGCACCTCAAGCCCACCCACAATCCCCAGGCTCACAGTGGGTGCTGCCACAGGGTCAGCTCACAGGTGCACCCTGGCATTTAGGTCCATTGCCAGACCAAAGCCTCAGCATGACCTGGCAGTGAGGTCTCTCCCCCAGCTCCCTGCTCTGGCACCCTGTGCCTCCCTGGGAACTTGAGCTGGGGGCAGGGAGAGTCCTGCAGCCAGCCTGATGTCCCCCCATGTCCCATGCCATGCCACACACTCCAAAGCTGCATTCCTCTTCCAGGATGCTGCCCTGGGTGCCAGGCCTCTGCTCCCAGCAGGTCCCTGTGCCCATGTACCAGCCCCAAACTGGTACCCTGGCTCAGAGGGAAGAGACTAGGCTGGGCCAGGACATCTCCAGCCAGGGGTTATCCAAGAGGTTGGTAATTAATTTCCCATCCCTTCCCCATCCAGAGGGACCCTGATCCCTGTTCCCCATGAGATGCCACAGCCTCCTGCCTCACTTTCCCCATCTCTCCAAGGGACAGACAGGAGCATTGTTAGCAGAAAATGCAACAGGATCTCTAACCTGACCCCTTGCCCAGGACCAGGGCAGGGCCCTCTCTGCTGTCCCCCTCCCCAGCCCCTCCTTCCACAGGTGCTGCCACCCTGGGGGGACTTTGGCTCCCAAGGTCACTGACAGATGGGGCTGGGGGCAGACACCCCCACCATGTGCCCGGTCAGCCCTGCCAACCACCCCCTCCAGGTGCTGGCCACTGGCTGAGGCTTCTGTAGCTCCACAGGTGTCCCCCTCCCTCCCCCCTCTCCCCAAAAAGCGAATATCCAGGGAGATGGGCTCGGCGCTGCAGCTCTGCCGGTGGCACTGGCGCTGAGCAGAGCAGACTGCAGCACGGCCGTTACGTAAGCCCGAGCCGGGCTCCGGGGATGTAGGACACTGGGGTTATCCCCCCGCACCCCCGGGGCTGCCACCCCCACCCCGCCTCAGCCTCGGGGCTCACAGAGCGTGGGGGGACACCCCACCAACTCAGCCCACACCGCCGAGGGTTCTGGGGGGCTTGGGCTGGCCTTGGGGGTTGCTGTGGCCCTGCCATGGGGCACATGGTGGTGGCAGGGGAGCAGCAGTGGGGGGACAGGAGGGTTGTGTTGCTGTGGGGCAGGGAGAGGGGCAGGTGGTGGGGTGGGATGGGGCTGGGAGGCAGCAGGTGCTGCACCCACATCCCTCTGAGTCCTTCTGAACTCACCAGGGCTCACCCATGCAGGTGAGCTCAGGGAAGGAGCCAGGTGGCCACTCCTGGGCTGAGCCTCCCTAGGGGTGACTCATGGAGCAGGATGAACAAGGCCAGGGCAAAGGATCCCAACCTCATCCCATCCTGCTATGTCTGTATTCCCATCCTCAGATATCTAGAGGGCCAGTACCCCTGAGGACAGCCTTCCCGGGGTCAGCATCCCTGTGATCAACCTCCTTGGGATCAGCATTCCTAAGAACAGCATCCTTGGCATTAGCATCCCTGGGACAGCATCCCAGAGAACACCTCTGGTGCCGCTAGCACAGGCTGGGGAGCCAGGATCAGGATTTCCCAGAGCTGGAGGGAAGATCCTTCCCCTGTGGGACAGCCTGGGCATCACCTGCCCTTTATCCCCGCAGGGAAACAGAGGTGAGGGATGGCACAGCTGGCACCTCCCATCCCCAAAACACCTGTGCCCCATGCCAGGGGCATGGCAAGTGGGCCGGCAGTGCTGGCAGCACCAAGGCTCCCCCAGGACCAACCCTATCCTGGTCAAAAGACCACTGGAATCCTGGCAGCACCCCCTGACACAGTGCAGGATGGGGACAGGGATGGGGAGCCCCTGACCCCCCAACCACGTGGGTTCTCTCTGGCTTTCTGCCAGGCAGTCTGGATGTGACTGTTTCTGTTTAGGGGTGTAAGGGGAGAAAAAGCCCAGGCTAAGGCTCCCAGCAATGGGAGATACCAGAACAGGAAATTAATGCTAATTAATTCATAATGACGCTGAGATAGTGATACCAGATGCTTCAAAAGTCCAACGGGGGAATCTGAAAGAGCTTTGCAAGGAATCCATCGCCCACAGGCAGACCTGCCTCGCTGCAAGCTGGGAACGAGGGAGTGAGCTGGGAACTGGGGTCGAGCTGGGATCCAGGATCGAGCTGGGACTGAAGGACTGAGGTAGAGCCAGGGAACAAGCTGGGAACAAGCCAGGAATGATGAAAGAGAGGCATGACCCACTGAGGTGACAGACCCACAGTCACTCCCAGTCACCTGCCACCCCATTCCCACCTTTCTCCTTCCCACCCCTACTGAGAAGTTGGACTGGAGCCAGAGCAGTGAGGCTCCCACTGTGCTCTGCTCTCTGGGGCGCAGGGACTTTACCAAGCCCCTTAATGCTCTTTTTTTTTTCTCTCCTTCCTTCCATTTCGGGCACACCAGGTGCAGGGCAGGTGGGCGGGTGGGCACTGGGACACCCAGTGAGGATGGAGGGACAGGCTCATGATCTGGGACAGGGACACAGGTCCTTTGCCAACCAGTGTCCCCATGGTTGGAAGACAATTTCTCCCTTCTCATCCAAGAGAGGCAGCTCTCGCCTTTGCACTGTTGAACCCAAACTGGGATGGACTTTAGCCAAGGGGTGCATAAGAGCCTAAAAAGGGGCCTGAGCCTTGTGCCAGCTTCCCAGGGCTGGGGAACCCAGAGCCAGTGCCAGGAAAGAGGCAACCATGAACCCTGCAGAAACCCCTGAGCTTGGAGCCGTTCACCACTCTGTGACTCCCGGACAAGGAGGGGGATTATCCTCCTTCCCACAGTGAAACAACAGCACCTACACCCACAGGGAACCCCCAGGGAAGGGAATAAGGGAGGTGGCAGAGGCCACGCAGGGCCCAGCAGTGGCAGAGCAGGATGGCACAGCCAGGGCACGGCGCTGCCATCGCTGCTTACATAAGGTGCCACTCTGTGTGTCACACACCCGAGCGGCGACAGGAGAGGGGGCCGGATCCGTCCCTCCAGCAATCCCTGACAGTGACAGCGCTCCCACTCTTTCCAGACAGCACCCCCAAAACTGCCAGCTTGGCCTCTTTCCCCGCTGCACAGAGGTTGGGTGAGGTTCCCGTGTCTCTCAGGCACATTCACACCCTAAAACCTGACGCAAATAGGGGGAAAATGCCGGGTTTGGGGCTCCCCATGCAGTTCCACTGACAGCTCCTCCAAAGTTTATCCGCAGCGGGAACGGTTCCACCGCACCGCCAGTGCAGCCGCCCCGGTGTCAGGGACAGAGGGAACCCCACTGTGAGCATCAAGGAGCACCACAGAGCACCATGGCAAAGGGGGGCACACCAACATCCCACCCCAGCCAGTCCCGAGGGATTTGCCATATCCCCTGGGGTCATTCCAGGGCTCAGGAAAAAACCCACCTTGACTTCACAGGTAAAGCAGCTCCTTTGGGTAAAGAGCAGCAGAGGCAACACAGGATTTCAAAGTGTGTTTTGGATCAGAGGCAAGAAATAAAGTGGCCTTTAAGGTGCCTTCCCCAGCAAAGACGGAGCCTTATTAAGCCTATCCAGCATGGATGGGAACACTGGCTGTTATTCCAGGCCTGAAAAGAGCAGGCAAGGAGGGGTTTTTTTATTTTTTAATTTTTTTTAATCTTGTTTTCACTATTTTCTGGTGGCTTCATTGCTTTGTGCTCGCACAAAGGGAATTTCACCTGCTGTTCCAAACAAAAGGCTGCAGAAAGTTTTGCAGAGAATGGGATGAGGGAAAGGAGATTTATAGAAACAAAACGAGTTGTTGCAGGGTTTGTTGTGGATTTTTTTTCACAGTGAGCTGTAAAACATCCCCAGCTCTTTGGTGCCTGCAGGAGACCCTGCACCAGCATGAGAATCCCCTGTCCCTACCAGTGTTACCCCTGGGATGGGAGTGGGGAGTTCTCACAGAAACTGGGTTTGATTTGGGGTGCAGAGGGAAGGCATCAGGATTGTTTCCCATCTTTCTTGCAGGCAAAGTCATCGCCACGCTTTCTAAGAACAGGAAAGAAAAAATCCAGCCCTCGTTTGCCGACACCACAACAAAACAGGTGGTTCAAAATCACAAGTGCAGTGGGGGAGACAAAAAACCCTATTTGGTGATTTTGTGCTCATTTTCACTGCGAACCCGTCCGGGAACGAATGCTTCTAAATACACACCATTTTCCCTCTCACACTCTTTGCTCTATAATTAAGAGAGACTTCTAAAAATACGAACGGCCTCGAGCACCCAGCGAAGGCGTGCAGGTGCTGCAAACTGGAGGCACTTTAGTACAGCTCATTTTCTGGACAATTTTACTCGCCTGGCTCGTGCTCAGCGCCGATACTATTACAGTGATGCAATTATGCTGCTGCTGCTGCTGCCGTGCTCGGCTCGCTTGGCTTTTTCCCTGCGCTTTGCAGTTCGCCTTCGGAGCACCCCCCGAGCCCCACAGCTCCTGGGCTCACCCCCTGCGTGTCCCCGCACCGGTGGGGCCCGGGGAGTTGGGGACAAGAGGGTCAGGCGAGTGTGTGTCACACACACACACACACACACACACACACACACACAGAGACACACACACACACACACGTGTGAGTGTACATGTGTGGGCACAGAGGGGCACAGCCCCGCGTGGGAATTTCCAAAAACAACCGGCGTGCAAAAGTTTTTGGGTGAGGCAGCGAGCTGGCCCAGGGGAAGCAAGAGGGGAGCAGGAGCCTGGCGAGGAACAGGCTGCCCAAAAGGCAGCAGCAAACCCTCGCTGGTGACTGGGCAAGGAGGGGGCCCATGGCATCGGCACGGTGACGGCGCCCAGCTTGGCAAAACATCCCCCCCAACCTGGCATTCCGGGGACAGGGGCGAGGGGGAACTTCCCCCGTGAAGCTGCTGCTGAGAAACTTCCCCGTCTTATTTCTCCATTAGGGCTGCAATAGGTGGAAGTGATTGACTCACTATGAGACTGCTGTTTTTTGCCTCTGACTTGGGATTAAGACGGAGCCGGAGGAGCGGCGGAGCCGTCGCCTCGGCTCCCTGGCAGCGGGCACCGGAGCCGGCACTCACCTCTCACTGCATCCAGCCCCCCCGGGCGTGGGGCTGCGGGTCCTGGAGAGTTAGCTGGCAGGGCACCCCACATCCACTCGGGTTTCTCCCAGGACCGACGTTCGGCTGCTGCTTCTTAGGCACAGACCCAACCCCTCCATTCCAACCACAGGGAAAAAAAATGTTATCTTCTTCCAAAAGAAAGGAAAAAAATTAAAAAAAAAAAAAAAAGAGGGAGATAAAAAAAAGACCACTCTTTTTTTTCTTGGTTTGGTTTCTCCCTGGAGGAAAAAAAAAAAAGAAAAATACATAAATCCCAGCGACCAAGAGATCCAGACTCAGGTGAATTTAGCTTCAAACTCCCTCTGTGCTTTCGGAGCCTTCACCCTCAAATGGGCTGTGGAAGATGCTGGGGGACCCATCGTTGCCAAAGTGTCATCAAATATCCTTCGGGCTCAACTCCGCTCCTGCCCAGGGAGGGTGGACTTCTTCCCTTCTTCCCTGCTTGCTGCGTGCTGTGGAGTTGGCAGGGACCTGCCTGTTCCAGCCTCAGCGTGGAGGGTGGGTGGGTTGGTTGGTTGATGTGGGTTGGTTTTCTTTTTTTTTTTTTTTTCGCCGCTATTGGTTTTCTTGCTATCTGATCCTGAGCGAGCGCTGCAGCTCGCCGCTTCCCTGCTTTTTTCCCCCAGCTCCCAGGCTTTTGACAGGGAATGAAACACAGACACCCAGTGAGACAGGCTCCGGCTTCTACAAAGCTCCACTCCCTCCTGCTGCCTTTGTCCGTGAACAGCAACTCCTCCAACTCTGCCCGTAGACACGAGGGAACCTCTGCATCAGCACTTTCCTAATGGCTGCTTCGCCCCAGCCCTTCGGCCCTTCTTCTTCTTCTTCTTCCTCGCTTCCTCTCCTCCACCTTGATGGCTTCCGCTTGCTTTTTCTAGCCCAGCCCTGGCTCCAACAACCACAGCCACAGAGAAGCAACAACCCTTCCCCGATGGATCCATCTCAGCTCCCCCGTGCCGGAGGCTGCGGTCGGGGGGTGGTGGCCCCGCAGTCCATCACCGGCCCTTCTGGGCACCTTCCACGAAAAATCGATGGCGGGTACCAGGTCCCTGAAGGCTTCACTTTCGGCTGGTTTAAGGGGCAGGGGCTGTGTGCGTGGAGGGCTGGGAATTGAAGCCACTTCTTTTATTGCAGGCGGGGATTAATTTTATTTTATTTATTTTTTTGAAAGAGTGACCGGAGTCCAAGTTTATTTCTTGGTGATGAGCATTATTTTAAGCTGTTTGGGAGGCTTTGGGTGTCTCCAGGTCAGCCTGTTCATATAATGGCAAGGCCTTTTTGGAGAGGGTCAAAGTGAAACCTTGCTCGGGCAGCCTCTTCCCCCCGCGCAGGGGAGCAGGAGGCAGAGGATGCTGCAGTGGGCTCACAACCCCGGCTGGCTCCCAGCCAGAGGGAGATGCAAACCAGCCACCGTCTGTAATTTTTGCTACACTTCCTCCACACTCGGTCACCCGCGAGATCCCAGGGCTGCTGCCTGTTCCTTTTTTGGGGATTCACAGGCTTTGTTAAAAAAAAATCACCGCCAGGAGACCTCCAGCCTCGACAGCGCTGCTCGGCGCTGCTCAGCGTGGCTGTCACGCAGCCAGCAGGTCACAGAAAAGCCACAAAGGCCCCCCAGAACCAGCACATGAAGAGGCTGCCTCCCCACCTGCCCCTTTGCATCACCTCCCACCCCTTCCCAGCCTCCTCTTCACTCTTCCTTGTTTCCCATCACAAGTTTAGGACCAGTAATTCCTCCCTCTCCCCTTTGGCAGCATCCTGGAGCAGTGACTCTCCTCATCCCCAGTTCCCATCCTCTCCACGGTGATTACACGTTGTCCTCTCACTGCTCCCAAACACTTCAAATTCCAGAGAATCTCAGGGCAGTGTTCACTATGCTGCCTCCCCTCCCCTCTCCACACTGGCTTGTGCCACCTCACTCCATTCCACCAACCTCACAAACACTGAATTTTAACCAACAATCTGAAATCCTGGGATGAAAGGCACTGCAGGGCCTTGTTCTGTCCAAACTCTGATAGATACTCGGCAGGGATCTGGGGTTTGCAGATCAGAGGGGACAGCAGCTGGCACTCTGGCCATGGTGGTCTTGAACAAGGGTGACCTAACCCCAAAACACAGCTCCCTTCTGCCTGTCATGCAGCCCCTGGTACCCTGGTGTTCTCCTCTCTGAGGGCTCCTCTCCTGCCACCCCACCATGCTCATGGAAACCTTCCCAAATCCTTCCCCGCGCCAATCCCAGCCAGCAGTGCCAGTCCAAAGCTCCCTCTAGCAAGAGGTACAATTAATGTACCCAGCAGCCAAAAAATTGGCCACAGAGTGGGCTGGGCAAATGTTCACAGGCCAGGGGCACCTCTTGGGGTGAGGGGAGCAGCTTCAGGGTCCCCAGTCCCAGCCCCCTCTCACTGGCTGCTTCCCCACTTGGTGCTCTGCTGGGGCTGCCAGCAGTGAATTCCAGCAAGTGGGAGACTGGGGGCTTGTATGCAGGGAGAGACATGGGCACCCTGGGGGGCTGCAGCCCTTGGGGCCAGCTGGGAGGGCAGGATGGAGCTGAGCAGCCAGACCTGGTGAGGATGGTGTTCCCATCACCTGGCCATGCTGGTGGCTTATCCCTCCCACTTCAATTTGCTACAGGAAATGCAAATAAATAGCTTGGCATTTCCATCCTGGTAAGCCCCAGGTTCCCTCTACTCTTGGAGAGCAGAGAAGTTCCTCGTGATTTTCCCCTCAGGGCTGGGGAGCCAGAGAGAAGCCCATTGCCCCCAGTGTGCCCCTCTGTGGGTGCAGGAACGCAGCCCTGGGAACTCCCGCGTTCCTGGTGGGCTCCCAGCTGGGAAACAGCTCCAGGCAGGATCCAGCCTCCCCCAGGGCAGTTGTGGCCACTCTCTTAGGAGCTGAGAAGGGAGGGAAGGAGGGTGAGGGGTGAGCCGAGGGGCTCGCCCCGGCGCGGTCTCCGTCGAGCCCCTTTCCGACGCCCTCGGCGCGGCTGCGCAGGGCTGGGAGCGAGTCAGCACAGAGCCATTAGGGCTAATTTAATCAAGACGGATGCCCCGATTGGAGGGCTGCCGCCCATAAATCCCCCGCTGCCGCTGCATTAGTGCCAGGGCTCCCGGAGGAAGAGGCCGAGGGGGAGCTGCGGGGGGGAGCAGCGATGGGGAGACGTGCCAAGTCCCCCGTCCTCCCCATGGCAAAGACCCGCTCGGACCTGGTGCCACCACCTCATCCCACGGCCCCAGGGACATGCCCACCATCCTCCAGCCACTCCAAAAACTCAGCAGCTGGAGAGGGTAGGATTTCAAGCAACCTGGGTTTTCTGAACCCCAAAAGGTGCAGCGTTGTTCACAAATCCCCCATGGCAGGGGTTTGCTCAGACTGGAGTCTCCCTCATTTGCTCCAAGGAGTTCTGCAGCAGGAGGAAGGTGGAGTGCTTGGGGGAACAGGCTTGAAGCCCCATGGCAGGTCACAGTATAGTGACTGGGACTCAGAGGAGAGGAAAGTCCAAAGGCTGACGGATGCAGCATCCACCCCAAAGGCCAGCGAGACACCCCAGACTCAAACCACACCAGCCCAGGATGGCGTTGCTGGTCATCCCCATGGGGCAGCCCATTTCCTTCCCACTTCTGCTCCTAGAAGAGACCATTTCAGGCCCAGGATTGCCATCTGATGACCCAAACCAGCACCCACTGGGCATGGGCAGCGGAAGCCACGCGTGCCACCGCGCCGCGCCAGCCAAGTCAGGAAATAAGCTCTCATCCATCCAGGTTAAAAATAGCCACAAGCTCTGCCATTAACACGCCTTGCCCTGCTGCTCCAGCTGAGCTGGCTCCCGTGTCACCACCCTCCTGCCCACCAAGCCCACCGTGCTCCCGGCCCAGAATCGGTGTGGGGAAGGCACCGGGCGGCTGCCGCCATCTGCTCCGGGCGCTGGCACTGCCATCGGCATGGGATGCCGGCTCTGCCAGGCCGCAATGTTGGCCGGTGCAGGGATGCAGAGGGCCAAGTCCTGGTGGGTTTTGGGAAGACAATGGGCCAGGGGATGCTGCGGGCGGATGGGTAGATGGCATGGGTTTGTGGGCATCGCTCTCACCCCCAGAGCGCTCACGAGGGTTGTCTGGCTGCCTGGAAAGGAAAAAGAGAGGGGTGCTGGCCCAGTGCAGGAGAAAAGATACTTGTATGACAGGTATGAGGGATTACTGAGGGATCTCAGCCTGGGAGAGCAGTTGAGCATGTCCAGGAGCAATCGGATGATGGAGAGACGGATGCTCAGACCGAACGTCCATGCCCAGAGCACCTCGAGGGCTGCGCCAGCAGATAGCAGGAAGCACAACCAGAATAGCTCAGGGAGCTTGACCTCAGGAGATGAGGAGCAGTGAGCTGTGGCACTGCCATGGATTTATCTGGAAAAAGGAGAATGCACATCCCTGTGCACCTCTGGTTTGTGGCTGCGCTTCAGTGAGGCCAGGAGGGAGGGAGGGAGGGCAGGGAGGAGCTGGACTGCCGGCAGGAGGAGCACAGTGGCCGAGGTCAGTGCTCATGGTGCTTTTATGAGACCACGACTGAGGTCCCAGGGACCAGGAAGTGCTGATGGGGGCAAGAATCAGCCACTGATGTGCAGGGATGCAGAGCAGATCTCCATAGGCTGGGTATGAGCAGCACCATCCCAGCAGGTCTGGCTCCCTGGGCTCGGCACCTTTGCATCTGCTCACCCAGGAAAGAAAAGCAAATGCAGGGTTGGGCCTGAGAAACCATTAGCCAGGAGCAATAATCAGTGCCATGAAAAGCCAGGGAGCAGGTGAGCTGTTTCTCCCCCAGAATGGCTAGCACTTGAAAAAAAAAAGACATTTGTATTTCTGCCAGTTGACAAAATGAAATGCCACTTGTAGCCAGTGAAATTCTGCAGATTTTGCTAATGAAGGATTGCTCCGTCCAGCTTCCAGCTGGATTCCTGCCCCAGCCACGACACAGACACTGGCAGCATCAGCCATTGCATCCCAGCACTGGTGCCACACCAAGGGCTCAGCCTCTCTGCAAACGCAGGCACTGCCCCATGGCAGGGACACAGATCGCACAGCCAAGGTTGCTCCCACCCTTTGCATCCCCAGGTTTGCCCTGGGGACCCTGCTGCTGGGATAGCACTGTGTCCCTTGGGAGACTCTAACACATCTCAGGAAATTTTCCAACTCTATTCAGCTTAATTTCACCCATTAGAGCTTGTTTCAGCGGGGTCCCAAGGGAATGTTACTCCCCAGCATCTTCCTCTGACTCTTCCTCCGCTTCTCTCCTCCTTCACATGCACACATCTCACCTCAGGGAGGCTGAGCTTTGCTCCACCATGAGCAGTGCTGGTCCAAACAACCATATCCTCCATAAAATATGCCCCCACACCATCCCAGAGGATTTTCCATGAGGTCACAATACTCTTTTTAGAAGTTAAAGTCACTGACCCTGCCTTGCTGCAGGAAGAGAGGCCCAGGCCAAGTCTAGGACAACCACTGAGGAGAACTTGGCCAGTGCATTGCATCATGGCCAGGTGTGGGTGCCTGCTCCTTATCCACAGCTGAAGAGCAGAACAAGAGCCAGTTTGGGAAAACTGGCACCACTTTGAGATCAGGCCAGAGACTCTGGTGGCATCCTGCACTGAAAATGTACAATAAACCAGGAGGCAAGAAGCTTCTCTGCTGTTGTCATGCTCTGCAGTGTTTGGGGGGAGGATTTGGGGCACCAGATGGGAATTCCTAGACTTTGTGCCCAGGCCATGGAGCACATGGAATGAGCACAGGTTTGGCTTTTTACCATGGGATGCTCCAAAAGAAACAGCAAAGGGCAGGTCCCTCGGGCTGCTCACAGTGCTCTCAACACTCAGGAGAAACCACAGAGCCTCTTTCAGCTCTCCACACTCCACGACCAGTGCTCAGCTCCCTTTTCCCTCATCCAAAGGGTGGATTATTTTAGGAAGGGAGGAGGAAAAGGCAGCAGTGGCTGCTCAGAGCAGAGCCCAGGCAGGCTGGACAGCCCAGGGGTCAGACAGGCACCTCACCCAACACAGAGGTCTGGCTGCAGCCAAAGAGCCCAACTGGTCTCTTACATAAACGGCCTCGGGGCAGCGGCTCTGAGACCACCATAGCAGGCAGCAGATGCTCCGAGGCAAAATCCACCCGTTCCCGAGCAGACGTCACCTAATCAGCACATTGGCTTCTTCCCAAGGCGGTCTTGGGGCACACAGTAAATATCTTACATAAGCACCTCTGGCCTGGGGTCGGATCCAGTTCAGCCGTGT
This sequence comes from Sakesphorus luctuosus, assembly GCA_013396695.1. Lineage (NCBI taxonomy): Eukaryota > Metazoa > Chordata > Aves > Passeriformes > Thamnophilidae > Sakesphorus > Sakesphorus luctuosus. Next base: position 120,349 of record VWZD01001892.1, on the reverse strand, counting down.
TGTACAATGATCTCCACCCGGACAGAGGCACAAGAGGTGGCCTGAGGGGCCAGGAGGGGCTTTCTCCAACATGGACCTGTTACATGGTCATAGAACCCCTTGGTGACCCTTCACAGCTGTGCCAGAGGAGGCTCTGGAAAAAAACTGGCGTATGGAGAAGAACCAGTAATCTCCAGTGACAAAAAAGGACAGAAGAAAGGGTCAAAATGACAAGTGGCTGCTGCCCCCAAACTATTTGTCCTCCAGGATTTGGTACCTGGGTACAAAGCTGTGGACAGCCTGGAAAACCCAACAGCCCTCCACAGCAAAGCCAGCACTTCCAGCCCAGCCACAGCTGGCTGGAATTTTAGTCCCTTCTGTGGTGGAGACATCACATCAAGTCAGGAGACTCTGCCAGCACCACTGGGGAAATTTCAGACCTCAGTCTTCTCCCTGGCAGGTTTGCCCTCAAAGTTCTCAGCACTGTCAGAAACACAAGAGGTCCTTCCTCTGTCCCAAGCAGCCTTCAGGAGACCACTGAATGTGAAAGGCTGGAGAGAGCCCATGGATGGAGACAGCTGGGGGTAAAAGCAGCTGGGCTGGGGCTACATAGGATGGAGAACCTGAGAGCACCTTCAGCACTTCAGCTGGCAGTCCTGGCAGTCCTTCCAGGCTGCTCAAGGAACTAAAAACTGTAGTGAGGGCTGTGCTGGCAGATACTAATTCCTCCCTAAATGATCTCTCTCCAGGCTCACATCTTCAGAGGATTTACCCACAGTTTTTGGCCAAAGAAAAATCCCAAGTAAGTGGTCTCAAGCCTCATTATTGACTTTATTTTCCAGCACCAGCCTTGGGGGACTTGCCCATCCATAGGGCATCCCCTTCTCTGCCAAAGCAGATGACACACGAGCATGGTGGGTTCAGACATCAGCAGGAGGGTGCTCAGAGGCACAGACAGCAAGAGGCCCAGGGAGCAGACAGGACACGACCTGCCCCAGCCTCCTGCTCCTCTTTGACATGTCACTTAAGCACTGCAGCCACCAAAAACCCGTCCCTGTCTTTCACAAAAGGCATTTCACACCAGCCCTCACTGCTAAATAAAGCAGCCCCAGTGCTGCTGCACCACCAGGGGCGGTCCTGGGCACAGAGCAAGGTTAAACTCACCCCTGCAGAATCAGCACCAGCAGCTTCTCCATCATCTCTGGAGCTCCAGGCTGAGCCTGCCAGGCCACCCCCTGCCCAGGGCTTGGGCAGAAAATAGAGGCAGACAGAGAATTTGTGTCTCTCTCACCGCAGCTGGCATAGAGGAAAAAAGCCACAAATATTTGTGCTCTCCTGTTCTTGGCAGGGCCTCTTTGCCCACCACTGGCAGCTCTCAGGGTTTGGGAAAAGGCAAAGAGGTCCATCAGGCAGCCACAGTCCTCAGATCCAGGTACAGCAAAACACATAAAACCTTCAGGATTGCTCAAGTCCTGTCCCCAGGCACACAGCACTAAGGGACACTGGGCAGCTGCAGGATCCAGAGGCAAGTGCTCAAACTTTGTAGAGTGAAGAAATGGTCAAAACCAGCACAAAAATGCCAGTTTTCATCCTCCACTCAAAGGCATGGGCAAGATCCACACCAGACACCTGGGCTGTGCCAAGGAAGCCAGGAGGGCAGTCTGAAACAGCTGTATTTTAGGAAGGTAAAAGGGATCAGCTGCCTGTGACAGGTATTTGAGAGGGGAGGTCTTGAAAAACAGAAGTTCAGTGGTGCCCAGAGCTGTGCAGATGAGGGCCTGAGCTGTGCTTGGGCTTGTTGAGCAAAAGAAAACTGTACATTCAAGTGGGAATAAATTGTTTTTAAGTGAAAGACACAATTATAAAGGTTTTTTTCCATGAGGGTCAAAGCATTTTTTACAATCCAAACAGAACCAGCTCCTCACCAGGCTGTTACACTCATTTGTTTGTCGCAGATTAGTTAAAAGACATTTTCCAAAACAGAAAAGGCAAAGCTGCATTATAAAAAAATTTAAATAATCTCCAGAGTATTCTGACTCTTCTTGAAAACTTCACATTTCCAAAAGCCAAGCTGAAGCCCTGTGATGCTCCTGGTTGCTCCTGTCCCCCATTTTGTGCAGTCCCATGTGACTCCCAGGCGCTGTGTGAGTTTGGGATGGGTGCCAGGCTCTGCAGTGCCGGTGCCGAGCACGCACAGCTGCCGGCACACACCGGGCAGAGCCGCGGCTCAGCCACAGGCACGGAGCTCCCGGCAAAGCTGCGGGCAGGGAGCCCCGAGAAGGTGGGAAAAGGCTCTTCCCCTTTTTCTGGGGTGCTCATTGCTCTGGGGCAAGCCAGGGAATCCCACTGGGGATGTGGGGCATGCATGACAGAGCCCACCAGGTGGTACCGGCTGCTCCGGGATGCTTCGATGCAATGGCTTACAAACACCAGGAAGGGGTGGCTCCCACATGGAGCTGTGCAGAAATTCATGTGGTCCTTCTTCTCAGAAGGGACTCTCTGCTGTGCATGGGTAGCACATGCACCTCGTGTGGGGACACCGCGGCAAGGAGCATCACATATGTGAGGTGGAGTACCCAGAGAGGGTGTGATCCAGGTTCCCAGGAGGACAGGAAACTCCTCCCTCTGCTACAGGAGCCCAAGCCTTAAATCCACCCCCACTGGGTTGGCAATTTGGCTGCCACCAGCTCTATATGCCCATGGGAGAGCAGAAATGATGTATGTCCTTCCATAGGATGCAGCCAGTAGGAGGGGACTGCTGACCATACCAGCACTGAGCTTCCCATCAAAGATACCTCTCTAGAATTCCCTTTTTCTCCCCTCTCTTTCCCTCCTTTCTGGATGCTGGATAAAAAAGGACAAAGCAGCAAAAAGCTTCCCAGCGCCTTGTCCCAACAACCCTGACCCCCAAGCCCCTTGATGTCAGCAAGCTTCCAGTGTAAATTTTTGGGTTGGTTTATCAGGGATCAAACTGTGCTTCTCCCCAGGGGATCTTCCACTTCTTCTCCATTAAAATAAAAAGGAGAAAACTTTTAAAAGCCCACTGTTTAACAAGGCAGCTGCAGGGAGGCTACTCGACTGATTGAGTTTTTACCTGGTCCTTACAGGCAAGCTCAAGTACTTAACATAGAAATGAGGTTTAGTCACAGCGAGGCATTTGGGATTAGAGTTGGCTGGAGAAACTCTGATGAAACCACGTTCCTCCAGAATATGCACTCTTGTCAAAATTGAAATGCTTTGTGAGATTGAATAGGTTTAGCCAGAAGTTCATTTCCTAAAGAAAATCAGAGAGAGGTTGCAGGAAAATTTGTTGAATGAAAAAAGATGTTCTTTTTCTTCTGAGCCCTGCTGGGGTGGATGTTGTTGAAGAGGTTTTTTTGTTTGTTTTGAGGGTTTATTTTAAGTCGTGTATTACTCAGAGAAAAACCTGAAGAACTATTTTCTCTCTAATGACAAGTTTACCCAAACTCAGCAATTCCCCACTCCCTGCTGGCTCACAGGCTGGTGGCCCTGGAGACATTTATGGCTCTGCAAGAGATTCTTGCTGCTGGACTCCAAGGACATCACGACTCAATAAAGACAAGCTATCAACCCCCACCTGGAGTGATCCTGGGGGGGCAAGGGAAGCAGGACCGGGGCAGGCAGCATAACTGCAGGCACCAACAATGACCTTCACTAAGGTGACTCCACAGCTGCAACTGGGAATTCCTCACCCCAGCCCCACACCTTTTGAGGAGCATCACCCCACTGAAAACAGAAGGGATGGGGAGCCCTGAGAATGGAGAGGATGGGTGAGTGACTCAACTTCCATCCAGGATGACAGACCACAGAGGTTTCTGCAAACCTGCTGGTTTCCACTTTCAAACAGTTTTTCTGCCAAAATCCAACATTGTTGCTGTTGGGGAAACCTGTTCTTCAGTCTCTTGGCAAACATTCATGCTCTTGGGTTGGACAGGTAAAACAGCAAGGTCAGGGTTTTACTGGGAGGTTCTTGGGCTCTGGTTTGAGACCAACAATGGCCTGGGCTTCTCCTGCTCCAAGACAGTACCCTGGAGCACAGGTAGGGGAAGAAGCACTGGGATTTCATGGTGTTGGAGCCAGCAGCAACCCCCAGCCCAGCCATGAGGATTTTGCACAGCCCTTCCCTGTGATCACAGCCCAAGGGGCTGCAGCCAACTCCATACTTATTTCAATATGCCAAGAGCCTCCCTTGCTCAGCTCCAGGAGGTAGAAACTCCAAACTCCCTGGGATAGGCTGGTGTCTCAGCAGCCCTGCCTGGAGCAGGTAGGCTCAGAGGAGACACTTGTCCAGGAGTAAGGGCAAGAGGCAGAGCTGCTGGACCCAGACACAGCAAGGGATCCCAGCTATAGCACAAATACAGCCCATGTTACACCAAAATACCTTCCCCAGGCTGCTGGGGGTCTCCAGCTGTACAAGTGTATTTTGGAGGAACAGTCAACAGCCCACAGTCCAAAGGAGCAAAGCCAGTGCTCCTCCAGCCCTGATGCAGCCACTCATTGCCACTCAAACTCAAGGAGGTTTCTGCCAGATCTGAGGCTGGGGTTGCCCAGGAATCCTCTGACTACAGTCCCTGTAACCCCAGCTGAGTTCTGACCATCCAAATCAAGCAGTTACTGGGGGAGGTTTGTTTTTGCTCCCCTCCCCTTGCTTTGGGATGAGGAGCTTTATAAATGACTTCCGCTTAATCTCATTGCCAAGCACCATCGACAGCTTCGCCATCACATCGTGCCCTGAAGACAGACAGAGTTTTTTGCCCTGCCTTAAAAAGGACATTGTTTGCAGAACAGAACGAACAACATGTGAAAAGGAGAAGGGAAAAAAAAAAGAAAAAAGAAAGAAAGATCTGTGATATTTGCTGGAAGAAAAACCCGCTCATTTGTTCGGATGAGGATTCTCAGCACGTACAATCTCAGGAACAAAAGGAGATGCTTGTTCTCCACCGTGTTTGTGTCAAGAGTCCTGTAAATATTCAGGGGTGTTTGTGCTGTAGAGATGATTTCCAACCTGCCCTCAGAAACTGCTCCCAGCACCCCCAAAATCCCTCCTGAGGGGTCCAGCCCCATGGATCCGGATGCTGAGCCCTTCTCTTTATATTCAGTAGCAAACAGTCTGTTCAAATAGAAGTCACCACAATAATAAAATTCCTTTGGGAAGAAGTTTTGGGAAGAAGCACAGCTCCATCTGACCTTGCTGGTGCTCCACAAGACGTAGGTCAAACATTTTAATTGCCAAGTCACTAATCCCCCACGCGCAGCATTTCAATGTTTGTATTGCTGCGGACTCGCTGCCTTCTGAAGCCGTGGGGGGAAAGAAACAGCAGCTGGATTGATGGGCCAGTAATTCCTGCCGAAATACAGCCTGGGTCCAACTGCTCGGGATGAATGGCTGCGACTGCAGGGAGAGGGGAGCGGAGCACGGGGGAGTTGCTGCTCCACCAGCTGCATTTCCAGTTGGATTCAAAGCTTTTCCCACCTTCCCAGGACAGCGGCTGCATCCTCCAGCATCCCAGCACAACTGCCACAACTACACAGGAACACACTCTCCAAACCTCCCCTCTCCTATCACTTTTGAGAAACTCGGAGCTAAACAGGCATTTCATTTTGAGGAGCAAGCAGAGAGCGAGGCAGCCCCACCGGCGGGAGCTCCTGCCAGCATCTCCCACTCCTGCAATGCAGCCACCTCCAGGCTGCAGCTCGCTGACACCCGAGACTCCCTCGGCAGGGACAGCTCCAGAAACTGCCTCAAAGCTCCCCGAGGAGTTTGAGGAGACCGAGTGCAATTACCCGTGGTGGAATTTGACTCACACGACAAAATACTACGGCAGGAGTCACGGCTCCTGGGTCACACAGGGACAGGAGAAGGGGAAGAGGACCCTGAATCATCGAGTCTAGACCCTGTCATCACATTGCATAATCCAGTTTGGAAATCTAGCACGGAAATCTTAAAATTAGCTCAATTTTCTACCCCCAGCTGCTGCTGCCATCCTGCTCTGCAGTTGCCTCCTGAGGATGCTCCTCTCCAGGCATGTCCACCTCAGGGTGGGCTTCCCCACCTGTCAGGACACACAGGGGTCCCACACAAGGACACCTCACCTTGGGGCTGATTTCCCACTTAGGCACAACCAGCATTAGCTCAGTGACAGCACCTCTAAGAGGAAAGAAAACAGGGAGGAAGGGTGGTGTTTGCAGTGTAGAAAACATCACATTTTCAGGCCAGAAATGAAAGGTCAATTATTTTATAATCTCTCAGGTACAGGAATGGTCTCGCTCTTCAAACAGGATTTAACGAGACAAAGTGCTGGCCCAGAACAGCAACGTTGCTGCAGACCTGAGCACCAATAGTAAATTCTGATGAAGGCAGAGGTGACATCATTAAAATGGAGTGAGTTGGATTCTGCCCTGATATCTACCCCTATAAATCCCAGACAAAGGATTTTCTAGATTACATATGCACATTCCTTTCTTTCCCTGCTGCTTCATTAAATAACACAGTGCCCCTTTCCCACCACATGCACTTTCCCAGCACTTTGCAACAAGCAGGTCTGGTGCTTTGGGTCCAGGGCTATCCAGGGAAGATACCCTGGGGAAAGAAGAGAGTCTGGGGTTTTTTTCCCCTATTTTCCCCTTTAGCTTTTGCAGTGGATGGAAAGCTCAAGTTGTGATGCTGGCAGCCCCCAGAGTTTGGAGCATGGCAAAAGGAGTTGGGTACTTTTCCTTGGCTGCACCAGATACCTGGGACGTGACCCTGTCTGCTGGGGCATCACATGGAGATGCCTCATTTTCAGTCTCACTTTTGCAAGTAAGAGAACTTTGATTTTTATTTTTTTCCCCTCCTTGGACTCTGTCATGCAGGAGAGTTATCCCCAGTTTTGGGATCCAGGGGGGTGGAAGAGGCTGTGCCTGCTGAGGTACAAGATTTCTTTGCACCATTCCCCTCACATCTGGCCACTGTGAAGGGCAGTGTTTATGCAATTACTGCCCAAAGCACATCCTCCTGAAATCAGGGAACAGGTTACAGGGGATGCTGGTCTCTAAACCAGGATGGTCCTTCAGTGCATGAAGTGCCACTGTGTCCCACAGGGACAATTATCAAGTGGGAGAGTCAGTCATCCCAAGCCAAAGCCATTAGTTACTAAACAGGGAAGAGGGCTTAAAGCTCTTATGTTTGAACATGTTAGCTCAGCCCTTTAGGGAACTCCTGATGTGCCAGAGCATCTAATCTCTGCAAATCACTTTTATTCAGCCTTGCTCTGGGTTTTCCTTTTTAATCAACTTAATCTTTATTCATGAGGTGTGTTGCTGCATTACAGAAACGCCCAGATTCTGAGCATCAGGCTCGGGGAGCGGAAATTGAGGAAACTTGGTGTTTGTTCCAGGCAGGGCTTAAGGTCTGGAGTAATTTATCTGGACTTGTGGCAGGCCCCAGCACTCCTCCATGTCCCAGCAGGGAGGAGGAGGAGCAGGAGGAGGGAAACAGCCCAAGTTCTCAGAGGACAAGCACTACACCCCGAGGCTGGCACGCGTTGAGCAGCACGTCTCATTGCTACACTTAATCAGTGAGGTCCCTGCTCACCCAGCCTTGACAATGGAGCCTTTTAAAATAAATAAAGAAATAAAAGCTTCTGTGAAATAAAAATAATAAATTAAAGGGATCAAAGAAACAAGCGACTGGCAAGTGACAGCGACATGAAGCAAAGAATAAAGGAAGAGTTAATGGGATTTTGAGGGGAGAAGAAGGGCAGGAGGGAGGGGTTGCTCCCAGAGAGAGTGGAGAGCTGTGATGCCACGACACCATGACCTGTCCCACGTGGGCTCAGACCCTTATCCTGATCCATCCCCACCAAAGGCACAGTTTTATGAGTCATCTCTAAAATGGGATGTAGGCAGAGCAGGGCAGGATGGAGCAGAGTTTGACACCCAGCACAAGCTCCTGGGAGCAGACTGGGACACACCAGTGCTGGCACTTCTGTTTTGGGAAGACAGGAGCAATTTCCATGTGTGCTTCCCCAAAAGCAGTGAGCCATCACCTGGGGCTTCCCAAGAGGTCTGAGCATGACCCTCATCCCCACAAATCAGTCCCAAAGCACCCCCAGTTTCCCCAGTGCAATCAGCAGCTCTCAGCAGCCTGCAGTGCCCTCACTTGCATCCTCTGAAGATCAGCTCCCCCCCACCACGATCCAAAGGTACTAATGGGATTGTAATTCCTCTAATGAGCTGTAATTAATTAATTACCCTGTTAGCAAAAGAGCTTTACATTTTTTGGCAAGCACGGTGCCAGTTTGTAGCTGGGGGGAGGCTCCTCCCCAGCACCGTCAGGCTCCCATCGTGGCTGCAGAGGAGCTCGTTCCCTTCTGCCTCCGTTCCACAGTCCATCCCTCAGGGAAAGGGCCTTGGAGCAGCCTCACAGCTCGCAGCTCTCTCCCAGATTACAGACAACCAAGTCACAGACATTAATTCAGAGGGGTCACAGACATCTCCTCCCTCAGCCCCTTGAGAACATCAATCCCCTCTGGCAAACTTAACAAGACAAACACACCACGGGCAGAGAACAAGAGATACCGAGACCCTCCGTGCTCCCTGCAGGGCAGGAATATGACATGGGAAATTCCAAAAAGCACTAACACTAGAGCCAAAGTAATGTCTGTGTCAAGCAGCACAGCAGTCCCAGGATGCTCCAACCCACACTGCAGCCTCCTGCATGCCTGGGATGCTGGATTGCACCCCTGCATGGCAGCCCCCTCTCTCAGCTTGGCTTCTCCATTACCTCCACACTTAATAATTTAAGCATCACTGTAAAGGCATTAAAGTTTCAGGGACTGGCACGTTCAAAGCACGATGAAGGGCTCAGGGATGAGGCAAGTGCTGCTGGTTAACCCTGCACTGTGCAGTCCACGAGGAGCAGGTCCCTGCCCCTCTGCCCCCGTGGACAAGCCCTTTTCTCCCTACAGATCCTGTCTTCCTGGATCTGCTTTCCAAGAGCATTCACTCTAGACTGTAGGGGAGGTTTGCTCATCATCAGGTGTCTCTAAAAAAATCCTAATAGAGGGGGGGTTCTTCCCAGGGAGTGTGGCTTTTTATAGAGCACATGGCTTTGCGTGGAGCCAGCTCCGAGCAAGGGTTACGAGTTACCTTTGGCTGGCTGAGGAGGAGGAACAGGAGGGTTTCTGCAGGAGCAGATGGAGCTGCCATGCCTGGGAGCCAGCCCAGCCCTGCTGCGGTGACAGACTGTCCCACGCCGCCTCCCCCGGCGATGCTGCACCGAGACCCCCCTGTGGGAATGGGGGGAGGCACCGAGGGGCTGAGCACAGGCACAACTCAGCCCCCACCTGATTCCACACCCCACAGCCCTCCTCCAGCATCCAATTCACCCTCCTTGTTTCCTCCTATATATAACCAGAAGGCCAGGGAGGAGGATGCCTCTGTTCTCTTTAGGCTCAGCTGGAGAAGAGTACACCATCTTCCCTCCAATATCCACACCAATTAAGCTAATTGCACCCCCTTGGGTAGCTGATGCTGGTTCCTTGATCAAGAATCCCAGGGGCTTTGGGTCCTGCTGCACTTTGGGGGGATACAACCCCCTTGTGTGTAGGATGAGATGCCCCAGATAAAACTCTTTAGGCACATTATTTTGCTCCTAGAGATTCACTGAGAGCAGAGCCCATCCCTCCATGGGGCAGCAGAGATTTGGGTTTGGTTGAACCCTGCCTGTGGAGCAGCAGGGCCAGGAGGGGTTTGGGGCTGAGAATGCGAGCAGGAGTGCTCAGACAGCCCCTTTCCTTACTGCATCTCCAAAAATGAAGTGCTGTTTGAATGCAGGATGAGCGGGGCCATCTGAGCCGAGGCTGCCGCCAGAGTGGGGTTTGGTGTGCCAGGAGCAGCTCGGCGATCAATCCTCCCCCGTGACACCGCCTGGGCCCGGGCACAAGGGAGCATTACCTTGATTAAAAGAGATGGGTGAATGCAGCGCTGGGTCCCAGCAGCCTCCCCGGACAGCAGGGCAGGACTGTCCCTTGTCACCGAGTCCAGCTCCCCGAATCCCAGGTGACAGCGGGGAGCCCGGTGGGTCCCCAGGACGCCGCTTGGCACCGCGGGCCACCCGCCATCTGACGCTCCCAGGGGCTGGCCCTCCTTGCCAGGCAGCCAGAGGTTGTTTCACTCATTAATCGAGCATTCGCTCCTCTGAGGATGCTCCTGCCCTTTCAAAGCTTCTCCTGCTTTGTCACCTGCCTTTTCAGGTGCTGCAGACACAAAAGCCCCTGCTCTCTGTGCGATGCCACCAGCACCCCAAGGTACAACCCTGGAGCAGATCTAATGACGCCACAGGTCACCCTCTTCCTCTACCCCCCAGTCATTGTCCCAGTTTCCAGCCTTGTTTCATCACTTTTGTATTTCAAAGTGATTTTTTGAGAAATTTATTTCATGGCAATATTATCATCGAATCCCACGACAGTTTGGTTTGAAAGGGACCTTGAAGCTCATTTCCTTCCAAACCCCTGACATGGACAGGGACAGCTTCCACTAGACCAGGTTGCTCCAAGCCCCATCCAACTTGGCCTTGAACATTTCCAGGGATATAAACTGGTGCCTTGTGTTTTGAAGACACCTTCTCAGAGCTGCCCCAGCACCAGATCCTGCTGCAGAGTCATATTTGTCCCAGACTGGCCCCATTTGTGCTGGTCCCTCCCCCTTCCCGTCTCTGGGAGCTGCAGCCAACTCCCACAGGGACCCTTTCCAGGTCCCTTTTCCCTCTCATGTTGTTCTTGCACCTGCTTTAGTTTGCTGAACATCAAATATTTTATTTATTTGCTCTCTGGAAAGTTACTGGGGAGATTTCCTAGAACAGGAAATACTCAGTGCTGTGAGCTGCTCCTGGGGGTGCACAAAGTCCAGCAATGGTTCCAACCAGCATTTTAGGTGTGCTTTGAATGTGCTTTTTTATATCATCATCCCTTTTGATCTGGGCCTCTGACCAAGCCGTGAACTTGTGCTGCCTCACTGGCGCTGCCAAGATCTCAGTGCCTGCCAGTGGGAGGGCAGCGCCTGGCTGTGGCTCCTTGCCTGGCACAAGTCCACCTCCATCCACACAACCACTCTCCATCCGTATGTCCACCTCCATCAATACATCCACCTCCATCTACACTCCCACCTCCATCCACACATCCACTCTCCATCCATATGTCCACCTCCATCTACACTCCCACCCTCCATCCACACATCCACTTCCATCCAACCGTCCACCTCCATCCCCACATCCACCCATCCACACACTCACCTCCATCCAAGCATCCACTCCCATCCACACATCCACCTCCATCCACATATCCACCTCCCTCCAAACGTCCACCTCCATCCCCACATCCACCCATCCACACACTCACCTCCATCCAAGCATCCACTCCCATCCACACATCCACCTCCATCCCCACATCCACCTCCATCCACATGTCCACCCATCCACACATCCACCTCCATCCAAGCATCCGCTTCCATCCAAACATCCACCCTCCATCCACACATCCACCTCCATCCACACATCCACCTCCATCCAACCTCCATCCACACTCCTACTTCCATCCACGCTCCTAACTCCATCCACACATCCACTCTCCATCCACCTCCGCCTCTTTCCAAGGTGAGGTCCATCCCCCAGGCACAGCGTGGGGCAGCAGGACCCTCCGATGGCCGAGGCCCTCCACCCTCACGGATGGTTGCATGGAGGAGAAGCAAGGCCCGTGTTGGCCGGTGAGCCCAAGCTGGCACTGTGGTCCCAAGGGCTCCCCACGCTGCCCCAGTTCCCTGCTTGGGGTGTCAGGATGATGAAGCCGAGCCGAGCTCTCCGGAGCAAGCACAGCACCCGGCAGCTCCCGTAATTAATGGCACCGCCAGCACTTCCCTGCCGGGCCATGAATAAAACATCGTTGCTGAGGACCCAAACTTTGAAAAATCTCTTTTTTTCCCCCTGTTAATTATATTTGGCGGGACACTGTGCTTTTATTATTGTCTCCTGCTTAATCAGGGAGGTGGAGGCTGGTTTGGGGCCACTTCCTTCAGGCTGGCACCCTGTTTCCTAGAGGGATGGCACAATTGCCAGAGAGATTCCCCCCCCCCTCCATCAAATCCCCTTCCCACTCTTGGAAAAGCATCCACCTCTGCATCTTTGAACCTGCTTGATCTCTAGATTTGCTACAGCCATTGGATTTTTTGGCAGTTCTGGGCCCTTCAGCATCCAAGATCCTCTCCTGGAAACCAGCCTCCCCAGACTCTTTTCATCTTGCAAATATTTTTGCCACATATCCAGCCTATGGACATGGAGCTATCCATTTTCCTTGTGAAAATGGGGCTGTACCCTGCCCCTGCCCTCCTTAGTTTGGAGAATGAGGGAGCAGATAGAGTGACACATAAGCCAAGGGAGTCCAGGCACTTCAGAGTAACTCCTGGCATGAGTTTCAGCACATCTCCATGCCTCAGTTTCCCCGTTTCTCTATAAAATCCACTGAACTTTCCCTGCCTGTCTTTGGCTGGAGCAGCAGTTCCCAGGGCTGGGAACAGCTCAGAGGGAAAGCAGAGGGATGCAGGATGCTCTCAGCTCTCAAACGAGACCCTGAACATTTTCTTCTGCCTGCCCACCCTCCATAGCTTATATACATTTCCTCAATCCCCACAAACAACCCAGTGTATTCATACATGTCAGACCTGTGGCATGGAGAGGTTTGTCCTCCTGAATGCTTCCTGGGAGGCTGAGCACTGTGTTTTGTGCCAAAAGCCAATCCCACCCTGCAGCTTCTGCAGGGAGAGCAGCTCCCATTGCCTCTTGGCTTGGGGAGTCAGAGCTGTGTCAGAAGAGAGCTGTTGCCTGCACATATCCAAGTGTCTGAGCATCTCCCTCTGAGGAGAAAGGTGAAATTCTACCCCAGCTTTGCTGGCTCCAATCCAGGAGCTGCATTAGCAGAGCTTTGCCAGGTCAGAATCAGACCCAAAGCCAGGTCCTACTGTTGCACAACTGTCTCAGCCACTCAAAGTGCTGCCACCAGCAAGAGGGATGATGTCCTGTGCTGGGAGCCTGGGCAGAGACACCAGGATATGAGCTCAGGATTGTGCCATGCTGGGACACTGGAGCATTGTCCCCTTGCAGGTGGCAACAGCCAGAACATGCATTTCTGTGATATTTTTGGGCTGTGGTTCTGCAGGTCATGTCGGGCAGCCCTCAGGCTGCACAACACAGCTCTGCCCACAGCAGGTACCACAGCTCTGCCCACACCATCCCCAGCCAAGGGGGACCTTCAGCAGAGTCCCGAGCTCTGGGAGACACGGCAATTTCCTGCTTGAGCAACAAGCACTTTGCTGCTCGCCGGATACTCTGCCAGCCAATTTTCTCTCCCTGGGCTCCTTCCAGCTCAGTGCAGGGCTGCAGCCAGCAATCAACAGATCCAACCTGTTTGGGATGGACGCTCAGCCCATCTCCCCCATCCTGCAAGGTGCTCTCTCCTTCCCTTGCACATCCCAGGGGGGCTGATGGCATCCTCTGCCTGTCCTCCCATGCTTCTGTCTTCCTGAAGGTCCTGGGAATGTTCTGCTCACAGTGAGATCTGTGCCACAGCTCTCACAAGCTGGAGTGTAAGTGCGTCAAGTGCTCTCAAAGAAAAGAACTGGCACCGTTAGCACCGGGAAATAGAGTCTCATTCACTCACATGTGCTAAGGATGCTCTGCTGGATCTTTAAGAGGAGTCCTGCAAAGGGAAAGGATCTTCTTGTAGCTTTGTCACCACAGAGAAAGGCTAAAGCTAATAAAGGAAATTGATTCTAGCAAGGGGGAGAGGAACTAAGGAGAGGAAAATGACTGAGTAATCTGAATGGGACCATTAAAAATCCCCTGGTGCTCTCCAGTGCAGCAGAGATGAGCAGGAGGATTTGCAGCCAGGCTGGGACTCGGATCTGCTGCTGAGGGTTTGCTCAGACTTGGGTGAACTGCTTCATCTCATCCTGTTTCCCTGCCAGGGAAGCACCGCCAGTCTTGATTCCTCAGTAAAATCTCCAGGTTGTGAGGCCCTTTGAGACCTCCCAACGCAGGGAGAAGCCATAGAGAGGCAGAGCATGGCACGCCGGGGTGGTGGGAGCAGCAGATACAATCTGTGCTGCTTTCTGCAGCTCACTCTTTGCTCAGATGCTTTCATCAGCCTCAGTTAATTGCTCATTTGATGTCTCTGGGATCCTGGTGCTGCAGGTCAGCCCTGGCTCTGTTCCAGGTGAGTTCCTGGCCCCATGCCCATCGCAGCCAGAGCGTGAGCCTCCAGCCCGCTGAGACATCAATCCCCACCAAACCCAGCCTTATCCCACACACCAAAGCCAACACATTCTCTTTTGAGCCAGGGATTTTTATAAAGGCAGTGAGATCAAGACCTCAAAGTAAAGGCAAAGCACACACAGGACATATGAGATCAGTCTTTGTGAAACTGGGCTGTGTGATGGCCGAGGTCTCACCTCCACTGGTGTTGAGGTGAACCCTTCCCTTCCTGCATGTCTCAGGGAACATCTCTTCATCTCCCTGGGAATGGAAACCAGCCTTCCTGGAGCCACAACAAGGACTGGGGCTTTGCTGGGCCTGGTACCAGGAGGCAGCAAGCTTTCCCAAGCCCTCCTAATACAAATAATAAAGAGGGATTTGAACAGGCCAGCAAAGATGGACCCAAAGCAATCCCAGCGGGAGCATATTTTTATAAGCCAAGGCTGTAAGAGAAAGGGCAGGAAACCTGACCCATCACAAATCACTCTCCTGTCACTTGCTGTAATCTAGAAATGCTCTATTAAAAACAAGAGCAGCCCTGGCAGTGCAGCAGAGTCGAGGCCAGGGAGAAGGGCAGCTCGAGTTCGGGTCTGGCTGCCAGGTGGGAGGAAGTCTCTGAGGTTGGGAAGTGCTGCACTGCTCTGCTCTGGTTTGTAGAGATATGGCTTGGAATGGGTTACACAGATAGCTCTGTGGCATCTGTCACCCACAGCCAGCACTTGTAGAGGGGGCAGGGGTCTCTCTCCCTCCTGGCTGGCTGGGCTTAGTCACAAAAGGGCTCAGAACAGAGCCCTGTGTTTCCAGTTAGTCCCCAAAAATGCACTTCCCAGATGAGGCTGGGGCAGGGGGCCTCCTGGGTCCAGCTTGCAGTGAGCAATCAATGAGTCAGACCCAGTGTAATGGAGTGGCTGTGAGCCCTGTGGCCACCACTGCAGCAAAAAACATCAGCTAACAGTGATTCACCAAAAAAAAGAGGTTCTGGGGCAATGGGAGCTCTTTGCCAGTTCAGCACAAAGTAAGGTGATAATGACAGGGGGTATGAAACAAAATAATTCAAGTTTTGAATTGAAGCACTTGAGGGCTTCCACAGGGAGTGTTTTTCCTTGGGAAATGCAGATTCCCATTTACTTTGAGGTTTTCTGGGTGAGACCTTTGACAGCTTTTTAACATTTTCCATTTTCACACCCAGCTGCTCTGATCACAAAGGATGAAGCAGCTCCAGAGGAGGTCAGAAGCACCTCAGAGAGCAGTGGGAACCTCCTCCCTCCTTCCTTCCTCAGCTCCATCACCATTTCCACCACCACCAAACCTATTTTCTCACTTAACTCCCTTGGGAGAACCAAATGCCCTGGACCACTTCAACTCCAAACACCAGTCAAAAGGTCTGGTGATCCCACGAATCTCCTGGACATGGGAAGAGCCCAGAGCAGGGCAGGGTGAGGTGCCCCCAGCCCAGCACCCTCCTGCACCATCCTCTGTGGCTGGTGCACACCAGCTTGCTCAAATAAAGCCCATCTGTGCAGATTAATTACCAGAGGATGTTTGCTTTGTTGCAGAAGCTGATTGGGTGATGAAAGTTTAAACAGGATGGAGAAGGCAGAATGGAGCATGGTGTCCTAGAGATGGAACACAGTCAGATCCCCATGGCAGCACCCCTTGAACCCTGGGCACTGTGAGCACCTCACTGGCACAGGCACAGAGACTGGGATCCACAGAGAGCCACCAGCCCTGGGACAACCTGCCCCGCAGTTTACAGGAGACACAACATGACTTGTCCATACACAGAGTAAAAATTCCCTGTTGGTGATCAAAAGTCCAGAGTCCTGTCAGCGACAGCCCAGTGTGCTGCAAACAGCCCCCAGGAGCAGGCACAGAAAAGCTGCTGATGAGACAGGGAAGGGCAGAGCAAGGAAAACCCTTTGCAGAAAAAGCTCCCCCAAAACAAGCACCTGTTTTCACCTTCTTGCCCAGCCGGGTAAGAAAAGCCCTGCTTGCGCACTTGAGCATGTTGCTGCACCCCAAGATAGACCAGGAAACCACCCTGAGTCCCTTCAAGCACCAAGATAATCCCCAAACCACCACATCCACTCTCCCATTCACCATTGGGGGCAGCCAAGGAGGTCAGCCCTGGAGAAAAACACCCAGATCTCCTCCTAACCCTTCCAGGTCCTATGGGAGATGGCTGGTTCATCTCCTGAGCCTCTAGGACACTTCCAGAAGACATGAACCTCTGTAGATCACTCCTCTGAGCCTCTAAATACCCCATCCTGGTAACAAGGAGCCTCCTGGACCTTGGTGGGAAGTGAAGCAAGGCTGGAGCAGCCACATGCACTCCCCATCCCATCCCGCCTCACCCACACGGACTCACACTCACCCCTCTCCTTTCTCAACTCCCTGGAGATGGCTCTTGGAGCTCTCCTCTTGCTCCTACCTCCCAAGCACTGATGGAGAAGGACCTCACCTCTTTGGAGCCAGCCTTTGCCACCCTCTTCTGCCACTGGAGCTCAGAGGGGACCACGGTGTCTCCACTCCTCCTGTGAGCAATGCTGAGGAGCCAGGGGACATCAGAAGCTTCAAGATGTTTCCCTGTGGATGGATCAAGAGCAGGAAAAGGGCTGGGGAAGAAGGAGAACCTGCATTCGAGCCAGCAACACTTGCTCAACCACTGGTTAGTGGCTCCACAGGAAACACCTTCCCGTGCTCACCTGGAAAGACATGTTCCTAGTGAGGCAAGGCCATCAGTGGGCAGGGAGTGGACAGGAGGCTGCAGGAGATACACCCCTTGGCACAGGCAACCTCGCTCTTGGCCACAGCTGGAGAGGGGAAGAGGCTGCCAGCAAGTCCTTCATGCAGCATCAGGTGTGCTATGGCCATTCCTAAGGGTAAAAGGGCTTTCTCATCCAGGACTAACCCAACCCAGGCTTGCTCCAAAGTGGCTCCAGTATTTGACATCCTAATACACCTTTATGTGCTGTAGTTTTATTTTAGACTGAAGCTGCGAGGTCACACACGAGGCTTTTGGACAAATGTTTCCGCCTTCCCCTTCCTGAGCTGCTCCAGGATGGGGCCCTGAAGGGACACAGCACACTCCAAGTCCAAGCTGTGGCTGCTTAAAACCAGTAACGTGGCGGAAAAATGGGTGGGTCATGAAGATGTGGCTTCAAGGCCAGGTTGGACGGGGCTCTGAGCAACCTGTTCTAGTGCAAGGTGTCCCTGCCCATGGCATGGGGTTAGAACAAGATGATCTTTAAGTTCCTTTACAACCAAACCATTCTGTGGTTCTAAAGCTTATATGACCCTTATGACATAGGCAAATCCTGGGCTAAGTATCAGGGGATGAGGAAGTGGTGGAGGAGGACCCCAGGCTTCACCACAAGCTCACCTGGACATCTCAGCACTAGAGAACCTCCCAAAGGGCTGGCTGAAAGCATTGCAAAGGGCTGGGGACAGCAGAAACCTGGGGCAGGAGCCAGACAGGTCTCACTTCCTTTGTGGAGAACAACACAAACCTGCCTGTTGCAGTCATGGCAGAGCTGATGGATATCAATGAGATACCCAGGCCCATCCCAGCATGGAGCCACTCCATGGGCACTCTGCCCCTGCCAACTCCCATGGATGGTACCAGATATGGCTGCCACGCTCCAGGACACAACACCTGCTGCCCCAAGGCTCTCCCACTGACCTGCCCAGAGCACAGGGCACAGCAGAAGGATCCATGCTCTGGCAGGAGAAGGTTACTCAGAGTAAAAGCATGTGCTCATGTGTCATAAAACCAAGCACTGAGTCCTCTTCCCACCACGCTGACCGCGGAGCTGGGCGGGATCTCCAGTGCTCACCACAGCACTCCAGTGGCCTCCCTTTCCCATCACACCCCTACCAGGTGGCTCCACCACATCCCTCAGAACATGGACATGGGCTGGAGGAGAGGAGACCTGCAGGGACGTGACAGGAGCCATCACATCCCCAAGGGATCCAGCATGGCTCTCTCAGCTAGCACCAGCCTTGCCTCATGACATGTCACATGTTGCCCTTTCCCCTTCCATGCCATGATGGTGACAGGTGTTCAGGTCAAAGCAGCACAGCTCCACTGTCATCAGGAGCATGACTTCCCTGCTCATGATGAGGGGGTTGGAACTAGGTGATCTGTAAGGTCCTTCCAACCCAAACCATTCCATGATTCTGTGACTCACAGCCGTTTTCCAAAGGCTGGTCTTACCCCACCCAGGTGTTGGATACTTTCCTTGCTCAGAGCTCTCTTCAGATGCTGCTCCAAACAGCTTCTGGGTGGATGAACAAGGCCCATATCATCTGCCTTGCCTTCCCACACCACCATGAGGTCACATGCCTGTTCTGGTGCAGAGCCATGGCTGCTCCAGGCTCAGAAAGTCTGGGACAATAAGTGGGAAAATGCTGGTTTTGCAAGGGACTGTGACAACACAAGTGAAACAAAGCCCTACCTGGGAGAGGTGCAGCTCAAGCCAAGCCAGGAAGCATTTCATGCCAACCACAAGTGAAGGAAGGGGAGGAGGAGAACTGGATGAATCTCTGGACAATCCACCATTTGCCACGTGGCTTTGCAGGATGTTCACCAGTTTTCACAGCCCTGAAATGGAGATCTCTTGTTCACAAACACCTGATAGTGTCTGGTGACATCAAAAGGCTGTGGGGTCAGGATGAAACACTCCCATAGCCATGAGTCAGCCCATAGCGTTGCTGTGGACAGGAAGCCCATGAGTCACGGCTCACAGCCAGCTTGGAGATGACCACCAAGAACATCACTGTTATGTATAGCCAAGATGCTGATCTGGGCAGGGAGACCCCAGCAGCTGCCCTGAGGCAGGGGCCACACTGTGCATCCCCAGCACATCCCCTCCTGGGCAGCTGCTGCTCCCATCTCCTGGGTCCCTAGTCTGGATTCCCAACCCAGATCTGGGTTCCTGTGCCCCCTTTACCCAGGTGACTCTCTCCATCCAACAGTCAGTCTCTGTGTTAAAGCCAACGTTGCCAGTTGCCTAAATAAAAAATTTCCCAAGTCTCTCCTTCCATGTGTATCGCCATTGGAAAGAAACATATGGAACAACAAACACAGAGTTTGCAGAGGAAGTTCTTACATAATTTATCTGTAAACCAAATGGCATTAATGAGATGCAGGAACTCCTGGATGAAGCCTTTCTTCCAGACTGAAGGTTTGGCTTGTCCAGCTTTGCCAGCCAGACCCCACCTGGGTGGCTCAGGACTTTCCTCCCATCCCACAGCCAGCCTTCATCTCAGACTCATCCTCTACCCCCCTCTGCACCCTCGTTTTTGAGGCATTTGGGCTGTGCCTCGCTGGTGGTGACCGAGCAGCTGTGGGCACAGCATGCAGGGCTGCAGGGCCAGGAGCAGAGCTTGCCAAGGGATTTGAAGCAGGGCTGGTTCTGAGGAGCTGCCCTTTGCTTCGTGCCTCCCTTCCAACTGCGTGGTGCACTCAGCCAAATATCATTAAAGGTTTATCCACACACTGATCACTTTATTTGCCTTCAAAGCTGGAGTGAGGTTGCTCTCCCCAGGGAGAGGTGGTAGATGTTGCACCATCTTCCAAACCAACAGAGGATGCCAAGGCACTCCAAGCTCAGTTGGCCGAGGGAATTGGCCAGGACACTTTGGAAATAAACGGCGATGCCTTCAAAGTGAAGAAGGGGTTGATAAGTGGGGAGTGGGGAGAGACATTTTGGCTCCTACTGGGTAATTATCACCTATGGAAAGCTGAGGAGTTTGCTGGTGGGAGGGAAATTATAGCCTATCAGAAAACCAATCTCTCCCAAATCCAGTCTCTTCAGTGTTCAGGAGTGTTTGGGCTGGTTCCAAGGCTCAGCTTCTGAAGGTGTTGGGAGAGGTCCCTCAACAGAGCTCCAATGCTCTGGAAAGCAGAGATTGCATCCCTTTTGCATCCCTCTGTTTGAAGGGACACAAAAACGGGTGACGCGTCAGGGTGAGAGGCTGAAGGAAAACAAACGGCTTCGTTCAGGAGAACCAGCCATGGCGAGATGAAAAGTGACTTAATTACAGTAAGTCCCTTTACAACAAAACTGCCAGGTGCTAAAAGAGTTTTTAATTTAGCAGAGAAAGGCAGAACAACACGAAGCATCTGGAAGCTGAACCCAGAGAAAATCCAATTAAAAATCAGGCAATGCTGTGAGTAGAACAAGCTCTGGAGTGATGGATTATTCATTCCACGATGTCTTGAATTCAAGAGAGGGGTAAAATAATCGATCCTTCTAGGTCTGTATCTGTTGATGAACACTTGGACTCAACTTCTGGGAATGTGCTCATTCCACTGAGGAAGCAAGGCCCCAAGTTTGGGCAACTGAGAAGTGGATGATGGAGGACAACCCACAAGTCCTACAAGGTAAGTTGCACCATTTCATGCTTGGAGGCATTAATAACCCAGAACTAGCAGCCAACTCCATGGAAACCAACTGGTAGTCACTGACAAGTTCTCCTGTTGCTATAGGAACAGGGCCCAAACAAATAAAAATTACCTATAATTTTTCCTTCCCAAAGTTCTCCCACATTACATTTCCATAGCAACTAATTAGCTCATTAGTGATCTGAACCAAACCAGTGGAGGTGTGAACCCAACCAGTGGACCAGTGGAAGTGCCCGGCTGCCATGCCCAGCTCCATCCTCTCTCGTGGTGAGATCAGACCAGCCATTAAGAGAGTTTATGTCAGTTTTGAGGGGAAAGGCTTGAGCACGAGGAGTTGGGTATCTCGGGGCTGGATTCCTTCATGCCTTCCCCATGATACCTCTGACACAAATAACACTTGATCCCTTCTATTTCCAGCTGTCACCTTACACTTCAGTTTCTTGGCCTTGTTCCTTTCCAGACCTCCAACCTCCTCCAGGGCCAGTGTTGCTCTGTTGGACAGCTGCTTGACTTGGCAGTGTCCTCTCGTCCTTCTGGCCAAGACATTCAGGTCTCCTGGTTTGTCACTATCTTCTGCACCAAGTCAGGACACTGCAGGGGCCTTGCAGGAGTCTCTGATTTACACTCCACAACCACATCCCTTTGTCCTCCTCGGGCAGTTCATAGGACTGAGATCAGCTCAGTTGGTTAAAACTTGGTTGAAATAATGCCAAGGTCATGGATTCAATCCCCTGTATGGACCACTGACTTAAGAGTTGGACTCGATGATCCTTGTGGGTCCTTCCAACTCAGAATAGTCTGAGATTCTGTCTGTGATTCTGTGTCTTCCATCTCCATCCCTGGAAGCATTCAAAGACAGATTGGACAGGGTTTGGAAAAACCTGGCCTTGTGGAAGGTGTCCCTGCTCATGGCAGGGGGTGGAACTGGATGATTTTTAAGGTCCCTTTCAACCCACACCACTCTGTGACTGTCTGATCCAAGGAGATGAGATGCATTAAACCACAGGCTGAATCAAACAAACAGCAATAAGATAAATTGCCCACAGCCACCTGCTCCCTGAGAAAAACTGCTGCGCCATCTAAACAAAGTGAAACAGGGCTGTGGAAGGTGAAGAAAAGTTCAGACAGTGCAGGTACACCAAGCCTCAGTCCTGGGAACCTGCAGACCCAGTGCAAGGCTCACGGCCTCGTGCAGTGGCAACAGGACATCACAACACTGGGGTACCCCAATCTCTCCTCCCACCATGGCCTGAGGTAAACTGTTCTGGCACCTGGAATGGGGGACACAAGTGTCCCTCCAACATCTCAGTGAAGAGGGTGAGATCAGGGCAAAGGATTATTGTTTTCACCCCCAACCTGGGGGGAAATTCCCAGCATCTCAGGTGGGGGAGCAGAGCCCTGCCCAGGATCTCTGATGCCTTCCCTGCTGTGCCCAGGCCAGTGCTGAGTACCAGGGGATGGAGGGGAGGCTGCTGGTTCACACTCCCCCACCTGCTTCGTTACCTCCAAATTACACCAATGAACACCCCATTAAACACTTGCTGGACCAGGGAGCAGCACAGCTCTATGAGGAATATTCCCCCATCCCAGGGGCTGCGATTCCAGTTGAATTCATGTAAATGACACATGAATTCCTGTAATTAATTGCTGCCATCCACCACTGCATATGTGTGGAAGCGATAGCAGAAGTGGTGCAGAGCTGAGCCCTCATCCCTGCATGGCTCCAGACAGGTCAGGAGAGGCCAAGCTGGTACCAGCAGTGCTGGGGCAGCAGTGGGGGTTGCTGGATGTGCTTCCAACATCCCCCACCTCAGGGCTTTGCCAATAATATTGCCTTTTTTTTAACCAAACCCAACCCAGCCTGTCTGGTTCAGTCCCCACTGAGACACGCAGTAAATTCACCCACCCCCAAACCGTGGCCTGAGCCCAGGCTGGATGGAGCTCCCTGCTCTGTGGCTTCCCTGGTGCCTCATAAGGCTGAGGAGGCATCAGCTCAGGCACACAAGCCCCATCTCACCTTCCTCCCTCCCACCAGCCCCATGGGAATGTGATTATCAGCGAGATCTCTGCCACCGTCAGATGTGATCAAACCACAATTCAATTAAATCTGATTGGATTGAAGGCAGAGGGTTTCAAGGAGACAGGCACGTATGCCCAGAGCAGGATGCCATTCCCTGGGAAAGGGGGCTGAGAACTGCAGGATGGGCACCCCAGGTGAAGGAAAACCAGGATGCAGGGCTGACCTCGGGATGAACTCCATCCCTTGGGGCCAGGAGCCTTTGCCAGTTCACTCATCTGCCTTCTGGAGGATCCCAGATAGAGTAAGGTGAGCTCAGCCTCCCGGAGATGCTTTTAATTCTTTCTCATCTTTTGAAATCAAATAAAATTCCAAAGGAGAAACTTTGTCATCTGAGCAACAGCAGAGGAGAAAAAAACCCCCAAACATGCCTGGAGATGAAAGGGAATTGTAGATGGATATTTCGTTTCTTGCTCTTGTAACGAACATGAACATAAAAAAAAAAAAAAAGAAACAAACAAAAAATCCCAGACACGGTTAATGAGCTTTGCATTTAAATGTGCCACCAATGTCACTGTGCAGACTGTTCCTCCAAGGTCCCACATTCCTGCTCACCCCAGACAACGGGTGTGGGACAGTCTCAGAGCAAATATTGGGTGAGATTAAATTCCACTAGTGTTTACTGAATAAAACATGCATTTCGAGAAATCAAGAAAAAGTTTGTTAAATATTTTAGTACATCTGGTCTCCCCACCCCTCTATGGCCTTACAAAATGCTTTGCATATTTATTTTAGCATGCACTAGATTTATTTAAAAATAGCATCACCAGCACTGGAAACAGCCCACTTGCTTTTCATCTAGATCTTTGCATTGAATCAATGAATCCAAAATTAAAAAAGGTTGGGTGAACTAAATCTAATCTATACAAGGACCTATTTGCTGATCAATACAGGAGTGGATGCCTGGGATCTCTTTGCTGTGTGAAATACGAGGACTTGCAAGAGAGAAATTGCTTTTGTTATTATATTTTTTTAAAAATTCAGATTTAATCCCCCCACATAAAAAAATTATTTATCGGAGAGATGCTTCGTCCTAAATAATTCATGCTGGTTGTATAGTACCCAGAAGACAGAAGACTCCTGTCTTCCATTCCTAATGAGAGGGAAAAACACCTCAAATATTTTGCCTGGATTCAGTTTCACCAGCACAAGGAGGTGAAATTCTGCTTGGCTTCTACAGGGTGTTGTCCCCCCACCCTGGGGGAGCTGAGCCCCCCAAAACACAGAGAAAGCACAACATGCTGCATACAGAGAGGAGCTTAACACACGGCTGGAGGGCAAAGTTTGATCCCCAGTAAGAGGCTCCTGGCTCTGGTGTTGAAGTTCAAGAGATGACTCTGGTGACCAAGCAGCCAGAAGAGGGGAGACAGCTCTCTGGAAGAAGCTACCTCAATATAAATAATATTATTTAATATATAATATGATATATGTTAAGGTGATAACAGAAATTCAGCCTCTGCTGTAGCTGGATGTGCTTCTCCAAAGCAGGGTAGGGGTGAAGCCACTCTGGGGGCACCAAGCACGGGATCCCCCAGCAAAGCAGAGCTGGAAGAAGAACCAAAGTCAACCCAGGCCACCCCAGCTGAAGTACATGGGAGACAAAGAAAATCTCAGGAAAACTCTCCTGGCCCAAAATGGGAACAGAACAGTGGAAACTTGGAGAGGGTGGGGGAAAAAAATAAAAATAATTAAAAAAAGGATGATTGGGTTTTTAGCCCATCTTGGGCACAAAATTTGGGGCTGGCTTTGGGAAGTGCCTTGCATGGCCCTTTGCTCAGGCAGGTGCCTCTCTCCTCATTGTGCTGCAGGAATTGATCCATCGAGGGCTGTACCTGCTCCTCTCTGAACAAATCTGCTTATCAGCCTCTTCCATGAATGAAAAATGCATGTGCCAGTAAATCCGAGGTGAAATAATACATCTGTTGTCAGCAGCCTTCTCTTTTTTTCGCTTTTCTCTTCCACAAGTTTCATTAAGAAGAGACACATCATCTCTGATGAAGTTGACACCACCAGTTCACTAACTGTTCCTGATGCTTCCCTGGTGCTTTGATGATGGATGGCAGCAGAAACACCCGCCCCAGGCGGGCAGGGAGGGATAAAGTCACCTCCTCAGGCTAATTCTGCAGGAAAACAAGGCTGCAGAGGCCATGCCAAGGAATGTCCCTGAGCTGTGGGGAGGATGGGGACATGGGGGTCACAGGGGTGGCCCAGGAGCCCTGTGAGCTGCCAGCCAGGGATTTGGATCCTGCAGGGCTGCTGAAGGAGAGGAGCCATGGATTTGGATCCTGCAGGGCTGCAGACAACTCCCAGTGTGCTTCCTCTGAAGGAGAGGAGAAAGGAGAAATAGCTGACCCTGGCCAGGCACATCATGGATCCTGGGGACAAAGTGAGCTCAGTCTCAGCCTCAGCCTCAGCTTCACCTTCACCCACCTGCATCATGCAGCCCTTCTCCAGAGCAGGAGCTGGGCAAACCCAAAATGACTGGGTTTGGGTCTGGGGCACTCAGGCTGTTGCATTCCCACTGGGAGGTCTCCATGGTGCAAAGGAGGCAGAGTGACACAGTGCTTGGTTCCCACTCACACCTCAGAGGGTTTCAGTCCTCCTGTGGGCAGGGGGAGGCTGGGCATAGCCAGCTCCACTCAGCATCACCCGGGGATGCCTGGAGAAGCCAGGTGGGACAGTGACAATGCCAGTGTCCCCCACCTCTGTGGGAGCCCCGTGCCCAGGCTGTCCCCATCCTGTCCCTGTGAGCCAGCCATCAGGTTGGCAGCTTGCAGCACACCCAGCACACTGCAAAGAGGCAACAGCTGTTTCCTGCTGGCCCAGATCAAGGATTTTAATTAAGGAGAAGATTTGGGGGAATAAAGGGGAAGATCACTCCCAAAGCTGTAATTAAAGAAAGTCAGGGTGAGGCAGGATGATGAGAAAGGACACGTCCTGCTGCCAGTGGGGCTCAGCTCGGGAGGGCAGTGAAAGGGAAGCAGAGACCTCTCTAGGGGAGGGATCCCCAAACACAGGTTGGGAAGGCTGCTCTACACCCCCAAAAACAACCTTTCAGTCTTGTCTGAGGTCCCCCAGATCTCCAGCAAGATCCACTGAGCACAGAACAAGCAAGTGCTCCAGCAAAACCCCAAATTCTTTGACTCTGCTCTGAGTTATGGCAAAGGCGAGGGGGAGGCAGGAGGGTCCTCACGGCACGAGGTCCTGGCCCCAGCTCACCCTCTCTGAGGTGAAAGGGGCCAGGTCAGAGCCTGGGAAGCCACGGTGGCCTTTGGGAGGAGGGTACTGTCACCAGGACACCCAGAGCACTTCTGGGCTGTTTGGAGAGGTTCCTGAAAAGAGGCATGGTGTAAGATTCCATAAAAACCCCAACAGCCCTACAGAAAAGAGTGGAGTGAGAAGACAAGCTGAAAGCATCACTGCCTGAGAAGTCCTGCTGCCACCCTCACACCTCACCCTGGCAGAGTCACTGGGAGCCACCAGCACCTCTGCATCCTCCTGGTTTATGCCAGGCTCCCAAAATTCTATCCAACAACGCTGCTCATCCCTCCAGCCCGGCTGTGCCGCGCCTGTCCCTGGAGCTGCTGCGCCAGCCCGGATCGATCGGCGCGGCAGCTGCTCGGTATTTACACAGCGCCAGGAAGAGCCTGCGAGGGGCAGGCACGGAGCATCCTTGGGCTCCCGTTGCCAGGGATGGGGCAGCCGCAAAGCAGCCAAACTCCTCCTGCCCCAGCAAGGGCTCCCCGGCAGTTTCCATTGCACAGTCACATCCTGGGGGACCCTCAAGCTCGTTCATCAGCTCCTCATTCCCGACACGGAACAGGACCTGTTGCAGGCAGGGATTTTCTATAGGGCCTGTGCAGATAGTCGGGGTAACCTGGGAAATACTTATTAATTGCCTCACTGAGGGGAGCAGTGATGCTCAGAGCAGCCGTGGCCACACTTCATGGTATTTGGGACAGCAACCAGTGTTTTGTCTGAAATCTTGGGGTTTGTTTATGAAATCTCAGCTTTCTGAAGAAGAAGAGCGTATCACTCGAGAAGAGACAAGCGGCCCTGAGTGGGGAATGACACTGAGGAAAACGCAGCTGATAGCAAGGTAGCAGCTCTGGCTCATCGAGGTTTCTGTCTCCTCCACCCCGAGCTGCTCTGAGATGTAAATCAAGCGCAAAAGCCACCGTGGCTCTCCAGGCTCCTCTCAGCCCCCTGCCCACGTGCCTCAGCCCCCGCCCCGCTCCCCGTCTGGAAACAAACAGCCTGTTCCAGCACCGCTTGGTATTTCCAGAAAGGTTAACGCAGCATGTGAGGGGCCAGAGCCACCGCTCGCGGGGCTGGAAAGGCTCCAGGCAAAACCTGCCAGGGCTCCCTGCGTGGCAGGTGACCTCCTGGGTCACCCCTGAAGCGCTCCCTTCAAGCTTTGATATTTTCAGGCTTTGCACTGCTCAGGCTTCCTCCTGCCACCCCCACGTTTCCCCAGCAGCATTCCCGCCTCTGAAAAACCAACAGGAATTGCAAGCTGAGAGGGAAGCCTGGAGGTCCACACCTGCTGGGCAAGCTGGGAGTTATCCCGTTATTCCCCCTGCTTTGGGGCTTCAGCAGGAAATCACCCCAGTTTTCCAGCACCCCATCTGTGAGCATTTGATGTTGGTCCTGGTGCAATTCCCAGGGATGGAGCAGCAAAGCAGCTGTGCAAGGACCAGTCCTACAGCTTGCTCCCTAAACACACACACTCTGGGGCTGGATTTGCAAACCAGCCAGCTGGGACACACAGAAAATGCTTGGAGATGCTTTATCCAAGTCAGTGGAGAAAACAGAGCAAAGCATAGAAACTCATATTCAGGGATGACCAGTTATCAGAGGAGAAAAGGGAGGGCACCAAAACACCTGGATACCTGTGGTTAAACCAGAATTCCAGCTCTCCTCACCCCAAAACAAGCCACTTACCCTTCTGTTTGGAGGGAAGAGTTGGGAGACATCCCCAGCAGCTCACCACGGGCAGCAAAGACCTTCTCCACCCAATGCACCTCACTTAAACCCTCCCCTCCCTGCTGGGCTGCACTGGCCTCTTCAGTACCACCTGAAACGATTTTAAAGCCTCTGGCTGGGCCAGGAAAGGCTGATCCATATTCCTGAGGTCTCATTGCTATTCTGCAGCTTCAGCTCATTAGTGCTTAGGTGCTACAAGAGCAGGAGCATTGGAAGTTTCTGGGTGAGACAGCTATTAGGGGAGGATTGAACACGTCTCGTACAAACCCATGGCCTGTGTGAACTCGTTAATTTACACTATCGATCTCAAAGGTGCCCACAGGCCACCTGAACCAAAAAAAACCCCTGTCCTAAATACAGGCGCAGCCATGTCAGGGAAAAAAAAGAAAAACAAAACAAAAAAACCGGAAACTTAAGCAAAATAAATAACCTGCAGCCCCAGAAAACTGGCTGCATCATCACACCCCCTGCTAATCCATTAGCCAGCCCTCCTCCGCAAACGGCTCTTAGGAACGGCGTGAGCTCCAGCTCAGGAGCTCCTGGAGAGAACCACCACAGAACAGAATCACAGAACGGGCTGGGTTGGAAGGCATCTTCAAGGTCATCTCATTTCAACCCCCTGCCATGTGCAGGGACACCTTCCACCATCCCAGGTTGCTCCAAGCCCCATCCAACCTGGCCTTGGACACTTCCAGGGATGGGGCAGCCACAGCTGCTCTGGGCAACCTGTGCCAGGGCCTCACCTCCCTCACAGCCAAGAATTTCTTCTGTGTATTAAACCTAAATTTCCCCTATTTCAGTTTGAACCCATTGCTCCTTGTCTGATCACTTCAGTTCCTGATGATCCAGCCCAGCAAAGGGCCAGGATGACCAGTAGAAACACCCACCCTATACTGGGGGAGTGCACTGGGGCTCTGCCCTCTCAGAGGGGCTGCTCCCAGCACACATGCTCAGCACAGGGCAGGGACAGCTGCTGGCCCTTCATTTGAGGAGGGCTGAGCCACTGCAGCCCTGAGGGGGCCCATGTCCCCTCTCAGTGTTGGATGTGTTGAGTTTTCCAGTCTCTGCAGCAGGATCTGTGTCCTTCTCACCCGGGTTTGGGCACTGCCTGTTCACACCTCGTGACAGTCCCAAGGGGAAGTCACCAGGCAGAAATAACCTCTTTTTGCCTCTGTTTGAGACAAATGGGGGAAAAAAAGCCCCACCTTTTCTCCTAATAAGGGAACTCGAAGTGATGAATTTTCTGCTTCTCCTGAAGTTTTTCCCTCGGAGGCACTGATACATTTTTAATGGTCTCGATGTAGCTATTAAGCTGGTAATTGGAACAGAGTGGACTCCAGCTCCAGGCAGGTCGGGCCCCCTCCGAGCGTGTCCCCACGCCACGCGGGTGGGTGTTCCTGGGGTCCCTGCTCCCTCCAGCATCACCGACCTCCTCGGCCCCATCTCCGGGCAGAGCATCGCCACCAAAACCCCGGTGCTCGAGGGATGGGTGTCCCCGGCCTGATCCTGCCTGGAGAGGGCTGTCAGGGCAAATATTTGGGAAGGGAGCCGTTCCCTTGCTCCCTGTCCCTTTGCGAGAAGGGGTGAAATACGGCCCCCCCTCCCAAAGCTGCAGCTCCGCCGCCCGTGGGGACGATGCCCCGGCTCATCCCGCCTTCATCCCCGCCGCGCATCCCCGAAGGAGGGATGGGGGTACTAAGGGGGGGGGGGGTCACAGCAGGTTGGGATGTGAAGAGGGGGACCCTGCCGCGTCCGTCCCGCCGGGTCCCGGCTCGTCCCGCCGGGCGCTGCCTCCCCCTCGCGGCCGCGGGCAGCGCCTGCTGCCCTGGGACCCCCCAGCCCCGGGGTCCTCCCCCACTCTCGCCCTGCCCAGGAACCCACTCCCCAGCACCCACTCACCCTCCTTCCCTGCCCAGCGTGGGGGGAGCAGAGCCCTGGGTACCCCCTGGCACCGCTCCCGGGGGTGGGATGCTCCGGAGGGGTCTCACTCCCGAGATGATGCTTTGGTGGAGTTCTGGGTTGTTCAACCTTCAGATTGGAACCAGCGTCACCCTCCAGGAGGAAGAGAAAGTAGAGAGGCAGCAGGAGCCCTCCCCAGGCTGCCACTCCCCCCAGTCCCATGGGGGCTGCTCCACGGATCCTGCTGGGATCTAGGGGGTCCCCTGACCAGCCCAAGCTGATGCTAAAAAAGCAACAAGAGGTGACAAAAAGCAGTTTGAGGATGAATTTTATTGAAAACAAGGACTGGAGTTGAGGGGTACAGACTGTTCCCAGCAGTAAAAGGGGAGAGAGGCTTCGATGCGAGAGAAAATCCTCACCCATCTTAAAGCCAAGCTGGTTCCCCCAAGGAACTGCCAGCACAGAGGGAACAACACAGGACAGGGAAGTGAGGAGGGACATGGGATTTGGACAGGTAAGACCCCTGGCAAATGAAGCAGAGCAGCTGGCACACTGAGGTGGTGTTTACCTCTTCAGCAAAGCCTCACTTCATTCACAAGAGCCCAAGCCCACCCCAGAAGCATCTCCCTCCTGTCTGAAAGGGCAGTTTCTTCCCTTCCCCGAAATACAGGAGTTGTGACTTTCTCCAGGAAGTGAAATGCAGGGAGAAAAAGAAAAAAAAAAGAAACACACAAAACCCCCCCACCATTCCCCAAAGCACCAAAAAAGGGTGAGATAAAGGGAAGGGGAGAGGGGTCAAAACAAGGAAAGAAGGGGGGACAAAATAAAAGCTCAACATCAAAACAAAAAGTAATCCAAAGTAACCAACTATGAAAAAAACCAAACCAATTGTACACCTCAGCAGCAAAGCTGTCAAACCGAGCAGGTACAGGTGAGCATCGGGTGGTTTGCAGAATGGGACGAGGAGGGAGACAGGGAGAACATCAATCACTTCCTTATTTTCCACCCAGAGGTGGGCTGGGGGGGGTCAGGATTGAACCAAAGCCAAATAAGGTTTGTGCAGCTCCACCCAGGCTGGTTTTCTCAGGGTTTGTCGACTCAGAAGGGGATCAGAGGGATGACGGGGGAAAAGCTGCCCTGATGCATCAGCATGGGGACATGAAGGACTGAAAGCCATTTGCCCCACAGCAGCTTTCCTGGGAGCAGCTGGCAGGGATAGATGGTGTGGAACACCCCAGTTCCCAGGCAGAGGGTCTCCAGTGCCCCTTCAAACCCTGGGCTGCAGGAGGTGGGAGCAATGAATTTAAGGGGACATCATTCTTTATTGGGGGGCACCCTGAATGCTGGAAATGCACCCTGAAATCCAGACCTCCAGGGCTTGAATTTCAGGAATAATGCTTTTAAAAGATTCAGTTAAAAAATAGATGTATTCCTTTTTAAAAAAATCATCTTAGGCCAGGGTGTCTTCTAGTGACCCCTTCCCCATCTGCCCAAATTTAGCCAGAAAAATGCTATCCATTCACCAAATCTGCTGGCCATATAGATATTCACACATTCATCATTGATTTAAAAATATATAATATATATATATATAGTGCACACATACACACACACAAATATATTAGAAAAGAAAAAAAATCCTTCTGAAAAACTCAATTATTAAAAAACCCAAAATCCACAGCCGGTGCATTTATCCATGATCATGTACAGTAGAAGCCAGAAATCCCTTCTGCTCCCCTGGCTCCTCAGGCTGGGAGCCTGGGGAAACACATCAGGGTTTCACAGTGGATTTGTTAGGGAGAAGGAACTGCTCCTCCCTCCTCCCACACAGAAGGGCTTTAATTTATAGCAAGTTAGATTAAAACTAGGAAACATGTTACAAAGTCCATTATATATAGACATCAAATGTACAACTGAGGCAGCCCCGGGCAAGCACTGGGGTTTGGCCCCTGCTGACACCTGGGCAGCTGGAGGGGGTGGAGGCAGTTTGGGACACGAGGAGTGTGAGTTCAGCCTCCAGAACAAGTGGGTGTCACAGTGCAAGGTCTTAC
The DNA here is from genome assembly GCA_013396695.1 of Sakesphorus luctuosus. NCBI lineage: Eukaryota > Metazoa > Chordata > Aves > Passeriformes > Thamnophilidae > Sakesphorus > Sakesphorus luctuosus. The sequence goes on along the minus strand of VWZD01001892.1, from coordinate 88,646 downwards.
ATCAGCTCCAGGTTGGGAGGGAGCTGGAGCAGATTCTTCTCCGGGAGCCAGCAGAGGTGGAGCAGCCAGGGCTGTGGAAGGTGATGCCCAGAGCGGGGATGTGTCCTCCCAGCCCAGGGAGGGGAGAGAGGCTGCACCAGGGACCTGCTGTCTCTCCATCACCTTGTGCCCACGAGGGAAGGGAGTGCTGGATGGAGTCCTGTGGGCAGGCATGGGAACAGCATTGACCGCAGCTTGTGCCAAGGTGGGCTCCTGGAAAAATGCCCTTTTTCCCCCCAACAAGGGAGCAGCGGATTGATTGACAGAGGGGGATGCCCGACCTGATGCTGCCTCAAAGGGTCATTAAGGTGTAGAGCCAGAACAGCCTCTGGTATGAACAGCAGCACACCCAGGGAGCCCCACAACCCCCTGCAAAGCTGTGGAGGCCCCGGGAACAGAGCCAGGCACAAAAGGAAGGCGAGTGCAACCAGACTCCGGGGAAGGGGCTTTGGGCAGGCAGGAGTGGTGCAAGCACAGCAGCTTTGCTTCTCTCTGCCTTCCCCAGGCAGCAAAGAAACACAAGGCCCTGCGCTGTGCACAGGTTGCTTGCTGGGGAGGGGAGATGCCCTCTGGCACCCTCTGCCCACTCAGGCACCACGGGCACAGTCCTCTCCCCAGAAGGGACACAAAGCCATCAGCCGGGAGGCTCCTGAGCCTTAGGTCTCCGTGGCTTAGCTGGAAAGGTGTTGGCTTCAAAAGGCTCATCCTGGGGGATTTCACAGGGCAAAGAGAAAAGAGATTGCGACGCTGGATGGGGCTGGAGATGCCCCGGGCTGGGGAGGTGCCATGTGTGCAAACCACCATCAACTCGAGTCCTCAAGGCTCTTCTGCGGGGGGCTGGGATGGAGGGGACTGCAGGAAGCCAGGGCTGAGCTCCTGTCAGGAGTTAGGAGTCTTCCCCAAGGATCTCTGTCACGAAGGAGGCCATGTCAGTCTCTTTGGTGTCGTGCAAGGTAAAGAATGGGTGTTCCTGCCAATGAGACCAAAGACAACATCAGCTGACACCCAAAGACAGACAAGCCCAAGTGCAGACAGGGGGATGTGGGATGTCACACAGCTGGGGAGGTTCTGGGAGCAGACACCAACCTACCCCCCAGGCTGCCGTGGACAACATCCTTCAGGATTTCTAGGTTCAACCCCAGCGAGACATCCCACCCTGGCAGCTGTACTGCCACACTTTGAGGCCTGAACTCTCCAAGAGCAGACACAGAGAGAGAAAACACCCATAAACCCTGACCTTAACACCCATGCAATCAACACACCCTTCCATCTTAGACACACTACACCCACCCCGCTCCTGCATGAAAAATCACCCACTCATCCTGTTGTCCCATGTCCCTAGAACCTGCTGGACCACTGATTTGGCTTTCGAAATGCTTTGGATAAAGACCAGCAGAAACAGCTCCACACTTACCATAAGTTCTAAATAGTTCATTCTCTCAGCTGGGTTCTTCCTTAAGCTGGAATTAAAAAAAGCAGGAGAGAAAGGCTGTAGGATCTTTTTGCTTTGCTGTATGTGGTCTGTCATGGGGGATCTCCCCTTCCCAACCAACATGACATGTTTCTTGTGGGCTGCACCCATCCCTCTCCCTCCTTGGCTGAGCAGGTTTGAACCACCAGCAAAGCAGCCAGGCAGGTAACTGGGAAAGGAGAATTCCGTGTTCTTCCATGAAAAGCACAAGCCAAGCAGCTCTGCCATCTGCCCCACACAGACCAGAACAACTGGGAAGGAGAGGAGATGGTTTCCCACCACCCACAGGGTGGGCTCAGCACTGCCTGGCAGCTCCAAGCAGCACAAAGGGAGCAGGGAACACCCTGAAGGGAACAGCTTCCCACAAAACCACAAACCAGCTTTCACCCAGAGGCGCCAAGAGGCTGCCAGGGGTTCGTTCTGGTTTCATTGGCCAGAAACCACCAAAATTTCAGCTGCAGCAACAGCAAAAGGGGAAGGGAAACGTCTGTGCCTTCCAACCAGCCTGGGTGAGTCAGGCCGAGAGCAAAACCAGTTTGGGCAGCGCTTCCTGCCATGCCAAGCACCAGCCCTGGTACAGAGAGGTGGGGAGAAATGAGCTCCAAAAGGGTGTCAAACTATGTTTCACTCCAACCCCCATGGCTCAGGGCTCCTCGTCAGCCAGGCTGGCAGGAGCCACCAGTCCCTGCTGGAGACTCACCACTGTGCCGTGAAGTCCACAAAGTCCTTGGAGAAGCGGTCAGCAGGCAGCTGGGGCGAGGGCTCCTCCACCACCTGCTTGAGCTGCTGGAAGGGGGTGCCCCAGGACTCATATGGGAAGCGGAGAATGGCCAGTTCAATCTGAGGATGGAGACAGGGAAACCTGAGACAGCAGGACGAGCACAGCCCCACACAGCCTGTCTGAGCCAGCTCAGAGTCAATGCAAACCCTCCTTCCTGACAAACCATTTTCAATTTGGGTTATACTTTTTTTTTTTAAATACAGAGACCCACAGGCCAAAAATACTTCCTTTTGAGGCTAGCTCGGCATATTAATGCATTTACAGGAAGCCACCAAAGATATGTAAAATGGGATTATTTAAGAAGATAATAGTAACAGCACAGTTTCTGCACTGGCTTCCAAAGTGCTCTGCTGGCCCTGAGGCAGCCTCGAGGCCTTGGGCTAGAACTGTATGAGCTAAACACACAAAAAAATCCACAAACCCAAGAAAAATTAAGTGCTATAACATCACTTATCAAAATCTTTGCCAAAACCACCTCGATTACTGGGTCCTTCCTACAAGTCACCTCTGTTCCACAACCATTCAAGCAGGAAAAAGCCTGTCACAGCTCCTGGGCATTTCTCCTCATGCCAAGGATCAGTTCCCATCTCAAAATGGGCAACAGAACCTCCAGACCTGCCTGGTAGGGTGTGACAGGATGGGAGGAATAACAAACCTTGAAAGGACAGAGCAGGGACAGAGCCCAATGCCCTCACCTGCCTCTGGCTCAGGTCAGGGGAGCTCAGCTCCTGCTGCTGGAAAACTGAATGAAGCCTTTCCAGGAAGGCCTGGATTAGCCCTGCAACTCAATGGCCCAAAAACTATCCAAGTCTGAAATCAATCCAACTCCTTCAGAAACAATAAAAAACCCAACCCCAGGAAGCCAATCCAGAAGGAAGACATGAGAGGGAATCAAACAGCTCAGGGAAGGCTCAGCTGCAGGCTGGTTGGCTTTCAGGAAGGTCCCCTCTCCCCTCCAGCTTTGGGAAGGTTTGAATATTCCATCATTCACAGTCTCCCATCCCACAGCTTCCTGCAGCTGATGACATTTCCAGCCAGCCAGCCCAGCTCTGCCCTGGCATGGGGACATCAAGGAGAGGGGCTTGGGTTTGGCACTGTGGACAAGACTGGCTGGGAAGAGGGAAGGGTTTCCAGGAGATCTGTGCAGCAAAGGAATGCAGCACCCAAAACAAAGGCCATGGCTAAGAGGGCAGAGGAAAAATTCCTGAAAATAACCTATCCCAGAGTCTCCTGGAAAGCAGAGCCCTGTTTCCAAGCGGCATCCCCTGGAGCCAGCAGCTGGGATTTCCTCTGTCCTCTGGCGCCAGAGGATCTCAGCTGCCTTCTGCAAGATCCATTTCTTGCAGGAGGTGGATAAACCATCCTGAGCAGCTGCGATTTTGGAACTGAAAGTGTTTCCCCTTCCTGTTGGCTGTTCTGAGCTACCCTGCAGGCAGGATTTGCTGCAAACCACACACAGCAGCTCTCAGCGCAGCTGGACTCGTCCTGATCCCCCTGCAAGGCTCTGGTGATGTGGGAGAAGGACAAAGCAGGAAAGCTGTGCCCCAGCTGCGGCAAACCCTGCTGCACTGACCAACTCTCCAGCCAGCACACAGGGAACTACAAAGCTTTTAAAAGGCAGACTTTCAGCCCAACTAAACCCACTGCCATCCATATATTGTCCCCTGGGAGCCTGAACCCACACCAGCACAGCTCAGAGCCACGTGGAGCTTTCCAGAGCTGGCACTGTACAGGTAACTCTGTGGAACCAAGCAGAGGGTACAAGGGAACCACATGGGATTAACACCCCAGAATCCATCAGGAAGGAGCAAGAAGGGAGAGCAGGGCAGAAGATGGATGATGTCCTAGCAAGTTTTCCAGGTGACTCAGAGCTGCAGCAGTGGTGGCAATACTGGCAGCCCATCCCAGCTCAGAGCTGCCTGTCTTGGGCAGAGGCACCCTGTGTGTCAGGGCAGCCCCCCACTCTGAGCCCTGAGTGTTTAACTTCTTGTCCTGAGCTACCACACTCAGAATTTAGCCCTGTTTGGTGGGCACCCACCCAGCTGCCACTGCTGACAGCAGGGGTGCAGTCCCACCAGCCCAAACCCCACCCCAAGCCCAGGGCTGCAGCTGCAGGTCCCAGCCCTTGGTGTTTACCATTGTGATCCCAAGGCTCCAGACATCTGACTTCACGTTGTAACCCTTCTGGTTGAGCTCTGGGTTTATTCTTTCTGGCTGTAATAGCAAAATGGAAGATGTTATAACTTCATCTCATTTTCCCCAAAGTACAAACCCCTACAGGATCCAAAACCCAGGTTGGGTGGATCTCCCTGGTTCATGTCCCTGGTTAAATCTGGCACTGATGTCTCACTCTACACAACTCACATCAACTCTCCCTCTTCTCAGGAGAGAGAGACTTGTACTATCCCTGCAGCACAATCCTGCCCCAGGAGCACACACTACCCACATGGATGCCACAGAGGGCAAAGGGAAATTCATCCTGACTTGAGGATGAAATGAAACAAGGAAAACCTCAGCATTTTCTATCCAACAAGAAGCAGCCCTTCCATCCACCACAACCAACACCAGCCAGTCTTTTATCCTTCTGCAAATGGAAGGTGGCAGAGGAAGAGTCCACTGCAGGATTGACAGGGCAGGGCTTACAGGGAGGGTATTCCCATGCTCAGAGGGCTCTGCTGAGCCAGGGAGAGTAGAGCACACTCAGAGTGGTTTTTGTCTCAGGATGGAGGTGAACCAAGAGTGATTTCTTTGAGTCAGGGCTGAAGGTTGCAGATGATTGCACTTACAGCCATGTAGGGTTTGCACCCAGCATCCATGGTCTTCGCAACAGAGTCCACCAAGTAGCCACTGATCCCAAAGTCACACATTTTCACATGTCCCTCCTTGTTGATCAGCACATTGGAAGGTTTCACGTCTAAGAGAAAATACAAGAGGGCAAATTGGTTCTTTGCAGGAGTATTGAAGAGTCTGAGGTAAGATGGACAACTCCCTGCTGCCCTAGAGGGGAACCAGACCAGCTCCAACACACAGGAGACAAAACCCCACTAGTCTTATTTCAGTAAATGTCTTTCACAGACAAACTATAACCATGTCCTCCTGGCAGAAAAAGCCTCTTCTCTAAAAAGGCAGGTCAAAAGGTTGAAATGCAATGTGGAAGAGTTAATGCCCAGCTCCTTAGGAAAGACTCATGTGCCCAGCACAGCCTTAAAAGCCCAATTCTAACAAATTCTCAGGACAGTTTGTCCCATGCACATCATGATCTGTTCACAGCTACACAAGGGACTATACCAGGATGAAGAGCAGGACCTGGGTGTTACAATTCCCATCTGTGATTCTATAAGGTCTCTTCCAGCCCTCACTTTGCTCTAACTACCCAGCCAGGAGGGTTTGGGGATTTTGTCTCCAAGAGCAGCCTCTGAGGCACTTCTGTTCTCAGAGAGACAGATGCCCATAAAAGACAGGTAGTGAGGAATACAGCTGCTATATTCAACCCTTCATCTGGAAAGGAGGAAGAGAACAACATCCTGCAAGCAGAGGCATGAGGGAGGCACCTCAGGGACAAGCCTTGGGCATTTAGATCTGTGCACCACTGCCCTAAGTACCAGCAGATCCCCCTTTGGGCATCCCAGAGGGACACACCACCTATCTCCTGGAAAGGAGTCCTCCCCTAACTTATGCCAAGGTCAGATCTCCAGCCACTAACCCATCCAGCACCTACCTCTATGGATTACAGACAGTTTACTGTGCAGGTGCTCCAAAGCTCGTACAATCTGGGGACAAACAAGAGTGAAAAAGCATCCATCAGTCACACAGAGCACCCTGCAAACATAACATGGGCCTGAGAGACCTCCACCAGGGGCAGGGAATGCACACACCCACATAGGAACACAAGAGGCACTCACAGACACAGCCATTTTCCCCAGAATGTCTTCAGGGATGGTTTTCTTCTTCTCCAGAACTTTCTTGTAGAATTTATCTAGGGAGGTGTCCATGAGTTCCATGCAGATCCACACATCACCCTGCAGATGGAGAGAGAACAGCTGAGAGGGAATTTCCTGGAAGTCTGTGGGAGCTGATGAGAGTGGTGGGGATGGATGGACAAATGGACACTGCCCTTTCCACAGAGGGCAAGCCAAAGACCCTGCCATGCAGCTGCTGTTGGCCACACCATCAGCACACAGGCTCTGCACTGGACAGTGATGGGCACAGATGTCCAGGTGCCACCAAAGCCTCCCTTTGAGGAGAGCCCAGCACATGGACAACACACTCAGACACCTGCCATATGGGATGGAATGGGATGTAGTCAATGCTGCCTGCAGAAGGAAAGCCTTTGACTTCAAGCCACGGCAGGACCTCAAGCAGCCCAGCTGGGCTGAAGGGCACAGAGGGGCTTTGGCACAGTTTGGTGCCCTCAGCACAGTCACACCAGGCCCCAGGTGCCCACCAGGCATCCACCAGCTCCGTACCTCACGGAAGAGGGCTCCGTAGAAGGTGACGGTGTAGAAACAGTCAACTGTCCTCATGGAGATGTCCAAGTCCATCAATAACCTCTTCTGCTCCTGAGTGTTCACAGTGGCTCGAATCCTCTGAGACAAACATGAGAAAGGAAAGGTTTGGTGTAGGTGGGGTAACACCATCAGCCCTCAGTCTGAATCACAGGATATGCAGTTCTGGGGCCAGGACAAGCATTTAATGCTTGTTTTGCAGCCAGCAGAACCCAGGAGATGCCCAGATTCCCTCTGCCAGACAGAACCTCAATGAATGCCAAGCCCTTGGCAAGCTCTATGGCAGATGCAGGACCAGGCCAGCAGCCTGGACAGGCACTCTGACATCCCAACCTTGCACTGCAAGCACTAAGTCTGGATTACAAAGCCTCTTATCAACCCCACAGCTGGTATCAGCACAAACCCTTCACCAGCCAAACCTCACCAGGAACACCAGAGGCTGCCAAACCCAGATAAGCCTGTTCCCATTGTGCCACAACCAGTGGAGCTCAGCAGTGTCTCTACCCCCTTGGAGCTGCACATCCTGCCCCCCATACCCCCAGCCAGCAGCTGTGCTCACCTTCACAGCCATGATGGTGCCGCTCTGCGCGTGCCGCACCTTCTCCACCACACCGTAGGCACCGCGGCCCAGCTCTGAAATGGCCACCAGGTCATCAGCCTCCACCTCGAAGTTCTTTAAAGACAGAGAAGAAATAAAGTCAGGTACAAGCACACTTAACAAGGACATCAGCAGAGATCTGATACTTCCAGCTCACTCAGGGCATTTCCAAGCAATGGAACCGACAGGATCCACCCACTCCTGTGCATACCACAGGCACCACGTTTAGAGAACATAGATGTATTTTTGGCTCTGTTGCATCAGAGCCCAGACCCTCTCACCCCATACTCACCAAGGCTCATTTAATTCCCCCTCTGCAGCTGGAGATCAGGACTTTCATCCTTTAAGCCAGGGCATGCTGCCACTGGAAAGGGCACCAAAGGTTGGTGCCTCTCTGCCTGCTCTGGGTGACCCACACAAGGGTATTTATGCAGTTGCTGAACTATTTGCAGGATTTTAACAGCTCCTGTGCCAACATGGGCAGCAGTCAGGAGTCTCCACCACAGCTCCAAATCCCCCTGTGCAGCCAGGGATCCCTCACCTCTCCCCACATCCCAAAAGTCATCAGTCACAAATACAACTATGTGTCTGACAACACCTGTGCAAAGCCTCTGCCAGATGGAATGGTGCACACAATGACTCAATTCCTAATTACTGGGGAGTTTAAATGGGTTTTACCTGATTTTGATACTTTCTCCCACCACCAGAAAGCAGCCAGCAAAAACTGAATTAGCACCAAGGATGGAGCTCAGCAAGTACAACTCCATTAAGTCTTGCTTAAAACTGGAAAAAACCCATGGCCAGTGCTCAGCCCAGTGAGTGCCCAACATATCAGGGAGCCAGTGAGCTCCTGCACAACCCACAAACAAGCTTCCCTAAAGACACATTCCCCTGTAATTGCTGGCTCTGCTGGGCAGGGCACGAACCCAGTGAGACATGGGCTATTTTTGGACACTGCGTTCATCACCCTTCATAAGTCACAGCCCTCCTTTTAGCCAGGCTTCATCCAGCCTCCAGTTTTCCTCCAGTCCCAGGGAACAACAATAATACCAGGATGCCAAATTGCCCCAGTAGCCACAAAGGCAGTGAGGGTGGGAAACAAGCACAGCCCAGCACCGGATGCTATGCCTGCGAGCTACGCCCAGAGCAGGGAGAGAGGAAACAGCCTCTGGCGCTGAGGAGCCAAGCTGGGAGATGTGGCTGTCAGGCTCTTGGCCAGCAAAGCTCCCCCTGGCACTGGCCACAGCATGGCCAGCAGCCACCAGCTCCAATGGACCTTGCCACCAGTCCTGGCTGCATTGATTGGAGCCAGATGTGGCTGCGAGGCAGAGCAGGGAGGTCTGTGCCTGAGCTCAGCGCTGAGCTATGCACTGCCCAGCACAGGAAGGTGCCGGCCCTTTCCTGGGCAGGACAGCGGATCCTGGAATGAACAGAGCAGGGTTAAGGGGGACATGTCCAATCTCCCACCCTGGGCAGCTGGCAGAGGCTCCAAGTGCCTGCAGGGGCCTCCAGGAAGGATCTGGTGGTGCTTCCATGGACACGTGTTCTGCAGTTGTTCCAGGTTATTGTGTTTTGCTTTTCCTGGCATTTGCCCCAAGGCTTCCCCAGAAGCTGGCAGTTCCCAGCACACTCCAGGAACCAGCATTGCCCTGCCCAGCAACAAGAGGTGATGGATGCACGATGGGACTGGAGCTTCCCTCCCAGGACAATGGGATGCACAGAATGGCCTGCACAGATCCAACTGACCTGAGGTCACCATCCACCCCCACGGCCTAAAGCTGCCCTTCTGCCCAAATCGTCTCCATCATGTCACTGCAAACCATCTGGACCAGACCCTTCCTGCAAACATTGTGCCAGGCAAGGAAGTGACTCCAGTGAGTTTTCTCTAAGCTGCAGCACTGTCCCCTTGCACACACCATGCCCAGGCTGTCACAGAGAGCATCCCTCCCCAAGCTACTAATATACAATGGCCAGAAAACAGCACAGGCAGCACAATTGCTCCCTGGACCCAGCCAAAGCTTCCCCTCCTCTCCCCTCACCCTAAAACCTTGCACTGAGGCCAAGGGACCCAGATCCCACCAGCCAAGCCATCTCCCAGCCTAGAAGGGACTACATATAGGGCTAACCCAATGCAGAATACTTTTGGCTCCCTTGCAAACCATTTCTGCAGCCTCAAGAGAGCCCGTAACAAGAGAATGAAATAAAAGACAGACAGTGGCTATTTCTAGCAGTGTTTTTCATCAGGTCACTAGGAAAGGGTTTGGAGAGATGGAGAGAAGCTTTGTGCCCAGCTTCTCCGGGGCCTCAGGCAGTAACACAGACCTGTGGGTATGCAGGACAAAGGGAATTAATTTGGGGCAGTCTGTGGGCATGGTGAGGCCACCATGATTTGGGACAGATGGGCTGTGTGATCACAGAATGGTTTAGATTGGAAGGGACCTTAAAAATCATCCTGTTCCACAGACACCTTCCACTAGACCAGGTTGTTCCAAGCCCTGTCCAATATGGCATTGAACACTTCCAGGGATGAGAGAGGCAGAACTTCTGCCCACCCATTCAGTGGGTGGTGGCACTGTAAAAGAACAGCTGTGATCTCCCACTATGGACAAACTGCCCACCTTTGATGGCACCCACCTGTCTCATAAGTACTGCCTTCAGGCAAGACAGACCAGCCAGCAAGTGCATGAGGCTCAGGGACGAGCCATCCTGCAGACAGGGTGACACATTCAGCTCCCCAATAGTTGCTGCTCTAAATACACCCAGACACCCCATTATTCTACAGTAAAAAGGTCCTGCTGTGGGATGTCTCATCCCTGCAAAGCTCCATGCCATGAGGCTGCCCCAGAAGGGCACCATCCACCTCACAGTGTGCTCTGCAATCTCAAGGGCTGATCTGACAGGTTGCCAGGCATGATCCACAGAGCTCTCCATGAACAGGACAAACAGAACTGGAAGCAAGCAAAAAAGAAATCCCATTGGCACGTACTTTATCTCCGATGGTAATGAACGCCCTGGAGTCCAAGTTCCTTGGGGGCCTGCAAGGAAAGAGAGAGAGTCAGGAGAAAGCTCAGCTTCACTAACCCTCTTGGCCAGAGCCAGGTTTCACATTCCCTCGAGCACTTTCAGCTGCTGCTTTTCACCGTGCCTTGTCGTGGGTTCAAACCAGCCCCCTCCAAACACTCACAGATGCTTTAATCGTGCCAGGAACACCTCAACCCACACCCACGAGGCACTCACTGCACACAGGCAGCGAGAACCCCGGGGAGTCAGCCAGGTGAGACAGGCATCAAAGCACCAGGCTACAGAACCATCCCTGCTCAGCAGACAAGCCCAGGGAACTGAGCCCGCTGGGGTGAGACCTTCCTGCAGCAGAGCAGCTCAGCTGTCATGTTTTGACAGGCAGGTGTTGTAACAGGACAGCCACGTAGCCCAAAACACACACCGAGGGAACAACAGGTAATTCCTCACCCGTGAGTCACTTGTGTGCACTCGCTGCCTGTGCCAGGCAGGCAGAGCAGGCAGCACTTTGGTGTCACGCTTTGCACAACACCAGGCAGGTGAAAGTCATCCTTTATGGCCTTTTTCCTCATTGCTGCCCATTTCCCATTATGGGCAGCACGGTACTTTTGGAGCCATCATGAGAGTTCTGTCCCTCTTGCCTCACTTCTCTGCTCTCCCCATCCCCTGGGACCTGCCAAGGGCAGAGATTGCCCAACTCTCAATTCCCATCAGGGCACGCAGCAACCTCCAGCTTCAAGGAAGTACTTAAGGCTCGAAGCAAAAGCCTTGCACTGTGCAAATATTTGCACTGCAGCTTGAACAGCACAGAGAAAAGGAGCTGTGGACAGCTTGCACCAGCCCAGGGCATGCACACACCCTGCAGACTCCAATGTGAGGCCTTCTCCAGGGGAATTTCAAACAGTGGCAGGAGCAGAGACAGATGCACCCGTGGGGGAAGGAGCTGGCTCTTGCATGCGAGGCTGCACAGCATTAATTACTGGGGGAGTTCCCCTGCCTCCCCCTGCAGCAGATCTGCCCTCTCTACATGGGCTTTTCAGCAGTGATATTTCCCCTTCAGGGCTTTCACTGCTCTCCCGGAGCTGGGAGAGTTCTCTAGAACAGGTTTCTGGGGCAAACAAGGCTCAGCGCTGGAGACACAGCCTGAAGTGTTTTGGAAGAGCATCATGGAAGAGGAATTTTAGCCATCTGCTCTTTGTCAAACCAAGCATTGCTACCCTGGGCTCTGCCCCACGGCACAACAAGCAGCAGCAGCAGGGAGCAAACAGGGCAGGCAGAAATTCCAGTGCCCTGAGATACTGCTGAGCACCAGCACCAAGCAGCACAACAATGTAAGATGTCTGTGTCTTCCTCACACCAGGGCAAGGAGCTGCCAATAACCCAAACTAACCCTGATACTCATGTCATGCAAAGCATTCCCCAATCCTCCCCCTCCTCATCCTGCCATGGTCCAGCTGTCACCACTTCTCCTCCTCCACATTAAAAACCTTTCCCTCTTCTTGCCTTGGGCAGATTTGCTCTCTCCACCACATCTTAGCCCTCTGGCATTGGCACAGCCATGGCAGAAAGACTAAGCAGAGCTTCCCTGCTGTCTCCAAGCCTTTGCCTTTCAATCATTTCAAAATCAAGAGGCACCTCCCAGAGAGACACATGCCATGCATGTGCCTGGATGTGCAATCCCTTCTCATCACCCACAGGCCTGAGCTTAAGAAAAAAGAATAACTATGCTGGTTTTGTGAAGTCTTCACAGGCCATTCCTCTTGAGATCAAGTGCCAAGTCCAGCTCTGGAGAACATCTTCAAGCAGCAGAGACACTTACGTTGTGTTGGCAACAGGCTGTTTGATGGGGACACATGTTATCCTCAGATCTGGTTTCTTCCTGCCTTTCCCTGGAAGAGAAGATACACGTGTGAGCAATTGGCTATTTGCTTTTTTTCCTTCAAGCATCATGTTCCCTACAGCCACCAGGCAGGGAATGCAGGGTTTGGACTCCTCCACCAGGAAACATCCAGGTGACAGAGACTGTTTTTCAGGTCTTGCAGCCAAGCACTGCATCCCAAAAACACTCTTTACCCTCCATGGCCATGAACGGTCTCCTCTCTTTGGAGAGTTAAACCTTCTTCAGGGTTAAAGCTGGGATTTCTGTGAGGCACTTACCTGGTTTGTGTGGCTCCAAAGATCCTCTGGAATCTGAAAGACAGAAAGGAGACACCAGCTCAGCCTTCACTCTCCAGCCTAGTCGGGTACCAGCCGTGTATCCCCCATGGCCCATGCAGGGCCCAGGAGAGGGAGGCAGCTGGGCTTTGGGAGCCCAGCCAAGCCTGGCCCCATCCCCGATTCTCCAGCCACAAGAGGTCCCCACGCCATTAGGGATGCACAGGGCTCCCAAAAATCCTCCCTGTCCACAGGTTCCTTGTCCCCTAACCCCCAGCCATGCCTTCCTTGGAAGAGCCAGGGTTGGATCAGGCATGGAAGGCAATGGCCACCAGACCTCCAGCAAAACCAAGGGGTTAGTCCCAGAAGGAATGGGGACACCCTACACACAACTAAGGGAAAATAGGGGAAAACCAGACAGGAACTGACTATCAGCCAACAGTAAACTCAAAACAAACCCAGGCTTGCAGAGGCTGAGATCCACCAGACAAAGCATCAGGAATGACTGGCAAGAGGATTCGCTCCTCCTGCTCCTCCCAACAGCACTGGGATAACAACATCCACTGCTGCAGAGAGAAACAGGCCAGACATCTGCAGGTGAAATGACCACTCCAGCACTGGGAAAACACCCAGAACCCAGAGGTGCTGAAGTGCTGCTGCTGAGAGCATCGAGGTCCTGACCCCCCAGGAGAAACCAGGGGGCAGCTACACTTTGCAGCTGAAGGTGCTCCTGGCTGCACAGAGCTGCAAGATACATTAAAAAGCAGGAATATCAAGGTGTGCTCCAAGCACCAGGATGGGAACAGACTGCTCAGAGTGGCCTTGGGCAGTCCTTCAAGACAGCTCCTACCTGCCTGGCTCTCAGGAGCAGACATGTGGACAAAGTCCAGCACTCCAAAGGCTGCCAGGGAAGGGAGGGGAGAGGGAAGGAGCTGGAATTTTCAGAAGGCACAGCACCATGTGAAAGCTCCTGCAGCTGCAGCAAGACAGAAGGACAACACATGTCCAACATGTTCCCAGCACTGATAGCCCCCATACCTGTCCCCTGCCAGTTCCAACATAAAACAAATGCCTAGAACTCACTTTTCCAGTCCTGTCCTTCCCCAAATGCAAAGCTTACTGAGTGTGCAAGTTAGAGCTGGCCTGCAACATTCTGCAAAGGTCCCAACTGCAGGACCCACAGCATCCTTCCCTGCTGAGGGGAATCAGCATGGGTCAGTCCATACCCACATCTTATGTGCCAATTTTCCTGCATCAAAGTCAGCCTGTAAGGCCTGGGATCAGCACAATTCCTGGGAGTGATGTGAACTTCCAGCTTAATGAAATCAGCCAGCGAGTCTCTCCACCTCAAACAGACCCCTCTTGGATGGAAACCATCCCTGGAAACCCAACCATGTCATGGCAATCACAGCTTCTAATTTGTGAGCCTGCAAAGCACCCCTTGCTCATCGCCCACCTGGCAGGGCTGGAAGGGGCACTGTGAATAGCCCCACACATCCACTGATAGCACTTTAAATGCCCAGCCGAGTAACAATGGGAGCAAACACAAAATGGAGCCAAAGGAAAGATGCTGTTCATGGGTTCAGAAATGCCTCCCCTTCCCACAGCAACCTCTTGCTATTCAGCGTGAGAGGCCAAGCATAGAACCTAAAAACTGGAGTCCCCAGAGTGCTTCTGCACCCAGGCAAGCTGGGGAGCTTCCCATGGGCACACATGCCATCCTCTCCCAGGTGATGGATTTAGCTTGGTGCTGAACAGGAACCTTGCACCAAGTGCTCCTCCCTCATGACCTGCTCCAAAACTCAGACTAGTTCCTGCTTGACACACAGCCCCCCAGCAGTCACCAGCCAGACCTTCACAAGAAGCACTGAAATACCCCTGTCCTGGCTGGGATTTTACTCCATCTGTTTGCTCTCCCTCTCCCCAATTGCCATAGTAACCCTGCACAAAGCGCCTTCTGTGCCGCCGGCTCCCCTGGCATCGTGGCTGTGGGTGACTCATGGGGCAGGACCAGGGTCCAGGGGCTCCTGGAGCCAGGCATCCCACAGGCATCAGCCCTTCCTCAGCCCCAGCTGCAAGAGCAGGGCTGGAGGGAGCTGGGAGCACCCGGTTTGGTGTAGCCCAAGCTCGCAGACAGGAGGATTTGCAGCACAAGTTAGAGGGACAACAAGGGACATGGAACATCCTTGTTCCAAACCTCCTGCTCCATACAGGGGAATCATTTAATGCCTCTGAGCATTGCCATGAACTCTGCTCCAATAGGGGCCCTGCACATCAGCCCATTTCCCTGTGCCCCCAAACTACCACCTCGACTTCCCCCTTCCCACCCCCATCCAGCCTAGCCCCAAAAAGCATTTCCCAGCTCCAACCTGAAAAAGGACTGATTAATCTGCAGGTATTTCACCACCACTCCCAGCTCTGCCTGGGCCACCTACGTTGGCGGAAAACCCAGCTCAGCCCATGCCTGCAGGAACAAAGGCATCTTGGATGCTGCCCTGCAGCCAGGGAGCTGAGGCAGAGATTGGATTTGCCTGTTATGGCTCTCCTAAAATTTGCCACGAGATTTCCAGCCCCTGCAGCCTGGCTTGAACTCCTTCTTGTTGAAGCTTCTCCCACTGCTTGAAGCACCAGTGCCTTTACAGCCTCCCAAGGAAAGCCAGCGCCCTGTTCAGAGTGAATGAGAGTGAAGGAAAGACTGGGGAGGGGTGAAAAAAGAAGGAAAAAAAAGAACAGGTTAAAAGAGAGAAGCAGAAAGGCAGTGGGATGGGCACGACATGACCCTGCAATTCAAGCCCTTCAGTCCCAGGACAGCATTTGCCTTTAGCTCCCACAGGCAGCTGCTGTCAGCTCCTTCCCACCAGCGAGGCCCCAGAATTTCCTCTCCCACATTTGCAGGGTCGGTGCAGGAGGAACTGTTAGAATGTGCACAACTGCCTGTCACCTGAGAACACTCCAGTTCCCCGGGGTTCTCACCAGAGGGTGCCTGCAAGCACAGGGCAGGGCTCCCCTCCAAAGCTCCCTCCACACAGGCTGAACAGCAGCACGAGACGGCGGTCTGGGGACATGTCACAGTTACCCATACAAACCCAGGGCTCTGCTGCCAGCCCCGAGCCCATGGGATGGCAGGGCACTGCTCTGGGCAGCAGAAGGGGCTGCCAGCCGTTGACACACATGGCACAGCACCCTGCACCCAGGGCAGGGGAAAATTAGCTGACAGAAGTTCCTGGTGCGGACGAAATTGCAACCCACGTGATGCTGCAGGCACGTAACTGCATCCTTTATGCTAAGAAAGGAACCATTTCCTCCTAAAGAAAAAAAAAAGCCTAGCAACTTTTTTTCTCATGCTATAACCTCCAGTAGTTCAGAACTGCCACAGACACTTCCTGGAACCGCTTAATTCTACACCGGAATCCTCATCTTTGCCACCACCAACTTCAGCCCTATTAAGTTGCACCTCTCCCCGGGACGTTTATCCTTCCCACTCTGCTGGCGTGGGTGGAGAGAAACGAGCAGGACAATCTAAAGAACTGCAAATAAAACTATTTGCCCGAGTCGACCTTTGAAATGAAACCTCTCCGCTGCCTCCCCAGGGTTGCAGCCCCAGGTGAAGTCCTGGGGATGGCTGAGGCACGGGAGGCTGCTCCGCTTCCTTAGCGCTGGGAGAAACACTTGGGATGCATCCCGGTTCTGCTCCGTCAGAGCAGGAGAGTCAAATGCCATGGATAAGGCTGGAGGGTGGATCCCAGCCCCGCTGCAAAGAAAGAGCTGGAACAAAAAAGCATGAAGAAAACAAAAAAGGAATAAAGACAACTGAGGCAGGGTGCAAAGCAGAGAGGGGAATTTGGGGGCTTGGTCATGAGAGCCAGCTCCTCGCAGGCACACTTTGTGCTATTTTCCACCGTTGGGAGTGGAAAAAGCTATCTGTGGAAGTGGAAAAAGGGCTCTCAACCTGCCGAGAGCCATCACTCATCAGCGCGCCGAGGTCCGGCTGCAGAGGGGCTCGGGCGGGTCAGCGCCGCACTCCTCACTTCTGCAAAAACTGCCGGCAAGGAGAAGGAAAAAACACGCTGCACAAAAAGCCCCTTGCAGCCCTGCACCAACCTGTGAGCCTGTGCTGAATCAGAGCTCCTGACTCCGGGGTCGTGGGCACCCACTTTTCCCATGCAACAGGCTTTTTGGTGCAGGACAAGCATGCAAGAGCTGCTGGAAAACCCTGGAATGCAACTCCAACCGGAGCCAGCTTTACCCTCAGCATTTTTTCCTTTAGACACGCTAGATTATTTTTTTTTCAATTAAGACGCCAGAGTTTCAACCCCACACAAAACATGCAAGTTTCCAGTGCTTTAAAAACAGATCTCGAGCTGCAAATACCGACATCCCCTCCCAAGCAAAGAGAAAGAAACAAAACCGCATGGATTGACCCCCAAAAGTTGCACAGCCTCTTCTAGCACCGAACCCAGCCCTTCGCTCTCCCCCACCACGTGTTTTGCAAATTGCAACATCTACCTTGCTTCTTGTCCATGGCTTCCCAGAAATGAAGCTCAGCGCCGGCACGCCTGGCACAAGAGAGGGATGGGGGCGGACTGGAGGAGGGAGGGGAAAAGAATTCCCGCAGGATCCAGCGCACGGCACTTCTTTGCAAGCACTGATGATTCTTTTCAGTGGGAATGCATTGCCCCAAGCACTCGCTGGCTCCGCGCAGCTCTGCCTGCCCGGCGTCCCCAGCTCCCGGGGGTCCCCAAGGCTGGGAGCAGCAGTGGAAGCAACTGGGGGCAGTCAGGGAAGGCAGAGCCGCGCTCCCGCATCGGCAGCTGCCGAGCTTGGCCGGACTCGAGCTCCGATTACCCTTGAAAGCTCAACAGTTGTAAAAACTGCAGCAGCGAAATAGCAGGTGACGTCAACAGGAAACTGGTGGGGAGCCAGAGCCAGAGCCAGAGCCAGAGCCAGCTCCGGGAGCGCTGGATCGCTGCAGAGCATCCCGCTGGGACGCGCTTTCCTCCGACACAGTGACTAACCCAAAGCCAGCATCCCACCAGAGCGCCCTGGCACCATCCCGCATCCCACCAGTGTCCCTTGCCCCGGGACAGCCCTGGCACCATCCAGCATCCCACCAGAGCACCCTGGCCCCAAGACAGCCCTGGCACCATCCAGCATCCCACCAGAGCACCCCTGGCACCATCCTGCATCCAACCAGAGTGCCATGGCACCATCCTGCATCCCACCAGTGTCCCTTGCCCCGAGACAGCCCTGGCACCATCCAGCATCCCACCAGAGTGCCCCTGGCCTCAGGACAGCCTGGCACTATCCAGCATCCCACCAGAGCACCCTGGCCCCAATCCAGCATCCCACCAGAGCACCCCTGGCCCCGGGACAGCCCTGGCACCATCCAGCATCCCACCAGAGCACCCCTGGCCCCGGGACAGCTCTGGCACCATCCAGCATCCCACCAGAGCACCCCTGGCCCCGGGACAGCTCTGGCACCATCCTGCAGGGCAGAGGAGAGCCCACGCTCTCCGGGATGGAAAGAGGTCACATTTCGTTGTGCTGCAGGTGACACACTAATTGCTCTGCCACTAACAACTATTACCACAACAAATAGTAGAAATATTGTTCCATGACAATACCAGCACGGAGCTTGGCAGCTATTGCAGGGTGACAACCGAGACGAGAAGGCATCTCTGGTGGCAAAATATAAATCGCTGCGTGGATTTGGCTGGGAAATAACACGGGCGAGTGGGGAAATAAAAGCATTCGTTTCTCTGCAAACACGTGTAAGAAAAGCCGTGGCGAAGTCTCGCTGCTCTTCCCCTTTTCCTCAGACCCAGCCTGGCAGAAGCCAGAGCTGTCGCTCCTGATCAAAGCCGGGCTCAGCTTTGACAGGCTGCAGTTTTGTTTTCGACTTCCCTGACAGCCTGGAGGGCAGATACTGTACCAGCTTCTTTACCTTGCACTAATTATAGAAAATCTGCTGGTGCTTTGCTCCTGAGCTCTCTCCCCCAACTCCAGGCTGTGCTGGGCCATGCACATTTGCAGGCTGAAAAGTCAGAGGTCAAGGTAAATGCACATACCAACATAATGAGTGGCTCTAATTTTAAATAGTGTTTATGTAAGCCCCAGAAGCGCTGCGGAAGGTATTTTCTCAGGCTCATTTCCACTCCCAGGGTATAGTTTCAGGCACAGATCATCAGCACATAAAGGATGCTGATGCAGGAGCTGCTATTGCAGATGGCACTGAGAGCCACCAGCACCATCCCCAGCACTCCTGGACAGAGCAATGCTGCGCTGTCCTCCCATCCCAAACTCTCTTGACATTAATTCCCCCTAACCCAGACACAGACACCCCAAGGATCTTCAGACACCCACAGAGTCAGAGCTGCTTTGGAGCAGAAAGTCCCTAACCCAGCAAGTGGGATGGGAAATAATTTTCTTTGAGTTAGTCCTGTTGGGTTTCAGCGCCCCAGGACCAGGGGTGGGGTAAAGCAAGAGCTTCCAGACATCTCAAAAGCATCTTAGAAAACAAGCAAACAAATAAACCAATAAAACAAACAAAAATAAACCCAGGCATCCTTTCAAGCCTCACCATTGGCAGCTCTTTCAAAAGTTTGCCAGCACAGTAGGAATTGCTGCCCTCAAAAAGCACTCATCTTTCACCCTTAATTATCCACTCCTTTATAGGCCACAGGTAATCCCGGAGGAACAAAAGGCAGAGGGTGTTTCACTGGTGTTAATGAAGCCTCCCCACACCTCGCTGCTGGGATGTCATAAGGGAAGCTGGGGGAGCAAATCCTGCCATGGGGAGAAGTCAGGCACTCGGCACAGGGTCTGGCACACCCTGGCAGAGCCAGGGACAAGGATGGCTCCCATCCCTCCTGCCAGTGGGCTGGCTCGAATAAATGGAAGAGCACACCCTTAAAAACAGCAATGAGCTCAAACAGTGCCCTGCCAGCGCTGGGCCCCTCTCCCCACCCTTCCCTTGCACTCAGGCAGCCTCTCCCAAGCCCACTTTGGTTAAGGTCAGGTCACCACTGCAGCCAGGAGCAGGCAGGGGGATGAGCTGCTTTGCCATGAGCAGCCAAAGCAAAATGTCCCATTTGGGGTTGGAAAGGAGCTTTCTACATGTGTGTTTGGGATTGAGCACAAAATTAATGACTTTGCCTGTTCCGAAAGAAGAGACACTGCCTAACCAGGGAGAGGGGGTGATTTTCATGGAATGCCTCATTTCCTCTCATCAGGGAGAAGCCCAAGCACCAGCTGGCTGCACCGTCCCAGCACCACACTGTCAGATGCCCACCACATCTCACCCTCCTGCTGGGAACTGCAGCGGCTCTCCTGGCCACACCTGTAATGCAGCCACTGCCCTAAGCACAGGATGCAATCACCTTTCCACAGGGAAGGCACACACCCCAGGGCAAAGCCCCACGTGCCCAAGCCATGCACAGGACACACAGCCTGGAAACTCTGCAGCTCTGTTTTAAAATAGAGCCTTTGGACCAAATCCAATAGGAAAGGGAGCAGGGTTATCTCTCTCACACCCTCGGACAGTGTTTGGGGATGACCAACCACAACACCACACAGGACTCGTGTCCTCCAGCAGAGCAGGATGTCACACCAACAGTGCCACCAAGGCTGGGGTGAGACCAATGCAAAGGAGAAGGGTGAGACCTCCCAGTGCCCAGTGAGGGATATGGAGACAGGCACATTAACCATATATTGCAGAATGGATTGGGTTGGAAAAGACCTCAGAGATCATCAAGTCCAACCCTTGGGCCAACTCCAGTCCCTTTACCAGATCATGGCACTCAGTGCCATGGCCAAGCTCAGTTGAAAAACCTCCAGGGATGGGGAATCCACCCCCTCTCTGGGCAGCCCATTCCAATGCCTGAGCACTCCCTCTGGAAAGAATTTTTTTCTGCTCTCCAACTTCAATTTCCCCTGGCAGAGCTTGAGCCCGTGCCCCCTTGTCCTATTGCTGAGTGCCTGGGAGAAGAGACCAACCCCCACCTGGCCAGAACTTCCCTTCAGGCAGTTCCAGACAGTGCTGAGGTCACCTCTCAGCCTCCTCTTCTCCAGCACAAACACCCCCAGCTCCCTCAGCCTCTCCCCACAGCACTTGTGCTCCACTCCCTTCTCCAGCCTCGTTGCTCTTCTCTGGACCCGGGGACAGGCACATTAGCCAAATATGGGGACAGACACATCAGCGAAACCTGGGGACAGCCAGAGCCAAGGCTGGCACAGCCACCTGTGGGGCTCCCAGCCACGCCCGGGCTCGGTGCAGTGCCCAGATAACACAGCCCTGCCGGCAGCTCCGGGAGGATGTCACCGCCCAGGCACATTCCAGTTGTATTTCTAGGTTACCTGCACAACCCCGAGGGCTGGAAAAAGCGTTTCATTTTGTGTTCTGTCCCCACGTGGCAGCTTGCTCTCCTCCAGCCCTGTGATGATGGAGCACATGGATTCCACTCCAAGAAGCCACACATGACCAGAGAACAGACTCCCTTCAGGAACTGCAAAGCCTTGTCTGGCTGGCACTCCCACAGTGACATTACAGGACGTGTCACGCACACACCAGGAGCCACAACTTGTGCAAAACCCCAGTGCAAAGGTGGGGACAGTCACAGGGGCGCCTCTTCAGACGCTGCCTGCTTTGCATCCACTGCTCCAACTGGATTTTCCCAAAGGAAAAAACAAAGCAGCAGCTGAGGCTGCACCTCCTCCAAGCTCAGCTGCAGCACAGTGGCAATGTGAACAGACTAACAACAGACTGGGAAGATGCTTGGGATGGGTAATTAACCCAGCTATGGATCATCAGCAACCATGGAGCTGGGCAGCACAGGGGCACACAGGGCCAGTGTGAAACCCTCAGCCACCAACCACCCCATGGGACCAGCACAGACTGCACCGAGTTGGCTGCAGACACTGGCGTGAGGCCACGAGACAAAGGTCTGGAAGGAATCCCAGCCCTGACGCTGGGATTGTTAGGAGAAGGCAAAGGAGACTGCTTAGAGAAGAGCAAGAAGCATGCTATTAAAAACAAATAAATAAATAGAAAAGAAAGAAGCAGAACCACCATCACTTGTGCTGACCTCGTGCCAGCAGGGACCCAGCCCTTCCCAGAGCATCGCTCCTCCCTTTGATTTCTCACTCCATAGGGAAAGCCAGGAAAAAAATTAAATCTGTTTGTAATTGATGTGACCGTCTGGTGACGGTTTTCTGATGGGAAAGAAAACTCAAACCGTTCTTGGAACAGATCAGCTTGACAGGAGGCACAGTGGGAAAGAAAAAAGAGTCATTTGACTTTGTAATTGTCAGCAGTAACTCAACTCCAGAGTCAACAGACACTTTTTCAATCCAAACTGGCGTAATTCAAGTACTTGCAGATGTCCCCAAAACCTTGTGAACTTGCTAAGAAAGCAAAGTATTCTGCTCTCTTCTTCTAAGGCAACTCTTAGGAAAAAAAAGAAAAATTAGAAAAAAAATAGATTTCTACCATCCTCCCTCCAATTTACTTTGGGCAGGGACAGAGTGATTTCATCTCTGCAAATGATGTAAGACAGAGCAGGCACCTGCTCTGAAAACAGAACCTATGGAGGGGAAAAAAAAAAACCAAGGAAAGCCTCAATGTCCACAGAGAGAGGCAGAAACAAGAGACTGACCCAGGTGCTTCCCTGGCCCAGAGGCTTCAGGCAGGTCTTTCAAGACCAGCATCTGTGCTGGGGAATGGGGCAGGCAGCTGCTCAGAGGGTTCACAGGGCCATCATCCCTCTGGGACCTGGAACACTTCCCTGCTCACAGGATGCCACCACAGCTCAGGTGGACAAAACCTGTGCATCTTCAGAGGAAAACTTCTGCTCTCCAGCACTGCCCTGGCACCACCTCTTGGGGTGCAGGAGCAGAGAACGCCTTTGATTATTTCCTTTGGAGCAGGGCACTGCTCTGGTGGCTTGTGGAAAACAGTATGTGAGTGCTGGACTACAATTCCCTACATTTCCTGCTGTCCCATGCCAGTTCCTTTCTCTTTTTGGTGCATATTCAAAGCCATCCCTCTTCCCTGCCTCTCTCCCCCTGTCCTTCTCTGTTCCAGGGAACCAGGCAGAGTCACAAATGCAAAGGGCTCATCTCACCAGAGAGTTCAGGCAAAGCACACACAACCACTTGGAGACCCCAGTTTCTTAGAGAGAAAAATCCATCCCCATGGTGAAGGAGGAGCCAGGATTCTTGCCCAGGCTTGGATGAGGCAGAGGGAAAACACAGGCTGAGAGCAGCCAGAGAATACTGAGACTGTCCAATTCCCCTGCTCAGACACATAGATAGATAGATAGATAGATAGATAGATAGATAGATAGATAGATAGATAGATAGATAAGCACCACATACTTTTTAAACTCCACATTTTGCAGAAATCACCTGCAAACATTTTTCTCCTTTGTTCCTCTACACTCCTTGTTACAAAGCTTAAAAATCCCCCCCACAGTTAAAGGCTGGACCACCAGCACACTGACAGCCCCACCAGGCAGCATCACCCTGCAGCATCCCACATCCACAGGCTCTCATCACAGGCTGTACCAGCTCTGTGTGGGGAAAACACCTGTTTTGTGGTGGATTTGCCCAGTACCCACAGGGCAGCTTTCACTCATGCCAGGACAAAGCAGGGACTCCACAGGAAATGTGTCCACAGCTCGGTGGTGTTTCAACACTGTGGCCCCAGCAGGAAGGGCATGGCCTTACTCAGCTGCTCCTTTTGGGTGGGATTTATCTCTTTTCCCCTCCTTTTGTCACTCTCTCCTATCCACCTAACGTGCTGCAGTTTTTCCAGTGTTCAGGGAAGTGAGTGTTGCAGGCTTTTCCTAGTAAAGCTGGATGAAAAGCTGCCCCTGTGTCCCAGGAAGGCAGAGCTCTCTCAGACAGGCTGGTCCCGGCGCATGCGGCTCATGTCCTGGCTCAAGAGCTCACAGGCAGTGACTCAGAGCAGCTCAGGCTGCAGCTCTCCTGGGGCACATTCAGGGAGGGCTCCATCTAAACAAGAAACAATTCTCAAGAACCCCTTTTATGCCAGAACAGCAAGCTCACATCCGTATTTTGGGGGAAGGAGCAGTGTGACATGTGGAGAGGAGCTGGAAGGAGATGGTGGAACTCAGCCCTGCGTGAGATCAAAGGAGGCAGCGCTTGCTCCAGTCCCTGTGACGTCCCACACGGTTTCCCTCGCTGAGATGAGGCTGTAAAACCCCATGGGGAAACCCACAGTTACCAAACAGGAGATCCAAAATTCAGGGTAAACTCTTGCAGGTACCTGGAAGGTACACAAAGGAAAAGCTGAGCGGTTTTCTAGCACTGTAGCCAAGCACACACAGGGCTGATAAGGGTTTAAATTACAAATTCACCCACAGTTTCTGCCTGGTGATTTCTTCACTGTCACTACCCAGGTGTCCTTCAAGAAACCAGGAAGGGACAGGTGTAATTAATACCTGCAAAAAGCTGCTCCTGAGCAAGAAAGTAGAATCTGCAGAGCAGAAGAGGCACAAAAGCCACAGCACAGCCCTGCAGGTATCCTGGGCACCAAGGACAGCCCCAGCCCTGGCAGTGCCAGCCATCCTCTGGCATCTGGTGCTCACCACTGATGCTCACAGCCAAACAGTCACAGGGATCAACCAAAAACCTGGAGGAAACGGGCTGCAGATGCTGACAAAGAGTAAACACTGGGAGGTGCAGAAGATCTAAAACATCCACCACATCCCTATTTCTAAAGCCGTGTGGAACTCCTCCCAAACTGAAGGAAGACTGCCCAAGAGAGAAACAGAGCACAGCACAGAGGCTGGGACAGGTCCAGAGTGGTCCTCCAGCAGCACCACCACACACCTCCCACCCCTGGCACCTTCATCCTCCCTTCTGCACCATTACACCAGTTTTTTTGACCACTGAGCTACTGCCCACGGGGATGGCAGTCACTGTTTCACCCATGGTGCTCCCAGCTGCAGATTTGGCACAGGAGTGGATGATTTTAGTTGTGAGGAGACCAGGGAAACCTCAGAAATCAGCTGAGCCCACGTGCACACACATAGAGGTGTCTCACACTGCCCTGCCCTGTGCTGGCAGGGCTTTTCGGGGTGCAGGTACAGGGGTTTACAAACAGGCACGTGGGGCTGGGCCTGTCACCTCCCCCTGAGCACCTCTCAGAGGTGTTTGGAAGATGACAGAGAGCAGCCAAAGCCATGTATCAGCATAAGATCATCTCATCTCTGGCTGAGATGCAAGTTGGCAGCCTGTCAGGACAGAAACAAAGCGGTCTGCAGAGGTGGTGGATTTTTAACTATGCAGAGCAGCTTTCTTCAAAAGCCTTGCCAATGAGCACATCTGGCTCTCAGCAAAGAGCCACGTCATTTCTAGTGACGAGCCACAAAGACATCTCATGTCTTACAGAACAACACACCCCTGCAGCCATGCCCAAAACATCCAGGACTGATTCAGAGGGGCCATCCTGGGGATTGCACACTTTGCTGCTCCATCATCACCCTCTCAAGCCTCAACTTTCTCACTCCTGCCTCAAATAAACCAAGATCTTCATCCTACAGCAGAAAATACCTCCATCACACAATATATTTGCCCTTCACTGCCTTAAGGAGGAAACAGCCTCCTGCAGGGAGGGAAGAGTGCAGCAAGAGGGAACATCTGCTCCAGCTGTGCCAGATGCCCTCCAGCAAGCCAGGTCAAATGCTGCCATCTCCAAGCTGCTGGTAACACACACAGCAGTGCAGACATCCACAGCACAAACCCCTGCAGCACAGCTGCTGTGTCAGCCCTGCCCGTGGGACTCCAGCTAGGAGGGAATTCATACACACACACCCCTCAAAGCAGTATCTAACTGGCCTGCAAGCCCAGACAAGCTGACACTCCCCAGATAACCTCGTCATCCTCCCCTAAACCACCCCCAGCCCATCCACGTAACCAGCCCTGCGTGTTTATGATCTGTCACACACATGACTGTCACCTGCCAAGCCCTGCAGGACAACTTCTTCCCCTGCTGTCCCTCTGTCCTGCACCACTGGTCCCATCATTGACAGGGCATGTGCCACCACCAAAGAGATGCCAGCAGGACCCCATCCCAGCTCCAGGGATTTATGCATTCCTGACTGGAAACCTCCCAGACCTTTCTGAATGAAACACAACCATTAAAAGAAGGTTTTAAGTTTCCTAAAAGGAACTATCACGGCAGGAGATGAGGCAGCAGGGACAGACACCCATGACAAGGGGAGCTCAGTGTCCAACACACAGACTCATAGAATCACAGAATGGATTGGGTTGGAAAAGACCTCTGAGATCATCAAGTCCAACCCTTGGGCCAACTCCAGTCCCTTTACCAGATCATGGCACTCAGTGCCACGGCCAAGCTCAGGTTAAAAACCTCCAGGGATGGGGAATCCACCCCCTCTCTGGGCAGCCCATTCCAATGCCTGAGCACTCTCTCTGCAAAGAAGTTTTTTCTAGAGAGAAGAGGGTCCAAGCACCACCACCTTCCTCAGAGAGCTCCATCAGACACAAGCAGTTCAGCTGATGCCAGTGCCAAACCACAGCTCAGGTTAACAGCCTCTGATGGGAAATTACTTGTACTGAGCACTCCGGAGGTTTCTTCCTTTCCAAACCAGATTTTTCTTCGGTGGTGGTGTGCAGAGAGGAAGGGTGAATGCTCCACAAACAACTTCTGGTAAGTGTTGTCTCCTCCTCATCCTGCCTCCTCTTACACTCAAGTTACCTCTCTAATGGAAATTTATCTTAAAAAAATAATTCCAGTTGAAATTAGGAAATTAAGGCTGAGAGCAGGGGACAGGCTGAGTGGGCAGTGCCCCTCCCTGAGCACAGGGAGGCAGGAGGATGGAGGCTGTGGCAGGTCAGTGGGTGCTGAGAGGGTCCAACTCCCCCCACCTTCACCCCACTGCAGGTCCAGGACCTCTCCCAGTGTTAGGCAATGATTCCCTTCCTCCCCTACATGCTGGGACCATGGGACCCCCAAACCCTGCCCTTCCCCTCAGCCACACTATAACCCAGCACATCCTGCACCTGCAGCAACTCTGCTCCAGACAGGGAAGAAGCTGCAAGAGAAAGGAGCAGGCAGGGAATGCTGTCCCAGCTCCAGAAAAAGGAACAGACGTGCCCACTGCAAACTGAGGCCCAGTGGGGCCACAAGGCACCACCATGCCCAGTAATTCCAGTGTTCCTTGGGGCAGTGAACACTGGGACTCACAACACTGCCACAGCACCACCCCCACACAGATAAGGGGCTGTGGGGAGATGGAATATCTCCCAGGTGGAAAAAACAACAAAAACTTCCAGTTTCCACCACAAAAAAAATCCTCTCTGCCCTCTCCCCCACTCAAAATCACTGACTAACACTTGACCTGTCCTACAGAGGTTTGTCAGCAAGAAGCAGTTGGTACATCCAGCTCTGCATGTGCCCACAAGCCATCCTGAGTCATGCCAGTAAAACCCCAAAGTTTTTGTTGATGGAGTAAAATCACCTCCCCAGACAACACAAGTTCCTCTTCCAGCTCTTTCCTCTGCCTAGGCAGAGCCTTATTAATACCAGCAGGAAAAGAACCATCTTCCATCCAAAAACCCACAGAGCCCGACTGCAGAGGTGGCACTTTGGGTGACAAAATCACCAGAAAGCTGCTCCCATTCCCAGACACCCAAAGGGAACTTGTACAAAGCACAGGTGAGTTTCCTCCAGCAACAACCACCTTTGCAGCTCAGAGCTGGAAAATAAAAGCAGCAACTTTGAGGGAGAAGCATTATCCACTGAAAATAAAAGCAGGGAAGCATCCCTCCAGGGAGGGAAAGTGATTGCTGAAGCACTGCTAAATATTTATCACACCCAACATGATATTTTCCAGGCGCCCACTGTTGTGGTGGGAGAAAGCACGAGGAGGAGGAGGGCAGCAGCAAAGCTCTGTGTTCTCTCTAGGATCGTTAGAATTAATTGGATTTGAGCTCCCTGATGCTTCAACTAGAATTAAATAAAAACCTGCCTTTGTGGGATTAGAGCTCCTACCCCTCCAACCACACACACTCTCTAGGGACAGCAGGCTGCTCTGCCCAAAGCCAAAATCCTCTTCTGCAGGTCATGACCCACACGTGTATTTTTGGCAGAACTGCCTGGTTTTGGGATGGCAGCAGGAAAGGTGTGAATGGCACACGAGACAGTAGAGGATTCACAGAGTGAATTGTTTAACAGTGGTGTGCTCCCCCAGAGGGCACAGCCAGGGCACAGCAGGGACACGTCCCCACCGCCTGTTTACCCACCCAGAATAGATGTGCCACCAGAACAAGCACCAGTTCATCCCCAGGTCCTGGCATTTCTCACTGCTGATTTTCCCAAGCCTCAGTGGCAAAGCCAGAGCTGCCTTCCCAGAGACACAGCCTGGCTCCAGCCAGACCTGATCTCTCTCTCCAACAACACCTCTATTCCCAGCAGACAATCTTGCCTTTGAATTACTCTGGCATCAGTGCTGGGTGAGCCCAGGGGAGGTCAAGCAGGTCTTTTCCCTCCTGATCCCATACACACATCTGCCCTCCCTCCCTACGGCTGCTTTTTCCAGCAAACTCCATGATTTTGGGGAACAAGTGGTTCTTTACCAGCACACTCCTGCCTGTCCCTCCAGGAGGGGCTTCCCAGGCATCACGAGCCACTCAAGTCACAGCCAACAGCCACGAGGACAGGCACACGGATTTCACACTCAGGGCAGGCAGAAGATCCTCCTTGAGGCCCAGGGGAAAGGCAACAGCCTGGATCTGCACCCACAGAATCTCAGACTTTACACCCTCTGCCACGTTTCTGCACCCATTCAAAGGCTGCAAATTCCTCAAGGCTTTATCCCCTCCTGCTTCAAACACTTGGATACAACACCCTCCCTTCACAGCACCCATTCACCAAAAATGGGGCAGACCCTGCTGGAAAATCATACCCAGGCATGTGTTGCAAGAAGCAGCTACAGGTTGTGTCCCTTGCACAGCTCTGCAAAGACACAGGGGCAGCTCCAGAGCTTTGCTCCCAGTTCCTTCCCTCAGCAACACCCATTCCAAGAGGCACAGCTCGAGGGAGCTTTGGTGACCTGAGACATTTTGCATATTTTAGCAAACACCAGCCTCGACAGGTGAAAGATAACACAGAACACAAGTGATGTTCTCCCACACACCTGATCCTGAGAGATAACTTGGATCGAGGAGACAGGAGCAATGGGAAGAGGAAGAAAGCCAAAATCCTCACTAAGCTCCACACAATCCCCAGAAGGTGTTTATCTCACAAGGTATGTCTAGTGCAGAGCAGGCAAAGCCCTGGCCCAGCACCATTCCTGGCTCAGCACCATTCCTATGGCACATGTCACTGCCAGCCACGCACATCCCCAAAAATTCCCGAGGCAGGAGACAACCCCATGACTCAGGCAAAGTGACAGCAGGTGAGTTTTGGAAGGATCTATCATGGAAAGAGTCAACCCAGAGCTTCCACACAGCGGCCTCTGTGTACAGCCCTGATCAACAGACAAGGTCAAGAACAACCAGGAAAGGAAACCTGAGACTGCTCACTGAAATTCCCTAAGGAAAATTAGAGAAATTTAGCTTATATTCAGGCTGCCTGAAAGGAGAGGCAGAAGGAGATGCCACAAGTGCAGCATCCACAGTCCCAGCAGCAGGTGGGACACACCTGGACCTGCGAATGCCCCTGTGTGGCTGCGGGAAAACCGGGAGCGCTGGCACTGCCAAGGCAGGTGCAGACCAAGGGGAGGCACAAGGATGGTGAGCAGGATGAGAGGAGAGAGTTGTGAAGAGGCAGGTGTGTTATACACACCCAGGATGGACTCCTGTGCTGCTGCTGCCCTGATGGAGGCAAAGGAGCTCGGGTCAGATGGGGACTCAGCTGCTGGTGCCAGCAGAGCCCAGGAGAATTCAGCACATGTGTGACACCTCCAGCAAAGCACAGCAGGATTAATTCAATGAATGAACCAGTTCATCACAACCAACAGCACTGTGCAACCAGAAACCTGGAGACACAGAGCGGTTCCAAACCTCCTCCAAGGAAAGCACCACGCTCCCAGGTGCTCCCACAGGCATCACCTTTTGCAGTTCAGTCATGCTGCTTCCCCCCAAATCCTCCTGGCCCAGCTCGGGCCTCGCCTCCCATGGGGCAGGAGTGGTCCCTGGGCCAGGCTCACCTCGTCCCTCCATCCACACATCCACTGGTCAGGCACAGGCAGCCAAGGAAAGGTCTGGGCTCAGGTGTGCCAGGGAGAGCCTTTTAAGAAGCCCGGTTGATCCCTTCCAGCTCGGGACAGCTGGAGGCATGTGCTCCTACCTGTGAGTCAGCAGCTCCGCAAATCGCTGCTGATTCACCCCCTGCTTACACAGCAAACAGGAAACTCAGGTCCACATTCCCTCCGGATAAGACATGGAGCGTTTAAAAGCAGTGCGGGGGGAGGAAAGGCACGCCGCGGTGCGTTCATCTGCTCACATGGCCCCTGACTCCGACCTTCCAGCGCATCACTCCGCACAGGGAAACCCCCCCCCCGCATTTCATTCCAGTGATAAGACAGAGGCAGCAACTGCACTCCGTGTGCTCCCTCCTCTGTCCGGTCTGCGCGTATGGCGCTGATCCAACAGGCTCCCGGGGGCACCGGGACACGGGCAAACCATCCATCCCTCCATTCATCCATCCATCCCTCCGTCCGTCCGTCCACCCATCCATCTGTCCATCTCTCCGTCCATCCATCCCTCCATCCATCCACCCAGCCGTCCATCCACCCACCCCAGAGGGATGCCATCCATCCCTCTCTCTATCCCAGAGCGATGCCATCCATCTCTCCATCCCTCCCTCCCTCCATCCATCCCAGAGCGCTGCCAGCCGGCCAGCACTCCCCTCGGGACGGGCACGGGCCACCTGAGTCACGGCCGTGCTCTATAAATAACGCCCGTGACACACGGTCACGGTCACGCTCCCCGGCCGTGCCGAAACTCCAACACGGCGCTCCCGGCACACGCCGGCACCGAGCCCCAAACCCTGGCACGGGGTGACACGAGGTGACACGAGGTGACACGAGGTGACACGAGCCCTGTCCTCCCCGCCCGGCCGAGCCAAGCTGAGGGCTCCGCTCACCTGCGGGTTCACGGAGCGGCCCGTCCCGCTGGGCAGGGCTCCCGCAGCCGCACACAGCCCTCGGCAGTTCGTACGCTTCTCCCCCCGCCAGCGGGAGCCTCGCTCCCGTCCCTGCGGATCCCCCGCGGCCCCTCCGCTCACACCCACGCGGGCTCCGCAGCCCCGGGGGATGCAGGACCGGCCCCGGGGCCCGCGCAGAGGAAGCCGCGGGAGGAGCCCACGCCCGGCGGGTTGGGCAACTGCCCCGGTCCGCGGTTACAACAGCCGCACTCCCGGACACCCCCGGTCCCGATGCTGGCCCCAGTCCCGATGCCGNGGCAGAGCGGAGCCCGCGAGTCCCGCCCGGCGCGGCCCCGCCGGTAACACCGCCCGCCGGGCTCCGCCCCCTGCGCCGCGATTGGCCAGCGCGGCCGAGAGGGCGTGGCTAAGGCCTCCGCGCGCAAACAGCTTTGCGGTTCTCGGGCACGGCTGCAACGGGGAAGTGAGGCGGGCGGGCAGGCGGGTGGCTGCGCCGTAGCAGAGATGGCCCCTCTGTCCCCGTCACCGCGGTGGTCCCGCCGCGACACGCGCGACACGCTGGGGCGCGGAGCATCGCCCCGGGAGCCCTGTCCTGTGCCGCACCTCGCCCCACGCGCCTGGCGTCGCGGTGCTGGGCTCGGGGGCTGGTGCTGTCAGCTGAGAACGGTCAGCTCATCGCATCGTCCGTGGGTCCCGAACTCCTTGGATCCGGATGGAACATGGGCGGGGACGCCAGGGAGTGGCTGGAGCTGCGTCTGGAGAGGTTTAGGCTGGACCTAAGGAAAAGGCTCTTCCCCCAGAGGGCAGTGGGCACAGCCCCAAGGCTGCCAGAGCTCCAGGAGTGTTTGGAGAACGATCTCAAGGACAGGTGGGGGATTTTGGAGGTGTTCCCTGCAAGGCCAAGAGCTGGACTGGATGATCCTTGTGGGTGCTTTCCAAGTCAGGATATTATTATAGTAATTCTATGATTTATTCCTGAGCCACTGAGGAATAAATCCCTTCCAGCCCCAGACTGTGTGGTGGCACATCCCTGGGTGAGGGTGCTCCCCCAAACTCCTGAGCTGGGCTGCAGCCAGGAGTGCTGGACAGAATTTGAGAGATGCAGTTCAACAAGCAAAAAGGAGATTCCAAGTATCGTTTTCTGGCTGGAATTCCCAGTGTGATCCATACAGATACAAAGGAGGGTTTGGAGGGGTGGCAGCTGCTGACAGCATTGGTGAGATCACAGCTGCTCTGCTGCTGCCAGTTCTCAGATTTGGCCTTTGCAGAGCATTTGGGGTAAGTTTGAGGGCTGGAAAAACTTCCTCAAACCCAGGCAGTTCAAGGGAATCACTGCCAGAGGGAAGGAGCGGGGTGGACCTGGATGTGCCTCAGGCAGACGTGGGACACAGCAGCGATGGCACCAGATCCGGCAGCTGCCCAGCAGAGCTCCAAGAGTTCAAATGGGGAATAAATTACAGGGTTTTAATAGGGAGAGCAATTACCTTCCTGAGAGACGACGTAGCTTCACCGCCTTTCAAGTCTTTCAACACAGGCAAGGAGGAGCCTTTCCAAAAAACTCCTCTCCAGTCCAGCCGCGGGTCATTCATTAGCGCTGACGCAACAGTGTGGATGTCACTGCCGGGCTGGGCGAACGGGAGGGGGACACCAGTGGACCTTCCTGGCGTTTGTCCATATGGATCTCGGAGTCAACAACAAAGTTTGAACCCCAGCTGGGCTGATCTGCAAAGGGCTGGGCTGAGGCAGTGCCTGGGGATGAGGTTTTTGGGGTGCACCTTTGCAAATGTGGGGCTGTGAGGGTTGGTGAGACCAGCTGGGACACCCAGCCCTGCTGGTGGCAGCACCTGGGGGGTCTCTGCAGCACCTGGGGGGGTCTCTGCAAGCACAGGGCACGACCCTGCTGTCCCCAGGCATGTGCCAATGTGCCCCATCCCTCCTCCTGCATCCCAGGGCATGGCTAGAGGTCACCACTGGCTTGGCTTGGCTGCTTCTCCCAGGCACTCAGCAATAGGACAAGGAGGCACGGGGGGCTCAAGCTCTGCCAGGGGAAATTGAAGTTGGAGAGCAGAAAAAAATTCTTTGCAGAGAGAGTGCTCAGGCATTGGAATGGGCTGCCCAGAGAGGGGGTGGATTCCCCATCCCTGGAGGTTTTTCAGCTGAGCTTGGCTGTGGCACTGAGTGCCATGATCTGGTAAAGGGACTGGAGTTGGCCCAAGGGTTGGACTTGATGATCTTGGAGGTCTTTTCCAACCCAATCCATTCTGTGATTCTATTCTATGATACAGGGGTAGGGGAAACAGCCACTTGGGTCTGATTCACCTGCCCTGAATCACCAGGCACCTCACAGGTTTGTCACCTGCTCCCCAGGCCTTCCAGCACTGGAGAGCTGCAGAAGCACACATGGAAACTGGGATACACTTTTAGCATCCACGTCCAACAGGGTGGGAATGCCATGGGGCTGGGCAGGGAGCACACGGACCCCATGGTCTGCAAGGAAGGGGTGGCAGCCATGTGGTCACCTTCCTGTCATGGCAGGGTGATCTGGGAGACCTCTCCTTTTCTTCTGCAGCCTCCCAGTGCCAGCCAATGGCTCCTCCCGCCTCCACCTCCTCCATCTGAGCTGCTGCTGTCAGACCCAGCAGATTCCCTGCTGGAGAAGGGTGTCTGGCAGATCAGAGGCAGCTGGATCTGCTGCCCTGGGGCAGAGGGAATCACCACAGGCAAAGGCAAAGCAAAGCATCCTGTGGAGACCCAGTGCTCCTGGAAATTTTGGCAAGAGTGCTGGAGTTTTGGCACCTCTCAAAAGCTTCCCTGTGTTTAGAGGGTTGTAGGTAAACCTTTGGATGTGCAGTCTCTGGATCAGGATAATCACCAAGGAAGCAAATAAGGAGCCCCCGACCTCTGTCAGTGCAAAACCTGGTTCTCCTTGCCCCTCTCTCCTAATACTTCCCAGCAAAGTGACTGTCTCCTGAGCATCCCTGTGCACTGGAGGACATCAGGGTGCAGGATTCAGCCCCACTCTCTGCCTGCCCCAGTTATCCTCTCCTTCCTCCCTCCAAAATCCCAGCAATCCTTGGCCTGGCTGTTGCAGCCTGTTTGCATTCCCTGTGTCCCCCTGCTCCGGGTGTTTTGTATCTTCCTGCACCACCATATGGTGTGGGAGCATGGTGGAGCAAAGGATGCCAGGGAGGGGATGAGGGGAACATCTCCCCACTGATGGAGCAGGAGGGGAAGGAAACCCTCTCTCTGCAGAAACTGAGGGCCAGCGGGTGCTGTGGGCACTGGAACTCGATGGGAGTGGGAAAATAGGAGGAGACCCCAACAGGCACAACTCCAGCATTGACTAATGGAGCAGCACAAACCAGCCAATTGGAATTCCTCGGCTGAAGGGCTCTAACTCGGGCAGCAGGAGCTGAAGGAATGAGTAAACAAAGCCCAGGCCGCACATGACAGTGTTTAGGTGCAGAGTAGCTGCTGGTGAACTCTTACTAGTTCCAGGTTAATTTTAGGTGTTGCTGCTCTTCCTGTTGCACAGGCAGCTTCCAGCCTGTCCCACACACCTTGGGCAGGCTCAGCTTCTGCCACTGAGAGCTTCTGGGTCAGAGATATGATGTGTATATGACCCCTCTGCTCTGGAGCCAGGCTGGGAGAGCTGGAGGGGTTCACCTGGAGAAGAGAAGGCTCCAGGGAGACCTGAGAGCCCCTTCCAGTGCCTAAAGGGGCTCCAGGAGAGCTGGAGAGGGACTTGGGACAAGGGCCTGGAGTGACAGGACAAGGGGAAATGGCTTCACACTGACAGAGGGCAGAGTTAGATGGGATAATGGGAAGAAATTCTTCTCTGTGAGGATGGTGAGCCACTGGCACAGGTGCCCAGAGAAGCTGTGGCTGCCCCATCCCTGGAAGT
This sequence comes from Sakesphorus luctuosus, assembly GCA_013396695.1. Classification (NCBI taxonomy): domain Eukaryota; kingdom Metazoa; phylum Chordata; class Aves; order Passeriformes; family Thamnophilidae; genus Sakesphorus; species Sakesphorus luctuosus. The sequence continues at coordinate 54,022 of VWZD01001892.1, read as the reverse complement.
GTCCAAGGCCAGGCTGGACAGGGCTTGGAGCAACCTGGTCAGAGCATCACACGGGGGCTGTGACCTGGGGCAGCAGCACAGCACTGGGACACCACTCCCACATGCTGGTTCGGCACCAGTACAGCAGAGCAGCAGCAGCACAGCAGGGCAGGGCCAGTGCACCAGCCCAGCAACACCAGTACAAGTGGGGTAGAGAACCCAGTACAGGATCTGCTGTAGAGAAGACAGCACAATAGGGCAGCACCAATGCCCCGTGCTGTTTCTCAGCACAGCCGCAGTAATCCAGTGCCAAATCAGTGACAGACCAGTACAGGACCTGTGCAGGACTAGTGCCGGACCAGTGCAGCACCAGTACTGCACCAGTGCGAGACCACTATAGGACCAATAATGGACCAGTGCAGCACCAGTACTGCATCAGTGCAGGACTCTTGCAGAACCTGTGCCAGACCAGTTCAGGACCCGTGCCAGACCAGTGCCGGACCAGTACAGGACTGTAACAGGATCAGTGCAAGACCCGTGCCGGACCAGTACAGGACTATAACCGGACCAGTGCCGGACCCGTGCCAGACCAGTACCGGACCAGTACAGGACTATAACCGGCCCCGTGCCCGCCCGCGCGGGGGCGCCGGGCGCTGCCGGTGGGCCCCCCCCATCGCCGGGGCGTCGCCGCTTTAAGGGGCGCGCGGCCGTACCAAAACAAAAGCGCGGCGCGGCCATTGGCCGGCGGGCGGCACGTGCCGCACAGCTGGGCTGGTGCTGCGGCCGGTGCAGCCCCGGCGCGGCCCGGCCCGAC
>VWZD01001892.1:38148-51042 GCA_013396695.1 Sakesphorus luctuosus | reverse complement strand
CCGTTTCTCCCATTTCCCCCCTTTCCCCCGTCCTTCTCATTTCCTCATTTTTCTCCCATTCCTCCCCATTTTCCTCCATTTCCCATCTCTCCTCCCCCCGTGCCGTGTCCCACAGCACCTTCCCCTGCTCACTCTGCCCTGTCCCCCCCAGTGCTCCCCAATACTCCTCTGAGCCCCCCCAGCCTCCCTGGTTCCTGCAGGTTCCCCCCGTCCTTCCTGCCCCCTAAAATCTCTTCCCAGGAGATCTGGGGGTCTCTTGGCTCCCGTGGTTGGGGTTGATGTTGGAGCTCAGTGCTGGCACAGGCAGGTTGTGAGGGTACCACCTTTGCCCCCACCAGGAGCAGGTGCCTTTGGGTGATGTGGCAGTGCTATGCCCCATCCTCTTAATGGTTAATCCCAAATATTCAACGATCCCAACATCTCTTCCCTGTCCATTTGTCATGCTGAGAACCACTCTGAGTATAACAGGCTGTCTCGCTGCCCTACAGAAATTGCAGGGTAGCTGTCTTTTTATTTTTTTTAAATAAATAAAATGGGTGGTTCAGAAATCATAGGGGAATGCAGGAGGTTTTCTCGATAAAACAACAGGAATAGTCCAGATTTTATTTTAGACTCTCTTCCCCCCCGTCCCCCATTTTCATTTCAACCACTAATTACAAAGTGCAGGCTGGAGGAGCAGGGGAGGAGGAGACAATTCCACCAACTGCTCATTTCAGACAGAGATCAAACGAGGTCCCAGGTGACAGGTCCCCACTGCCATGGCCAGAGCTGTCACACAGCACTGTTCCTGTGTGCAGGACAGAGAGGGGAGAGCCAAGAGCCAACAGTTATTAGGGAAATGTGATCTTTTATTGTGGGTTTTTGGATAAAACCTCTACCAGCCACACCGTGGGCAGAGTAGGGTTTGGTGGCTGAGCAGGGAGGAGTCGTGACTGGAGAGGGTGAACTTTGAGAGTGAGAGAATAAAGTGTGGGACCCGTGGTGGGAGTTGTGTGTCAATCAACACAAAGCCTCCTCCTTCAGGAGGGGATCACAGAATCAGATAATCCCAGAATGGGTTGGGTTGGAAGCACCTTAAAGCTCATGTCGTTTTCTCCCCTGCCATGGGCAAGGACACCTTCCACTAAGTAGCTCCAAGCCCTGTCCAGCCTGGCCATGGCCTTGCCCTGGGGTTGTAGGTGGATACCCATGATCAAGGTTGTTTTTTTTCTGGGGGTTCAGAGACATTGAGCCCTTTTTTGTGAGTTCAGCACCAGCCACATACAGAGCAGCATCCTGGTGTGACAGTGTCCGTGCCACTGGGCTGACTAACACCCATGGGGAGTGGGTGATCATCTCTCCTTCTTGTGAGGTGTTTGCTGGTAACAGCCAAGCCCTGGAAGATGGTCAGGAGATAACCATCTCTGTGGGAGTGCGTGGCTGGGTGTTTATTTCCTGCACTGCTCTGTTCATTGCTCCTGTTCCTTGCACAGTGAACATCAGTGGTGTGGAATGTCCAGCAGGTTTTCCCTTCTAGACATGGGGAATGACAAGAAATGGGTCAGACACAGATTTTGGCATCAATGTGACCCACTCTGAGAGTGCTTTTGTCCCATCTTGCTGCAGAGTGGCAGAGATGAAAAGCAGCATGTGGGCTCCAGGGTCAGCTTTTCCCTGGTGTCTCGGTCCTCATTTCTGCTGGATGTCAAGTTTGGGTGATATCCTGGGAAAACAGGGGTGCATCAGGCTTGGGGAGCAAGGAGCCAGGCTTTGAGAGCTGCTCTCTGGGCTGGTGGTTTCGGGTAGAGTGATGTTGAGTAGAAAACTTTCCGTGGTGACCTCTTTCTGGAAATCCCTGTAGCAAGAGGCCTGTGACAGTGAAAGCTGTGAACTAGTTGTGAAAGTGTTTGTTTTCAGCATCACCCTGTGTTTGCCTCTGTGCCCCTGTGTAACTTCATGTCAGGACTTCCTCCCTGTGCACAAGGAAGATGAATTGCATTTGGTGTTTCTGGGGTTGCCCCGTCTTTCCCTCCTCTGCTCTTTGCTCCCCCCTCTTCCCTCAGTTCTGACAGAAATGGCTGCTTCTCTGGCACACATTCCCTCTTCCCTTGCATCCCAAATGCAGGAGCATTTAGAAGCTGAAAGTAAAGCTGATTATAGCCAGACCTCACCGAGCTTTGTTATCCCTCGAGAGGAGAGCAGAAAGACGCCCAACTGGATTTGTAATCACTTAGGATGTGACTAACAGCACGAGCCAGCCAGAAACCTCCCTGAGCAGCGACTCTGTTGGAAAACATCAATTTGTCAAAGCTGGAAGCTTCCATGGGAATCATATAGGCTGTTCTGGTCAGGAATAGTTGGGTTTTTTTTGGGTCCAAGATGAAATTTCTGGTCAGAACAAGAAGCCCAAAGAGAATCCCCCCACCCCAAAGTAGTCAGATGGTCAGTCCAGTGGCTGGCACAGATGTTTGGGGCAGGGGAACTGATTTTAGCAGCAACCACCGTGAATTCTTGATGCCCATCAAACCCATCAGGCTCTCCAGTTGGGAGACAGGCTCACCACATGCGCAGAGTGGCTCCACATCCTTGGGGATGCGTGGACTTCTCACACACTCAGACTCCCATTCATCCAACACCTGGGTGCAACACACCAAACTGCCCAAATCTCCCCAGCTGGCTTTGGGCAGGATCCGGTGGCTGGAAGCTCCTGCTTTGGCCCCTGCTCAGGTTTATTGGAAAAACTGGAGCAGGTCGTGCCTTGGAGCTTTCCACCCTGCTGGGGTTGATTTCCCTTTCCAGGAGGCAAAAAGTGCTGACTTTGCAGCAGGGACCAAGGGATCTGTCACCAGACCCTGCATCAAAGAGGTCCCCACTTACTCCTGTGCCACAGTCGCCTCTGGAGAGCTCCTAAACAGGAAACTGCTCCAAAGCAGAGCCCTCCCCACTGCCATTCCTGCGAGTGAGGCCCCTCTGTGAGAGCTGTGCCGTCTCTGCTCTGGCTCTTGTCCTCTGTTATGTTTTCTCTCCGTAGTAACGTGCCAGGAGCTCCCTGGGGAGCGAGGCCAGCCTGTGGCTGCAGCCTGGGATGCACGACTCCCTGGGACATCTTGTCCTCCTCGCTCACCCCACATGCAGCTTCTGCGTTTTTTGCTTTTTTCCCCACTTTTTGGCTCAGCAGCAGAGGAGCTGAGCTGCCTCCTGCCTCTGGCTTTCCTGGCTCTGAGAGTGGGAAATGGAGCTGGCGTCTGTTCCCTCCCTTGCTCTCGGGGAATGGTTTTGCAGGAGGAGGCTGGAGCTCAGGGTTTGCTCCAAAGGCTGGAGCACAGAAATTGGCCTTGCAGGCAGCAGCCAGGCCCCTGCCCTGCTCCAGTCCTGGGCACCCAAAGGTGTATTGTGGGCTGGGGCTGGCACAGAGGGACAGGGAGAAGGGAAAAGAGCTGGAGGGATGTGTCTTGCTGTGCTAGAGCATCCCCTCACTGGGCAGGTACTTAGTGTATGCCGTGAGGGGGGATTAGGGAAGGTTGTGCTGGAACAGGGTGATTGTAGCTTTGCAGATCCCTGATGTGTCCCTTCCTCAGCTCAGATGGGGCTGGGCTCTCTGCTTCTTCCCCCCAGGCTCATGGGCCACCCAGCCTGGGGCCACAGCTGAGCCTGTGGCACAGGGGCCCCTCTGCTGCCCACAGCCCCCTGCCCTGCTTGGAGGGGGATCCGTGACTGGTCCTGGTGGAAACCCTCCATGGAGAGCAAGTTTACACCTGGTCCTGGCAAAGCTTCCCCTTCCCTGTGCACCCTGTGATTGGAGCCAGGGGTGGGCAGAGCAGGGCACCAGCTGTGCTGCCCCTGCTGAGCCTCCCCCTGCTCCTGGCTCTGCTGTGCTGATTTGCATTGACTCAGCTCCCTCGCTGTGGCCTCGCAGGGGAGTGTCAGCGAGTCAAACACCATGGGCAGGCCCCTGGGGCACCTCTGGGGCTGCCAAGCTCTGTCTGTGCAGGCTGATAAAATCCCCATCCCAAAGTCCAAGGGGATGAGGCAGGTGGGAGGTCGGCACGTGGCATTTCTTGTGCCATGTTTTTGTGGGGTTTCTGCTTGTGTGTCCTGCCCTTGAGGGGGAATGCAGCAAAGTGGGGCTGTGTTCTCCCCTGAGGGGTCAGCACTGCTTCCAGCTCCCCCAGCTTTCCTGGGAGCAGCCCCTGTAACAGCAGGACTAGCTTCTCCCACACTGTCACTGTCACCTGCAGGGCCCACACCAAACCCTGTGGCACACGTGTCCCTGGCTCCATGCACTGTGTGGCTCAGGGTCCCATCACTGAGTTGAGCACATACAGATGTGATTATACACTTGGCTGAACTGGGATGCTTTTCTGAACTGGGACTGCTTTCCTGCAGCACTGACAGCAGTGGCTTTCTCTGCAGAGCTGGTTGTAAAATCCTTTGGACTGTGTGTGTGTGTATCTGTGTGCTGGTGGCACCCTGCAGCTCCTGTCCTGGCTGGGGGTTGTGGTGCTGCTGTCGTACAGGGAATATCGAGGAAAAGCCTGCCCAGGGTGGATCTGAGATCCTCTAAACACTGCACCACCTCCTGCTTTAAAATGCATTTGTGTGTGTGATACTTCGAACCAGATAATATAGAAAAAAGTATGTTTAAAAAATTTTTTTTTCTCTGTCACCAATTTAGTTTTAAACTTCTCAAAGCTTCAGGCAGAGGCTGTGGAAAGTTTTGGCCTGGGGGGAGAGCGGGGTGGAAGGGCTGCAGAGTGTCAAAGCTGCTGTTATAAGATCATTTTACAGCCTTCAGTGCTGCCAGTTCTGGCCTTGCCACCCCTGGGAGAGCTGCCACCAAACATGCTGAGGGTGAGGGCACCTGGCTTGGCTCATGCCCTGACCTGGGTGGGTTTCTCTCAAGGGAGACAGTTCTGTGCTGTTGAGGAAGGGCTTTCACCTGCTCCCTTGGCTCTTTTTGGGTGTCTGGATCCACATGGAAAAATGCTGCAATTCTCCCTTTTTTGTGTTTAGGGAGACTGAAAGAATGTGGCTTTTTGGTGAACTAGAGGCTGAGGGGGCAGGACTGATGCCTATAAATACCTGGGGGAATGGCAGGGAGGGAAATTATTTATGTCCACCCAAGAACAATGTTGGCACGAGAATGAGCGGGTAGAAACCAGCAGGAATAAACTCGGGCTGGAAATGCAAAGGTTTCCATCCAGTGCAGGAGAATTGAGTATCTGCATTAAAGGAGCAGGAACAAAAACTTGAGCTGCTTCTCTTGAAACACAAAATTCCAATGGGCTCATTTCTTGTGTGTCTTGAATACAGGGATGAGGCGAACTGGGCTGGAGTTGTCAGCTGAAATGCAATGAAATAGAGTGTACTGAGCTCAGCTAAAGCATTTACTGAATGCAAGTGGACATTGTAGCCCTTCAGCCTCCAAAAACCACTGAAGGGAAGGGCAAGTTTCCACTGTTGTAATTGAGCTTGTCTCTTGGGTTTGTATTTCTGAAACTCACTTTTAAATACAGAAACCCTCTAGAAATGAAATGTTTAGTTTTGCATCAAAGGCAGAAGTTCAGGTTCTGCAGATGAAGCCAGAGAGCTGTTCTGAGCTCTCCTCTCATTCACATGTGTACTGAAACTTCTTCTTTCCTGTAACTGAGCTGTTGTGAGAAAGGTCAGGGTGTTGAAACAGGAAACCTGTGTGTGTACATGTAAATTTGTGTGCACAAAGCCCCTTGCACACCTGTGTGCACTTTCCTGTGTGTTTGTGGGATTCATCTCTCCAGCATCTTCCCCAAAACTTGTCTAGACAATGCAGCAACATTGGAGTCTTGGCCTGTTTTATGTGCCACAACAAAAAACTCTGCTGGAGGACAAAGAAATTGGTTTTCCCCCTCCTCTTTTTGCTCTCTCCCTCACATCAACACATCCCACCCCTTCCCACAGCTGCTTTCCTATCCTAAACATGTTGTGTTTGCAGCAGCAATTCAGGGCTGGGCAGAAAACTTGCCCCTGCTCCAGGGGCTTGGAAAGGCTGAGCAGACCTGGCTCTGCTCACCCTTTGGGGGAACCAACAACCAGGTGTCACTGAAAGCGAAGTGTCCCACCAGCACAGCCATTCCCACAGGCACAGGGGCTGTTGTAGCAATCTCAAAGCTGCCCATTGCCCATCCCCTGCTGTGGGGTCCCAGAGACACCCCAATTCTTACCCTTCTCCCATCCCCTGCTGTGGCTCCCCAGAGACACCTCAATCCTTACCCTTCTCTCCCATCCCCTGCTGTGGCTCCCCAGAGACATCCCAACCCTCACCCTTCTCTACCATCCCCTGCTGTGGCTCCCCAGAGACATCCCAAACTTTACCATTCTGCCATCCCCTGCTGTGGCTCCCCAGAGACGCCCCAGTGCTCACCCCTCTCCCACACCCCCAGGTTGCCATGACAAGGCTGTGCTGCTCTATGAGTACGTGGGGAAGCGGATCGTGGACCTGCAGCACACGGAAGTGCCAGATGCCTATCGAGGGAGAGGAATAGCCAAGCACCTGGCAAAGGTACAATCCCAGACACCCAGAAGGGCAAGAGCTGTTGCCATCCTTGCTGTGGGTAAAGATCCTGGCTGAAGCCAGGCCCTGTCACATTGGAATTAACATGGGAGATGGGGTGGCTGGTGGGGCAGATGGAAATTGGGGTCAGACATTCCTGTTTTGGGGGTGAGAGGGGCTGGGTGAGTGCCCAGCACGTCCAGCCACTCACCCAAGCTCAGCCTGTTCTTCCTCGTGCCCACCATGCAAGGGCTGATGGATCATCCCCCCTCAGGGGCTGGACCCCTCCTCTCAAACCTTCACTGCCCCCATGAGCCCTTGGCTTGCCTTGGGCCCTGCAGCCACGCAGGGAGAGCTGAGGGACCACAAGCACAGTGATGGAGGGGCTGTGGGGTGATGCTTTGGGGTCACAGATGCTCCCTGGCCCTGTAAGTCAGGGCAAACGGGTGACGAAGTTGACCTTCACATGATGGGCTGTGTCACCTTCACACCAGGCTGGATGTGTTGAAGGTTAAACTGGGAACCCTGTGGCAGGAGGGCTGTGCTCCCCCCACAACCCTCTCCCTCCCCCTGCCTTGCACAGGGGGTACCTGTGGGCAACCTGCTGCTTCCCCATCTGTGTGAGGGGTACAGAGTCCAGACCCCCACGAGGCTTCAGAGGAGAGCATAGTCTGGGGGTGCTGGTTGTAACCTGTGTGTTCTCCCTGGCTGGTTCCAGGCAGCCCTGGACTTTGTGGTGGAGGAGGACCTGAAAGCTCACCTGACGTGCTGGTACATCCAGAAGTACGTCAAGGAGAACCCGCTGCCGCAGTACCTGGAACACTTGCAGCCTTAAGGCAGGACTGCTCCAACACCAGCACAGCTGTCCCTGACTGTCCAACGCGGCCTTCGCTTCTCTGCAGTCTCAGGAAACCCCTCCCACACTCGCAATTCCCGTTTTTTTTAAGTGTGTCCATGTGGTGTGTGAGTGTGGGCACGACCTCCTCCTCTCTGCCCACGTGTGAGCACGGCCACAGCCCCTGGGCCAGGCTGGCTCTGGGCACACGTGGTGTCCCCCAGTGCTTTTCCCAAGCAAGGGGATGGAAGAGGATGATTTTTCCACCAAACTCCATCACAATACCAGGGGATGACTTGTGCTGCACCTCGTCCTCCCCTCTCTGCCTGGCGACAACTGTGAACTTGCTGGGGGATGTTGGTTAGGGGTGGCCATGGGGTACCAGCCCTCTTTCCTTCTGGCAGCTGGGGGAGATGCTGCAGGCTTGAGCTCTGTGGAACAAAGGATGGTGCTGGAGGAGCCCCAGCCCTGTGGCAGGTTCATCCCCTCCAGCCTCTGTTGAGCTGTGCCCAAGCCCACGTGGAATACAGATGAGAACATGTGGACCATGGTGGCACCTCGGGGGCTTTGCTGCACCAGCTGTGGAGACACTGGGATGGTGACACCTCCAAGCCAAGGGACAGGAGCCTTGTGAGGAGCACACTTCAGCTGCAGGGGCTGTGGCAGAGTCTGCAGAGGAAGAAAGGTGGCTGAGCTGCAGATGCTGCTCCCCAGAGATGCAGCTCCTGCCCAGCCTCCTGTTCACAGCTCTGCAGTGCCATCCCTCAGGGTCACGGGCTGTCACTGCCATCTCTGCTCCCTGCCATCGCTGCTGACTGTGCTGGTGTGGACACAGCCTGCTCAGGAGAAGAGTCCAGCACCCCACAGGCAGCCCTGGCCTAAGCAATGAGGGGATATGTCAGGGCACCAGAGTGGTTTCCTGCAGCTGAAGAGGAAGGCTCCCCCCATCTCCCTCGACTCCAGCTCTGCATCCCCATCTGAGCCCCAGACCAGAGCCATCATTGCATCCTGAGAGCAACAGGGGTAAGGCCTCCAGGACCCGCTCCTGGCCTGTCTCCAGGAGCCACCTGCCTCCAAAGGGATGCTGATGGCCTCTCCTTACAGCCTTTAGAAACAAGCCCTGGCTCAGGGCATTACCTGTCTGCTCACGGGGCTCCTCTCAGCTCCAGGCTCAGAGTGCTGGCAACACTGGGGGTCCTCGGCCAGCAGCAGGAACACCCTCACTTTGTGCTGTTCCTTCCATGGATGAGGACCCTGTAGCACAGCCCAGCGTTGCCACAGTTGGATGTAGAGGTAACACCATGATGGCAGGGCACTGCCTGGTTCCATCTTGCTGCCTACCTTACCCAGGTTTTCCAGGGCATGAGCTACACCCCAGGGCATCTCCCAATGAGCTGACAGGATTTTGCAGTGTCCCAGGGCAGGGCTGTGGTGGGGGAGATGATGCTTCCAATACTTCCAGCCCTGAGCAGCCCCTGGGGGCTGCAGCCAGGCAGAAGGAGGTGGAGAGCCTTTCACCTGGAGGCCAAATCTAGACCCAGCTTAGCTCAGCAAGGACTAAAGTTTACAATCTGTGCCACGGAGTAACTGAAGCCCCAACCAAGAGGCAGCTCAGCCCTCTCTCAGAACCCAGCACAAAGTCCATGGTAGTAAAGGCAGAAGCACCTACAAACCTTCTCTCCTGGCTGGAATGGTCAGAGCTGGAGACCCTGTGCCTGATCTCAGCCAGGGAGGCCCTGAGCTGTTCCTCCTGGTCACCAGCTCGAGGCAGAGCCCTGCTGCCTGCCCGTGCTTTTGGGCTGCCCATCACCAGCGTAACGTGGCCCTCTCAGGCTTGAGTAAAACCTCCCAAACTCCATCCCTGCCCGTGCCCTCCTCCTGCCTGGGGAGGGACCTGTGCCCAGCAGCAGACCCACCTCTGCCTTGTGCTGCTCAGGAAAGGCCTTGGGCTCAGCCCTGCTGCTGCCTCATGTTTCTGCCCTCTTGCTGCTTATTTCATCTGGGCTGTGACCTTCAGCATGTCTTTGAGGGACTGGGAAAGGTAACAAACTGAAGGGGCTCAGTAAGAAATGTGGGCTGCTAAATGTTCCTTCGTTAACATGCGAAACACCCTTCAACATGTAGTTAGAGGAGCAAGGCTGGTTCTGGTACAGCCATGACAACAGAACCGCCCCTGCTCTTGATCCCAAGGTGAAGCTGAACCGTCTCCTCCCCTGCAAGCCAAGATAAGACCCTGTTGTGTCTGTCACAGTGGGGCTGGGTGCTTGGGAGAGGTGTGTGCCTGGCTGCCTCACGTGAGCCTGTGCCCTGGTTTTGTGCTCATTTCCACAGTGTGGCAGTTCCCAAGTTCCACACTGTGCCAGCTCACTGCAGGGTGTGCTGTGGTCACTGCACCAGCAGCGTCGCAGCATCCAAGCCTGGCTCTGGAGCCCTTTGTGCTGCTCCAGCAGGAACCTGGTGCTTCCCAGCGCTGGATCTCAAGTGGCAATCGCTGCCTTAAATCAGGCACAGCACATGGTTTTGCTGCTGCTTCCCTTCGAGGTGCTACAACCTCTCCAGTGTCTGAGCTGGCAGCGACATGTGCCAGTGTCCGTGCCAAACGCTCCTCTGCTGTATCCATCCTCTGCCTTCCCTTTCCTGTGGTCTTTGATGCCGGTGAATAGCAATACCCACAGGTCACCAGCTATGCCCACAGTCCACGGTGCTCCTGGGATCCTGCACTGCTGGGCAGGAGATGGCTCTGGATCCCTCAGTGCTGGGCAGCCTTTCCCTGTCTCTCCACCAGCTGCCCTTTCCCAACTGGTCTCTGCAAAAAGGAGCTTTGAGTCCTGTGCTGCCCCTTGGTGCTCACTAAGCCTGGAGGAGTTGGGAATTTTGAACTCTTCCCTGGCAACAGGAGTGTGGAAAAGTGGTTTGGTTGAATATTGAGGTCCCCAAACCCATCTGAACTACAGACCTTGGTGGGTGGGGGAATGCAGGTTGCTGTCAAACCTGCTCCCACAGCACCCAACTTGAAACCCCCTCCCTCGTCCACTCTCCAGCGTTGTCTTCCTCTGTCCAAGGTTTCCATTCTGTTGGATTCGGTGGTTACGATGTGCCTTTCCTTCTCAGGACCTGTTACAAATGACCTTTCTGCTCTTGTTTAACATTTATCTTTATCCCTTCCTCTGTCATACTGTAAGACATGAACATAATGCATGGAATACAATACAATAAAAGTGTGGTTTAACTGACCCTCAGTGGCTGTGCCGTGCTGGGGACAGGTGGGAGAAGGTGCCTGTGGGGCCAGGGGACACTGGGCACCCCCAGCTCTGTCACTGTCACCTCTGGGCTGGGTCCTGTCAGCTGAGAGTCTGTTCCACAGGTCCTGTCACACCACTCTGCTCTCCAGCCCGTGCCCAGGGTATCATTTTTGGTGCATGTTTGTTATATAAAGAGGCCTTTTCAAATCCCCTAACAAATCCAACCCCAGATCTCTTGGACTATAGTCACTGTGCCTCTGTCAGCATCTTTCACTTCAGGCAGGACATTGAGGTACTGGAGTGAGTCCAGAGAAAGGCAATGAAGCTGGGAAAGGGTCTGGAGAATAAATCATATGAGGAGCAGCTGAGGGAGCTGGGGGGGCTCAGCCTGGAAAAAAGGAGGCTCAGGGGGGACCTCAGGTCCTCAGGTGGTTGAATTCCCATCCCTGAAGGTGCTCAAGAAATGACTGGACGTGGCACTCAGTGCTCTGGTCTAGCTCACAAGGTGGGGATCAGTCAAAGTTTGAGCTTGATGATCTTGGAGGTCCTTCCAACCTAAATGACTCTGTGATCTTGGAGGAGGTGAGAGGAAGCGCAGAAGCTGGCAGGTCTGCACCTTGATCTACTTAGCACCTACTCTTCTAATAGGTAAGACCCTCACCAGGACCAGGACAGAGGGGTCTGGGTCCCAGGGTTGGTGTTGGCCATTGCTCCTGTGGCTTGCAGGCAGCGTTTCCATCAGCTGGACAGTGCCTGAATCCCTTTCTCCCATCATGTAACACCACAGAGCCAGATCCCTGGCAAGCCCCACGTGCTCCCACTGCAAATGAACAGTAGGCAAGGGGTGAAGCTGCTGAATTTTGTTTGAGGTCACAGGGCTGGCTGACCCCATGATGACTGTGCAGAGCTTGGGGTGGGCAGGATCACTGTTGGTTCCTCTCCTTTGTCAGCTCACACCCATCAGTTCTTGGGATTCCAGGCCAGCCTTTGGGAGTTCTCTGCAATGCAGCCTCTGGTGAGCCCACACTCAGTGCTTGTGTCCATATTTTTAAGATGTTTGAAAACATTAAGGCGTGAAAATATTTAAGTATCCTGCTGCTGTGCTTGTCCAGAGCCAGGTGGGCAGGCAGGTGACTCAGAGGGACACAGAGCACTTACCTCCTGGGAGCACAGCCCCAGCACTCAGCACCCGGGATGCAGCACAGCATTTGTGCCACTTCCTAAGCTGAGTGCAAGGTAGAGGCTGGAGTTTGGATAACTCAGCGTGCCAGGGAGGGTGCTGTGGAGAAGGGGATCTTATTTACAGCTATAATTTGATCCAAAGTGACAAGTGGCCCCAGGGCTGCAGCTCAAAAGCAGGAGGAGCGTGGGCTGTGCTGCTCCCCAGGGACAGCGCGGTAGGGTTGGGGCTGTAGCTGGGCTGTTGCTGGGAACACACTCTGTTTACATTCCACATTCCAGACAGTCCATGCTCCGGCCTGTCCCAGCAGTGCAGCACGTTCTGCCGGGCTGGGCACGCATCCCAAACACCTCTTGTTCCTGCAAATGCACCCTGGACCTGCAGCAAAACAGCTGGCCCCCAAATCCCAGCTGAAGGCAGTGGTGTGGGAGGGCCCTGCAGGATGGAAGGGCAGCCTCGGGATTGATGGGAAGGTGGAGGCAGCCAGGGGTTGGTTCTTTTGTCACATTACATCCCATGTTGTCAAAAAGAGGGTTTTTCGAGGACTGGGAGAAGCAGAGCCAGCACTGCTCTCTCCTGAGGGGTGTCCCCAAAAGCTGGGAGACTTGTTAAGGGAAAACTTTAAATTCCCGACAAAAAGGCTCCCCTCCTGGGAGGAATCAGACTGGGAGCAAGAGGGGGCCCTGCAGAGGCACAAGGATCCTGGAGAGAACTGTCCCAGCACCCTGGCACAGGGGCTGAGGGCAGGGTGGGCCTGGGGCAGCCCCACAGAACCTTCAGCATCTCCTTCTGCTGGATCCACAGGAGCCGGGAAACCTCTGGCAGCACCTGCACTTCGCTTCTAGAGAGCATTTGGTCATAAACTTTATATTGATTCCATGATGCCAGAGGTCTTTTCCAACTTTTCGTGATTCTGTGGTTTATTCCTCCTCAGAGACGCAGCAGGGGCACCTCCCCATTCCTTGCTCATCTTTCGGGATTGATTAAAGGGGCGAAATTCACCCCAAAACGCCCATCCTCTCCTCTCTGCGAGGCGCTGCTCGAGGGGATCCTGCAGGGAGGGAACCTCCTGGTTGTTTTGGAGCAGGAACACGAGCGGACGCTGAGGCGGCCGAGCGGTGCCGGCCCT
>VWZD01001892.1:0-37763 GCA_013396695.1 Sakesphorus luctuosus | reverse complement strand
TCCACGGCTATTTTTAAAGGCAGGGAGGGAGCGGCGAGTCCTCCAGGGTGACCTCCTTGTGCCGGGGCTCGGTACCGCCCGGAGCCGCCGCCGGGANGAAGAGGGAAATATCACAGGATCAGTTAGGTTGGAAAAGGCGTCTGAGATCGTCGAGTCCAACCTGCGAGCCAACACCCCCCTCGATAACCGGCCCGGAGCACTCGGTGCCTCTCCCAGTCCTGAAACACTCCAGGGACGGGGAATCCACCANAGGTTGGAAAAGGCGTCTGAGATCGTCGAGTCCAACCTGCGAGCCAACACCCCCTCGATAACCGGCCCGGAGCACTCGGTGCCTCTCCCAGTCCTGAAACACTCCAGGGACGGGGAATCCACCATCCCCTGGGCAGCCCCTTCCAATCGCCCTTTCTGCCAAGGAATTCTTCCTAATGTCCGACTAAACCTCCCCTGACACACCTCAAGACATGAACTACATGAAGACCTGTTCTCCACCTGCCGAAAATGTCTGGGTTTATCCCGCAGTGCCTGACGTTGGCATTTTTCTGCCCTGCCCCAGGGCTGACTGATGTAACCGGCAGCTGCTGCAGCGTTTTGGGAGTTTTCTTTTGTCCTGCTGCCTCACCTCGAAACTCTGATATCCCTCTTAATTAGAAACCGTGATATCCCTCTTCATTTTTGTTGTGGCTTTTCCGTCGCTTTGTTCCCTCGCTGTAATTCAACACTGTTTGCTTTGATGGTGTTGAATCCACACAGCCAAGGAGAGCCACAAGTAGCCCTTAAAATTCTGGCGCTAACATGAATTGCAGGAATGCTGCCTGTGATCAGGGAATTCAAAAGTAATTGAACTGGAAGAGCCAATGGAATTTCTGCCTCAGTGTGGTTCACATAAACAACTAAGAATACCACAGGGGCAAAGCTGTCTGCACCCAGAGCTGGCACTGCCCCAGCACGGGAGGTGGGGAGTTTTCATGGGGATTTTTCATGTGTCCTCCCAGCAGAAGGGAAAGGGAAAAAAAAATCATGGAAAAGAGCACTTAATGACTTCAATAAAAATTATTCTTCCAGGGTGAAAACTGACGCAGACTTCAAAGTGAGTTCTTACAGTGTAACTTCATCTGTGAACTGTACAATGATCTAATTGTTGTTTGAGGTGATCTGTTTTCAAAGCTGTGATTGCTCTTGATCTTAGGATGAAATATATTCATAAACACGAGTCACTTCATGAACCTGCTGCATGTATTATTTTTCCTTTGCCAGTGAGGAGGAGATGGAACAGAACAGATCCAGCCCTGAGCAGCGTTCCACAATCTCCACTGAGGTGTCACTGTCCAAGTGTGACAGGGAATGATAATTCCAGTAGGTTTGAGGTGATGTCAGTAAGGTGCTGCTTCTTCACCCTGGATTCCCCATCCCTGGAGGGTTTCAAACTGAGCTTGGCCGTGGCACTGAGTGCCATGATCTGGTAAAGGGACTGGAGTTGGACCAAGGGTTGGACTTGATGATCTCGGAGGTCTTTGGATTCTATGGAAGTGATTCTATGGATGTGGCACTGAGTGAGAATCCACCACTTCTTGATCCAACCCTACTGTGATCACCAGCCCAGGGCACTCCGTGCCCTGGGCTGGTGATCACAGTGGGGTTGGACCAAGGGTTGGACTTGATGATCTTGGAGGGCTTTTCCAACCCAATTCATTCTGTGATTCTGTGATTCCTGGCAGCTGCAGAGCAGGAGATGTGCATGACTGGGCTCTGCCTCTCCATCAGAGCTGATCCCAGACCACACCTGCCTGTCTGTTTTGGTGCTGCAGCCCAGGTTGGGTGCAGGCAATGCTGACAGACCTGGTGTCATCACATGATGACATCTGCTTTTTATAGGCTGAGCACAGTTTTTTGACTCTGGGCAGGATTCTTGTCCAGAGACACGTCCCTTTGAACTGAATATGCTGATCCAGTTTTCCTCCCAACTGAGCTGCTCCAAGGAGTGTTTGTAGTTGTCAGCCAGACGGTCTAAAAGGCATCTGTGTGTGTCGGAGGTGGCTGAGGAGACTCAGTGCTGAATAAAATCCTGTCTGCTGTGAGACTAGAGCAGCTTTCATTTAAAAATATATATAAAAAAAGACCAGCAACTGTATCTGGGGAGACTGAATCCCTACATAAACAGCTTTATTCATACAGAGAAGTCTGTAGTTGGTCAAAAAGTGCTTTCCTCACTAGGAGTGAATGTAAGGACATGAATTTCAAAGGATGTTGACTGTGAACTCCAGCTGGCTCTGGTGGTGAAATAACAACATTAAACAAAAAAACCAAAAACACTGAAGGGAACCAACTAAATATTTGTTTTTCTTCATTCTGGATAGACTCTTTAATGGAGACTGTCTAAAGGGAATTGTTGATCTGTAGGCCAAAACAACTTTTTCATCCAGAACAGACACTGGATTGTACTGGGTGTTTTTGTATAAAAGGCAGTGGACAGCGTGTCGTTTGTTCCCCTGGGAGATGTTCTGACAAACTCTGGAAAGAGCAGCTTTCATGTCCTCACCGCTGCCTGCCCTGGCTCCTCTGTGCCCTCACAGAGCTCTCACTACCTGCTCTGCTCAGATTTCTGCCACTCTGCTTGCAGCAATGATTGACCTACTTCCATCAGCCTGGCTAATCATTAGTTGACTTAAATTGACACCTCCTTGTTGTCCAGGGGCTGGAGTTTGTTGTTATGGTTTGGTGATGTTTTCTTTAGTGTTCAGGGAATGTTCTGGTCCCTTGTTGAGGCTGCTTGATGATCTCCTCAGTGTTCTCCTGTTCTTTATCCTATTTGTTTTTTAAGGTGCATCTTCTGAACTAAGGTCTTGCTTTATTGCTAAGCTTTTCCTGTTCTTCCCCTGCTTTGATGCCCTTCTTACAGCCCTGGGCCTGGTGGGTTGTGAGGACACTCAGCAGAGAAACAATTCCCCAGGTGTCTGAGCTGGGACACGTCAGTGCTTTCCATGCACCATCTGAGTAGAAACACTCTGGTGAATATGACTTGAAGGTGGAATATTTCCACTGAGAATTAAAGCCAGTCCATGGCTCATTCCTTAATCTTGAAATTAAATTAAATTTCAAGAAGGATTTATGTTGGAGGGAGGGAAGTTCAGTGTTTGAATTTGTCATGCCCTGACTGTTGGCTTCCTCCAGCTTGGTGAGAGGCTGGCAATGCCCCCAGACATGCTCTGGCCACTTGGGATGTCCTTTTTCTGAGATCACTTGCACAGCCAGCACGAAGCCCCTCTTGCACTGCTGGAGTCAACTGTGCTGTTTGTGACACATCTTATCACACTGCTGCAAGCCCTTCCTTTCTTATTTTTTTAACTGCTAATCAAACTGCTCTTCCTTTGCAGTTAATCTGATTGTCTGTTTGGTGCTCTGAACAGCACTGTTGCCCAGTAACATGCTTTTTTAAACAAAGCTTTAACAAAACTTGACCTGTATGTTATGGGGGGTTCAAAAAAGAATTTTATTTCTGCCCAGAACTCTGCCTGTGCTTTGTGCAGCCTGAGATTGTTTCTAAGTGTGATTTTGCAGAACTGAGATGGTTGGATGACTTGAAACCCTCACCAAAAGTCTGTCTGGCAGATTGATAGGTTGAGAGCAACAACCTTGAGAGGCTCAGCCCTTCTCCCTGCAGGTGAGCAGTGGCAGGAGGATGCTGGGGCTTCTCCCAGGGTATTTTACCTGCCCTGTCCTCAGTGCTCTGTTCCTTTGTTTCTCCTCTTGCCACTTGGCTCCTGGCAAAGCTGAAAGTCATTTCACATGGACTGACATTGTGCCTCCTCTTTGGAACATTTTTTATTTCCTCATCCATAAAGACTATCCAATTGAAACTTCTGTTTACCAGGCAAGCTGCTGTTTTCAGGAGCCTCTAAGCTGGAGGCAGAGACATGGAGCTGCTCTCAGGGCTGGAACTTGGGAAGGAATCCTTCCCTGGGAGGGTGGGCAGGCCCTGGCACAGGTGCCCAGAGAAGCTGTGGCTGCCCCATCCCTGGGAGTGTCCAAGGCCAGGCTGGACAGGGCTTGGAACAGCCTGGGACAGTGAAAGGTGTCCCTGCCCATGGCAGGGGTGGGACTTGGAATGATCTTTAAGGTCCCTTCCAACCAAACCATTCCATGATTCTGGGGGTCTGTGAACTGCTGGAACTGCTGCTGTTCAGCACTTGCAGCCCCTCTGTGCTGGTGCTCTCTGATATTCCCATGTTAGGAAGACAATCCCAGTGTAATTTGAACCTTGCCCTATGGCTGACACAGACACTTCTGCCCCTCCTGCTGCAGCCCTGTTAACAATGGATTCCTTATTTATAACTCTGGCAATACCAAAACTTGACACTGGTGATTTTTAAGTGATTTACATCTTGCTGTACCAAATAGTTGAGAGTTCTGTCACGTTGCCCCATCCAGGCATTCATTTGGCACCAGGAATGAGACACTAAAATTTCTCAAGTATAAAAACCCTGAAGCTGCAGTAGAACAAATATTTGGATATAAGGTCCAGAATTATTCTTACAGAACAGCTGTACAACTTGTTAACTTAGTCCTTGGTTTTGGGGTGGGGAGACAGGTCCTGGAAAATTATTTCATTGAGTAACATTAATAACTGCTTTTAGGTTCTGGTCTGTGTAGTAACCAGCCTGATGTGCTTCTGAACACCTGGCAGCATTTTATATCTTCTGGATCCAGGTGCTCTCTGGTTATTTATTATTCTTTAAGTAAAAGGGAGTTTATACAAAGTCCCCACACTTGCCAGCCGGTGGATGCCAGCTCTGAGTTGCTTGCACAGCTCTGCATTTGTGTTTGTCATGGCTGGGGGGTGGATGACAAGCTCCAAAAGGCAAATTCCGTGGCCTGCAGTGTTTGGGCAAATCCCTTTGCTCTGCCTGGCTTTGTTGGAGTGCATGGAAAGGCTGTCAGAGAGGTTGGCTCTGTGCAGGGAGGTCCTGGCTCCCCCTCGGCTGAAACCTCCCCAGGCCCACGGACCTCATCTGTGTCTATTTCTGTATCAGCTGAAATCAAACCACTTGTCAGCTTTTCTTGCTCCGGGGGCAGCCAGTTCTTGTGTGCAAATAATACATGATAACCCACAGAAATGGAGCCTTGATGATCCTTGACATGTCCTCTTGTCTGAGCAGTTAATTTTTCATTCTTTGCTGTTGTTTTTGAATTGTCTGTTTTGCCATTTGCAGCTTCAGCACTGAGATTCATATTTGGATTTTAGAGGACTAATCTGGAGAAACAGCAGTGAGAAGGGCAGACTTTTCAGGGATGAGACCTTTGTGCAGCTTAGTTCTCAGTGGTGGTTTTTTCCAACAGAACATACTTTAAATTCTGCTTGTTTTGGCGTAGGAGGATTGTACTTTTCTTGACTTTATTGTTACAAAGCCCCAGAGCCTGGTAAGCCAAAAGATTCCAGAGCTGGACAGTGCTGCCTCTGGCCAGTCTGTTGATTCCTGCTCTCTGACAGGTGTTCATGGTGTGGCTCTGCTTGGCAATGGTGGTGGTGAAAGGAAAAAGGGCTGTTCAGAGGGAAGAACAGGCAAGATCTGAGCAACAGATCTGGAGCACAAGTGCTGTGGGGAGAGGCTGAGGGAGCTGGGGGTGTTCAGCCTGGAGAAGAGGAGGCTCAGAGGTGACCTCAGCACTGTCTAGAACTACCTGAAGGGAAGTTCTGGCCAGGTGGGGGTTGGTCTCTTCTCCCAGGCACTCAGCAATAGGACAAGGAGGCACGGGGGGCTCAAGCTCTGCCAGGGGAAATTGAAGTTGGAGAGCAGAAAAAACTTCTTTGCAGAGAGAGTGCTCAGGCATTGGAATGGGCTGCCCAGAGAGGGGGTGGATTCCCCATCCCTGGAGGATTTTCAGCTGAGCTTGGCCGTGGCACTGAGTGCCATGATCTGGTAAAGGGACTGGAGTTGGCCCAAGGGTTGGACTTGATGGCCTCGGAGGTCTTTTCCAACCCAGTCCATTCTGTGATTCTAAGGAGGAATGAGGCTGAGGGGTTAATGCCACCTGTCCTGTTACTGAGCCTGGAAAAATCCCATGCAATGTGAGTTCCTGGAGTCGGAGGCTCAGTTCCCATGGCTGGAGCACAGGCAGAGAAGGAACAGCCTCACTTCAATGTTTTCCCAGTGCTGGCAGGAGATACTGGAGTGACAAGACCACTGAGCTGTTCCTGAGCCCATGGGAAGTTCTGAGTTGAATTTGGATTCTTCTTATTTCTTTTGCAGACCCATCTAAATGTTGCTAAGTATTACAAAACACTGGAGGTGCTCCTTGGTAGGAGATACAAACTTTACCTGGAGGGTTGTGTTAGCATTGGGTCTGCTCCCAGCCTGAAAATGCCTTTCAGCAATAGCTTTTCCATGAAGTCATTGTGCCCTAGAAAGTGGTTTCACACAGTCCTGGTGTACAGAGTTAACCTCCAGTCTCTCTTTGGAATGAAACTGGAGTTTCTGATTTGGAAGAAGCTGTACTTGGAACATCAAGAAAAAGAATCCTTGGCAGAAGCCACGACCGTCCTTAATGTCACTGTAACACCTGCTTAGCTGGTTCTTTCTTAGAAACTCCTTACATTGTTTTTTTCTCTAAGTACCTTCAAATTCACCACAGGACATCAGAGCCCACCACACCCTGTGCTGAAAGAGTTAATGGTAATTTCCCAAACAACGTTTGACAAGGGGCCCTAAAGAAGCCCCTGGCACACACAGAATTCAGGGGGACTTTTATATTTCTTTCTACCCATGAACAGTCCAAGGGGGAAATGCACTGCAGAGAACTCAGTAACTACCTTGTAAGTTGAGTTTTCATTGTGGGTTATATAAATTCCAGCCAGACTTTTAATGAAATTGCTTATTACTCAGCTTTGGGAGAGGGTGGTGCCTCTCGGGTCCTGCTGGTCGATTTTTGCTGCTGCTACAATTGCAGCTACTTCTGGCAACAGCTTGTAATTTAACAATATTCTTGATTACAGCTGGCCACTGCTCCATCCCCTTTGCAGCATGAGTGGAGCTGCACATTAAGGATAATGTTTGGCAACAGCAGCTTGTGAATGTGTATTTTTCTCCCTTATTTTCCAGTGCATGCACATAAGTACCACTGTACTAATGGAGCAAAAAGTGCTCCTTCCATTCTCCACATCAGCAGTGTTTTCCTCCTGATGTCAGGAGGGTCTAAATGCTGTTGGGATGAGGCTGTTTTGTCTGCTGTGATCAGGTCAAATGTGTGATTTGTTCCCTTTCTGCTAAAGGAATCTGGTAGATATTTTTATCCTTGAGAGGCCACGTGCTCCCTTTTGCTCTGGTTAAGCACAAGGATGTCAGAAATGCTCATTTCTGCTTAGAAGGGAGGATTTTGCTGTGTCCTAATGGATGGGGTTTTACCCTTTCTCAGAGCAGGTAAACAGTCATAATCCTTTTTCGTAGCAGTCTGTACATGAATGCCACTTAGTAAAGTGGTGAGGAGGGTGGAGGGAAGGTGGAAATTGGTGTGACTTCAGGTAGTTAAAAGCTGCTCCAATAAAAGTCCCGTGACCCCCTGTCAGCAGGGAATGTGCTCCCAGGTGATGTGAGCAGCATTTTCTTCACTGCTAAAGCCTGTCTGAGTTAAAAACCTTTCTTTCTTTGCTGCATCCTGCATCAGGAGAGTGAATTGTTCTGCACCAAACTGAGTGCTCTGCTACCTTCTTCACCTTTCAGCAATGTTTCTTGGCCATCCTTGCTGGATTTGCTATGGATTGACTAGGTAGGGTTTGCTATGGAGGACTAAATAGCAAGCTGCATCAGTGGCAAGGAGGCAATTATTGCAGGGAGAGAGCAAATGGATTCATCTGGAGACACTTCCTCCCTCAAAACCTTCCAGTGCAGTTTGTCCTCTCGATGGATGAGCTGCTGGTCTTGTTTCCTGGGAAAACTCCTCAAGTCTGTGTGTTTTTTTCAGTGGGGTATTGTGGTCACTCAGGTGTGAGTGGCACTTGCACTGTCTCCCAAGGAACTGCTTGGGTATCAGTGTGGGGAACCATTTTAGGTGTGAACAAGATGCTGTTTCTCAAATTGCTTTATATCCTCCAAGTCAGGAAAAGGTAAGAGAAACACATTGCCTTATTTTGGGATGAATTATTGTACAGCAGGTGTAATGTGAAATGAAGCTTGAGTTGAAAAAGCTGCTGGTTGTGGAGCAGAGGCAGTGCCTGACCTTGAGGGGCTGCCCTCACTCGGGGCACTTCCCGCTGCTCTCACAGCCGGGTGGGCGAACAGCCCGTCCTTAACTCTGTCGTTTTAATTCCGAGTTTCCTGTTAACAGGGTCACCTTGTCCTCCACGGACTGTTACATTGTGCACGAGATCTACAACGGGGAGAATGCTCAGGACCAGTTTGAGTACGAGCTGGAGCAGGCCCTGGAAGCGCAGTACAAGTACATCGTGATCGAGCCCACGCGCATCGGGGACGAGACGGCACGATGGATCACCGTGGGGAACTGCCTGCACAAGACGGCCGTGCTGGCGGGCACCACCTGCCTCTTCACCCCCCTGGCACTTCCAGTAGATTATTCTCACTACATCTCCCTGCCTGCTGGAGTGCTGAGCGTGGCCTGCTGCACCCTCTACGGGATCTCGTGGCAGTTCGATCCCTGCTGCAAGTACCAGGTGGAGTACGATGCCTATAAACTTTCGCGCCTGCCCCTGCATACGCTCACCTCGTCCACCCCCGTGGTGCTGGTGAGGAAGGACGACCTGCACAGAAAGAGACTGCACAACACGATAGCACTCGCTGCCCTGGTGTACTGTGTAAAGAAGATCTATGAACTCTATGCTGTATGACTTCAGCAGGGAAGAGAGAAACCCACAAAGACAAGTGTACTAAGACTCCCACAGTAACATTTTGTTTTTTCCTCTTTGAGAAGCAGTGGAGACTGGGAAGGATTTGGTTTAATAGAGCTGTTATTTTTCAGATAACACATCACTGGTGCACCAAGGTTTTTCAGTTCTTCGTTACACTTGAGATGTGGATGTGTGGTGGCTCGAGAATCAGTATGTTAGGCCAGGGGAGTCCAATCCAGCAGCAGAATGTTGATGAAATAAAGCAATAGAAAGAGGGGGGGTGAGAGCTGCTTTTTTTTTTTGAAACATTTAAGTATATTGTTTAATTGTATTACACAGAACCAGCCAGAAGTTATCATTGACCATTAAAGGATGAGAATTTCAAATGCTTTTGCTCTCTTGTCACTATTATCACAGTTCCCTTTGCTGCTGTGCTTCCAGGGTGTGGAGGCTTTGCCCTGAGAGCTGCAGGGGTGATAATTAATAATGCCTGCTCACACACAGACCTGACACTCCTCTCGTCCCTTGCACATGGCAACAGTGTGTGTGTTACCTCACAGCACGCATCTGCTGAAGGAACAGCTGCAGATGTTGCTTTCCCTCTTCCTTATGTTTCTTGGAGGAGCCTTATTTGTTACCTCAGGCTGATCCTTTTTGGTAATTGCTCAAACATTGATAGTTGGGGGTCAGGGTGTCCCAGCCCTCTGCTGCCCTGCCACCTCCAGCCACGACTCCTCTGCACACTGTAAGTTTCCAGATACACGTTCTGCTCAGTTCTTGTTAGGGTGGATGTCTCCACTGAAATGCCTTGTACCACGTGCAGCTGAGTGTGCCAAGGTGGGAGGCCACCTGTGCTCCCTTTGTGCTGTGCCCTGAGTGCAATTCCACTGCTGCTGCCTGGAACTCCTGCTCCTGGAGCTGCCTGTTCCTGCTGCCAGGCATTTTGTGACTGCATCTTGGAACTGCATCACCTGAAACTTCAGAATTCAGTCTTGTGCATTAATTCATCTTTTAGCTCTAAACTCAAGATCTTGTTCTTAGGATGGGAGGTATTTACTGTTTTGCGAGATCTGCCTGTTACTTTTAGAGATAGGGACGGGCTGTCTCTAATCTCCTCCTACCAGATGGAAAACAGGAGTGGCATTGGCAGGGCCAGCTTGGCACAGCTTCAGGTGTTGGGAACCAGGAGCAAAGCCTGCAGTAAAAGCTGCCCTTGCACAGGTGTGCTCCTGCCCCAGTGGCAGCTGCAGCCTGAGCTCTGTGGCTGAGACACAGACCTTGGCAGGGTGTCTCGTGAGGTCAGGCACCAAACCGAGTCCTTCAACCTGCATCTCTCCAAATTTCCACAGCAGGCACCAAGAACTCCCCCTGTGCTGGCCTCCAGCCTCCATGGTTCTGATTTGTGCTTTCTGCTGAGGCAGCTTTTGTGTGAGCAGCACACAGAGCCTGTCTGGGTGTGCTGGGCAAACTGGGTTTGCTGGGAATTCTCAGCTTTCAGCACCTGCACAGGCAGCTGGACCTGAGCGGGCCCATGGGCTGGAGGAAGCTCCTGTGGCAGGGAGACATTTCTGGGTGGCAACAGCCCTTTGTACAGTGGCTGAGCTCTCCCTCCAAGGTTAAAAGAAGCTGGGATCCAGAGCATCTATTTATAGCAACAATGTACAGTTGCCTTGGCAGAGAGGAGGGGAAGAAATGCAACTACTTCATCTTGCTGTGGTTAGGCCAGGCTGGGCAAGCTGCCCTTCCGTCCTGACATGTTTCCAAAGTCCTGTCTGCTGGATGGATTTGAAGCCAGTGGCACATCTACCATAGCTACTATTACTGCTGCAGAAGGCCCTGAAGGACCCTGTTCTTTTTCACTCAATGCAGAGTAATTCTCAGGGCTTTTAGTTCCTTTTCTTCACCAAAACTCTGTGGTCCTGGCACCTTTTTGTAAGGGATATAAGGAAAGAAAAACAAAACCCTCCTGCTTTCCCTTCCTCTAATATTACCTGCTATGAGGAGCTGGAGTAGAACAAAGGAGTAATTTCATAGCAATGTAATTTATTTGTCATCAGATGATCACTCACAGAACATGAGGCAGGACATGGAAAACGCTGATAAGTGCATGGAGGTGGCAGCAGGGGTCTGGACCTTGGTTTTCCTACTAGTAGGCTTTATTTTCATTACAAGTGAAAAAAACGATTATTTCTGTCCTTACTTAACTCTCTGTGCAGCAATTCCTTTTTCCTGGTGGTGCTGGTATCCCTCACATGAGGAGAACAGGCAAAGAATGGAATATGGCACTGCCTGAAGCCTGTGATGCATCAACAGCCAGGTATCATTCCCCTCTGAATCCTAATTAGCATCCGTGATTGGTGTGAAGCAATGAGAACTAGGGGTCTGTCTGGTTACTGTCCATCCTACACACACACAGGTTCTCCTCTGCATCCAGGAGGCAGGGCCTGCCATCCACGGGGTCACACCTGCTCTGTGCTCCAGGCCTGCAGGTGGGCCAGGTGTGCTCTGTCACCTTGCTGTGCTGTTCTCCCTGTTCAGAGCCTTCCTGCATTCCCTGGTGCGTGGGGTTCATGCTGTGCTGCCAGAGCAGAGTTCAGTGTCCCTGTACGTCAGTAACACATGATTCAGACAGGTAAAACAAAGGCCAAATAAACTTCAACTGTACATCAGTTACTGCTTTAAAATTGGCAGTGGATTTGAGCTTAACATATCAGATGACTTGGCATGTTAACAAGCAGAAGGTCTGTGAAGTTTCTCACTTCCAGCAGCATGTTCTGGGTTGGATTGGAAGGGGTGGGAAGGAGACACTGATCCCAAGAGCTCAGGACTATGTTTCACAGGGACCGTGGTGTGGGGAAAGCCACGATCTGCCTGTGTGAAGGCAAAGCAGGTGGGTTTTATTTGTAGCAGCCCAGTCAATCTGAGCATGCCTGGGGTGAGGTGAGGGGTGTTCCAGCACAGGGGCCTTCCTGGCTGCAGTCCCTTGAGTCACCTCCCCTGCAGCCTCAGCTCTCCCCCATTGTCCAAGCACCCTTCCTTCTCCAGGTGAGGTTTAGGTGCTGTCTACCACCACTGTGGGAAAACCACTTCCCACTCTCCATGCAATAGTAAACTTTAGCATTCTGAGAAAGGTTTTCTCCTGCAGGAGCACCTCCAGTAATGTCCCAGCCAACTGCAGGGCCTCAGCCTCTCCCTGCAGGTCTGCTCAGGGGAGCTGAGCTCTAAGAGTCCTTTGCTTTTCTCTCCTTTTTTGCTCTAGATGCCATTAAGGTGAAGAAGACCCTCGGGCAGAGGTTCCTCAGGTAGACAGCCAGGAAGGGGGTCAGGCCAGCCACAAGCACTTCCTTCTTCTTCTGTCCCACTGCATTGAGAACCACCTGAGCCACCTCGGCCGCCGTCTGTCCCTCGGCTGTGTTCTTGTCCATAACTGCCAAGGGAAAGCCCAGTGAGCACCAACACCAGCAGGTAAACCCACACTTAGGTACCCTCTAGGAGTTCTCTAACTACATGGCTGCTTGCATTGGTTCTTACTCCAGTTGTGTATGGGAGCACAGGCAGGTGTAACTCAGGGCTGGGTCAGAAGGCAATAGTTGCTGTCGAGGAAGGCTAAATTTGGGGGGTTACTGTTCCTACCCTGCACCCAAAGGTGGTTTTTTGATCTTTCACTGCTACTGTGTCCCCACCAGAGGCCACGTGTTGCAAGCACACCTTGTGGTAACGCAGTGAGATGCTTTGCATACAGAATTGTATCTCACCTCCATAGCGAGATCCATCTGCTGTGACAGCATTGAGAGAAAGGTTTGTCTGGATGTACCCAGGGCTCACAACTGTCACATCAATGTCATACTGCTCCACCTCTGCTCGCAGACAGTCAAAGAAGGCCTGGGTAGCATGCTTGGAGGCAGCATCTGAAAAACAGGGAAGGGACTGTGCACCAAGCAGAAGGAGCATGGCTGAAGGAATGGCTCTTTCACTGCAATGAAGCCACTTCTCAGCAAGAACCCAGCAGCTGTTCTCCATTTTCTACATTTGTTTTTGTTTGGTGAATGGCAGCAACAGGTAGTGGGAGTGAGAGGCAATTTAGGACAGTAAAATGTAAACTCAGTTGGAAGCTGGCTGGGATCCTGAGCTGACTATCACAGCCCTGCCAAGCACTCCAGAGTGAACCCAAGCTGCCTCCCACTCCTGATAAAGGAGACCCAAGGGCTGGCGTGGGAAATGTGTGGTCAGACAGGCTGTGGCTGGGGAGGGCAGAGCTGGCAGTCCCTGCACAGTGCAGAGCACTGGGGACTTGCAGAGCAGGTTCAGAGCTTGGCTGCACACGAGTCCAAACCAGATCTCACAAGCAGGCAGGAGCAGGGAAGTGTGGCCTAGGGCAGGATTTCCCCCATTAAATGGCTGAGTGACTCCTTTTCCTTGCTCCCTTCCCATGTTCTTGGTCACTGCCACCACCTCTCCACAGCAGCACGAGCTCAGCACAGGCTGCACACACTGAGGACCCAGGCCAGGGCTCTGGGAGCTCTTCAGAACACACTTCCTGGACCCACATGACCTACAAGACCACATGGCTAAGACATTTCAGGCTTTCCTTGACTCAGCATTGTGCCCAACCCATCTTATGCCATCACCCTGTCCTTCTGGTGTTTATTTTCAGTATTTACAGGTGCTTGTGTGTTAAACACTCTCCTCTTAGTTCATCCATCTTTCAAAAGGCCTCTTCCAGTAATCTCATTGGTATTTCTTGTCATAACTGATTTAGCATGAAGAATTTCCTGAATCAAGATAACAGTTCAGGCTTTTGTTTTGGCATTGGTTGTACTGTGGCATTTCATAACTTATTAAAACAAGAAGTTCCTATTTTCTTATAGATTAACCAGACAAACAAGGATAAAATACCATAAAATTATGGAATCATAGTGACTCTCAAGATAGGATTATCAATCTATTCTCAAAACATATCGTCCTCTCCCATCTCTTAACAACCTCAGGACAGGACTAAGATTTTGTATTTGAGAGATGATGGGAGTGATTTGAGAGATGATTTGTGAGCACACTGAGGGTGATGCACAGCTCTGCCTTCCCTGCACACAGCCAGCTCCATGGAGAGCTAAATGTGGAAGCAGGAGCCAAGTGTTTATTCAGCCTGGTGCCCCAAATATGTCTTTCCCATCTTCTCTGGAGGTACTTACATGCAGATCTGAAAGGAATGCTTATTTTGCCTTGAACGCTGCTGATGGCCACAATGTGGCCTTGTCTCCTCTTGATCATGGAGGGGAGAAGTGCTAGCAAAGGACAGAAAAGACCCATTCAGACAACAGTCCTGCCATTGCTGCTGTCAAGAATCAAAGCTTTCAGAGCATTCAGAGATGCTGAAGTGAACTGGATCTCGTCCCAAGCTCTTGCCAGACTAGAGTCAGGGCATGGAACAAGGAATCCTCTCTGATCAGGTACTTCCCACACAGTCCTGCCCAAGCACCTCCTTAGGCCTGTCCATAACCCAAACCTTCCTCCCCTCTCCCCCTGCACTGCACCAGGTACAATCACAAACACAGGTTAAGCTGTGCTTGGTTGTGCTGCTCTGCAGAGGCCTCAGTGGGTCACAGCTACCTTTGGTGAGGGCTACAGGTCCAAAATAATTTGTTTCCATCACTTTCTTATCCACATCCAGTCCTGTGTCCACAATTGTGCCTCGGAAACTGATGCCTGCATTGTTGATCAGGATGTCCACGTGGCCCAAGTGCTTCAGGATCTCCTCAGCCCCACTCAGCACAGCTTTGGTGTCTGAGAGGTCGAACACCACCATGTGAGGTTTGTGTGTCTGTGAACAAATCAAAGTTAGCAAAACACCAGTTCAGGCTGTGCTGGATGTTTACTCTTCTGATGGGATTTCCCAGCTCTGGAAGCACAAGAGCAGGGCCATCCAGACCTTCTGCCATTCCAGTGTAGCAGTTCCATATGGCAGGAATACATGACAGAATCAGGCTGTGCTCTTGTCTTTGCCTGCTCTTGTAGCATGTTCCTTATAACCAAGCCCAGGAAAAGATCAAGGGAGAACTTCCTCAAGTACTGAAGTTGTCTAGTATTAAAGAAAATGCATCTGAAGAAGTCAAAACTTAACCTGTGTGTTTTCTACAGAAGCCAGCAATACCATTTTTGCCTCTGTCAGCAGAACTAGACATTAAAAATGAAAGGCAGCAGAAGGAAAGTCACTTTTTCAGACTCAGTATGTGACATACAGGTGCAAGGGGTCTGGGCATTGCACTCACATGGTTTCACTTCCATTCCTACCCAAGGAGTCTTTCACATGGCTTATTTTTGTAGGGCTTTCCCAAGAAATGACAGGCCAGCTCAATGCTCCTTCATCACCATCTATCCCTAACCAGAGAGTTGCATTTTTCCTCTTGCTCAACAGAACGAGCCACAAGCAATTCCGTAACTCCTGTAACAACAGGAGCAGAAATCCCACCCACAGGAGGACAGTCCTCCTCCCACACTCACGTTCTTCCGGTGATTCTTCACAGCAGAAAGTTGCTGCACCAGCTCCTTGAGCTTCTCACTGTCTCTGCCACACAGCACCAGCTTGGAGCCAGCTGCATGGAAAGCCTTGGCACATTCTTTGGAGGAAGCAAGGAAGAGAGGACAGTAAGGATTTGAGTAACAAACAGCAGCTCCACATTGTACCTGCTGATAACTAAAATCCCTTTTAGCTGGCAGGGGTCTGAGGTGGCTTTGTGGCTCCTGAGGGGTGGTCAGGCTGATCTACAGCGAGGTCACAGCCCTGTGTCATTCTCCTGTGAGTGTGAAGGACACAGGACAGCAGTGAGGCAGCTGCTGTGCTGGTTATGCAGTTATTGAGCTGTTTACACGCCCTCCCCATCAGCTGGTGGAATTTGCCTGTGCATCTTCATTTTTGACTTTTTTTGACCTTAAGAGGGACCACAGTTACCTTGTGTGTGCCATCTAATGCAGTGGGGCCTGGTTTTACTCCAGAGGTTTTGGAAGCCCTGGAGCTAAGGGTGTCATCAAGGTGATCCCTTTCCTCAGGAAAAGGCTGAAGAAGGGATGCCAGGCTGCTGTTCTCCCTTCAGAGCCAGCAGCTAATTGCATGTTCTGTCTCCTCTGTGAGCCGTGGGACAAACTGCTTGTTGACACAAGAGATGACAGGGGATGATCACAAAGGATGTTAAGAACACACAGTAATTAGAGGTGGTCTGGTGTATTAATAACTGGGAGTGAGGGGAGTAGTGTGAGATCCTGCAAATGAGTCACTAAGGAGGGAACTTCCCTGTACAACGGGGGGGAGTCCCTACACCCAACAGCACGTGGGGCTTCAGCTGCCCAGCTGGGAGGGCTCTCCTGACACACTAATTCCCTCTCTTCTTCATGTGGAATACAAATTCTTTCACCACTCCAGCTCTTTGGTTGTGGCAGGCAGAGAGAACCAGTTCATCTTTGGCCAGGCAGTTCCTGAACCTTAAGGACAAGCTCACATGCAAAGCCAGCATCAATCTAAGCTCTGTTTGTTCTGTCAGTGTACTCATCCTAGTCAAAGGCCTTGAGAGCAGAGAGCACCTGGTCTTCTCTTCAAGCAGCTTTTAAAGCAATTATAGAATGTATCCACTCAAACACAGAATAAATTTTATTTGTGGGAAAACCCACTACTTTGTCTTCATTTAGTTAAAAATACTCCCTGGTGTTAATATTGCCAAGGGTCTGAATTTCATAGAATCAGAATCAGCTGGGTTGGAAGAGACCTCTGAGATCAACAAGTCCAACCCTTGATCCAACCCCACTGTGATCACCAGCCCAGGGCACTCCGTGCCAGGGGCTGGTGATCACAGTGGGGTTGGATCAAGACATGGTGGATTCTCACTCAGTGCCACATCCATAGAATCACAGAATCATAGAATGGATTGGGTTGGAAAAGACCTCTGAGATCAACAAGTCCAACCCTTGGTCCAACTCCACTTTGATTACCAGATCATGGCACTCAGTGCCACATCCAGTCTCATCTTAAAACCCTCCAGGGATGGAGAATCCACCCCCTCTCTGGGCAGCCCATTCCAATGCCTGAGCACTCTCTCTGCAAAGAATTTCTTAGAATTCCTTAGAACAAGAGGAAAGGTACCTGAGCTTGAGGGTGAGGGGCAGGGGGAAGGAGTGGAAAGTTTGGCAAGGCAGCTGGAAGTCCAACAAACATGAATGCAGAACACCAGTTTGGGGAACTTTTGGAGAAACAATTTGACTTCCTGGCTTTTTCAGGATTTAGGGAAAAGACCCCTGACAGCACAAGAACAGTGTATCTCATTCCTTGCTTTGATGAGCTCCAGTTTATACAGGCTGATTAAAATTTTCCTTAACAAATGAGACTTTCTTGCATCAACATTTGCACTGGCCGTGGCTGTAACTCACATGGAGTGCCAGCCATGCCTGTCAAAACTCAGAGCAAAGAACCTTCTGCTCGTCACTGCTTTATTCCAGGAGCTGTCCCTTCCACAACCCTCTGCTTGCCCTGCCCAGGGGGCTTTCCTCTGGATCCATACCTTTTCCCAGGCCAGAGGTGGCCCCTGTGATCACCACCACAGCTTCCTGCAGGTACGTCCTCATCCGCATCCACTGCAGGAGCCGGAAGAGGCCGAAGATGCCCAGGCTGCCAAACAGCAGTGGGATGATCACTGTGCTTGTGAAATCCATCAGCCTTCCCTTCTGAACAGTCTTCCTACAGCCACAGGATGAAAGGAAACAGATCACTGCACCATGAAGAAAATTAGCAGAGGCTGGAAAATAAGGGGGAGAATTTTTCTTAACTCTGCCTTAGACTACAAATAAACTAATCCCATATAGAAGTGCCTTCAACAGTTTTCCTCATCTCTTAATTTAAACTTTGGAAAGTTCACATCAGCACTCAATTTAAAGCAGTTAAATGCTAATCTGAACATCCCAGCAGGACACTTGGCATTGGATCCTGTCAGCTGTCATGTCACAACTTGGGTTCAGAGATGCTGTTCCCATGTTTTGCTTTAGATTCCCCCTCTTGTGTTTGGAGTGAAGGTTCCCCAGGGCTGGGATCCATCTCCACATTCTCCTGGTTGTAATAAAACCTCTCAGCTTTCTCTAGAACAGCCAGTTCCACCACAGTACCCACAAGCCAGTGTATTATCCAGATGGATATAAGCCAGTCTGTGTTCTGGAGCCTCCAAGTTTTCTCTCTGAGCAAGTTATTTGCTTAACACACTGAAATCTCATCCTGGAATTGGATTCTGATACCAAGGCATAGCCTTAATCTCCCTGCTAAGCCATTCCCTCAGGGGAGTGTGTTACATGGCCAGAGAGCAAGAGAGATTTCTGCTGTGGAAAGGCCACTGATTTTCCCACTGGATTTACCCCCAAGCTTTTATTAAAGCTTGATGTCAAGTAAAGTCAATCACAGCCCCTTTCTGGAACCTGTACCACTTCTGGGTCACACAGAATGTCAAACCCAAATCTCAGTGTAGCTTCTCTTCCCTTCCCTCCTTCTTTCTTTGAACTCTTGTAGTTCAAACACCAAGACAGGTATTTACTGGGAAGATACTGGAAAGTTCTGGGCACAAAACTCGTGCTGCTTCAAACAAAAGGACAGAAACAGAAAACAATGTTAAGCCAGAATTCAGTGTCACTGAATGGAGCTGAGGGGATGGCAGAGGCTCTACATGCCATGGACCAGAGTCCATGTGGGAAATATCAGGCTCTTCCAGATGTCCATCAGGGGCTTGGAGAGAATCCCTCAAGAAGCTGTTGGTCAAGAGCCTTAACTTGCTGAAACAGCAGTGAACTGAATAAAGTAAATATTTCTGGAGGTACAGCTGGAACACAATAATATAAAACATAGACACAGCTCTAAATAAACTTGACAAGCTCTGAAAATAAAACCATCCAGTTGGTACACAGCTCTTCTCGAGGTGCTTTGGAGCTTCCCATTCCTGAGGTAACTCTGTGTGGGAAGTTCCACCCTGTGTGATCTCCTGACATAATGCAGGGAGACACCCAGGGTACAGGGACTGTGGGGAATCACAAACCAAAGGGAGGAGTGAGCTCAGGCCACTGCAGAGCATCTTATTCCTGCCCCTCTGTGCTTAGGGAGGGCACACAGGGGGCATTTTCACAGAATCACAGAACGGATTGGGTTGGAAAAGACCTCCAAGATCATCAAGTCCAACCCTTGATCCAACCCCACTGTGATCACCAGCCCAGGGCACGGAGTGCCCTGGGCTGGTGATCACAGTGGGGTTGGATCAAGATGTGGTGGATTCTCATTCAGTGCCACATCCATAGAATGACAGAATCCCAGAATGGATTGGGTTGGAAAAGACCTCCGAGATCATCAAGTCCAACCCTTGGGCCAACTCCAGTCCCTTTACCAGATCATGGCACTCAGTGCCACGGCCAAGCTCAGCTGAAAAACCTCCAGGGATGGGGAATCCACCCCCTCTCTGGGCAGCCCATTTTGTTCTGGTTTGCAGGCAGGCACTGCTGGAGTGGGTTTAACACAAGAATAATGCCTGGGAAAGAGCTGTTCACACACAAGGCCACTGCCCTCTCCAGGCTGGATGAGAAGGTTCTCCTGCCTGGTTTGTGTTCAGCTGGTCACTGAAAGCAGCTTTTTGTTGCTCTCAAAGGTCTCCTGAGATTCAGAGGACGAGATGTGGGCAGGGACAGCAGGGGCTGTGCTGACATTGGGCTGATGAGACATTTTGGACCAAAAATCTCCAGCCCCCCTTTAGGCCCTTCCATAATTTGCAGGGTGGGAGCTGAGAGGGGCAAAGGCACTTCCTGAGCACGGGCTGGAGTGGAGACACTGCACAAACCTGGCCCCGATTCCTGTGAAATGCAGCTGCAAAGGGAACTGGGGAGAGAAGGCGTAGGTGAGGCCACACCTTGAGTGTTGTGTTCAGTTCTGGGCCCCTCAGTTGAGGAAAGAGATTGAGGGGCTGGAGCGGGGCCAGAGAAGAGCAACGAGGCTGGAGAAGGGAGTGGAGCACAAGTGCTGTGGGGAGAGGCTGAGGGAGCTGGGGGTGTTTGTGCTGGAGAAGAGGAGGCTGAGAGGTGACCTCAGCACTGTCTGGAAGTGCCACATCAGGGAAGTTGTGGCCAGGTGGGGGTTGGTCTCTTCTCCCAGGCACTCAGCAATAGGACAAGGGGGCACGGGGGGCTCAAGCTCTGCCAGGGGAAATTGAAGTTGGAGAGCAGGAAAAACTTCTTTGCAGAGAGAGTGCTCAGGCATTGGAATGGGCTGCCCAGAGAGGGGGTGGATTCCCCATCCCTGGAGGTTTTTCAGCTGAGCTTGGCCGTGGCACTGAGTGCCATGATCTGGTAAAGGGACTGGAGTTGGCCCAAGGGTTGGACTTGATGATCTCAGAGGTCTTTTCCAACCCAATCCATTCTAGGATTCTATGAGGCTTTGCTGACACCTTTCCCAACTAAACCACACCAGGAGATGGGAGGGAGTTCCTTGTTTGATTAGAACTTGGTTCTTTCACATTTTTGGTAGAAACAAAGGTTGACTTTGCAAGGCCTGAACTCCCTGACATGGGAAAAGAGCCCCCAAACCCACCAACTAAAACTAACCATGTTTTGGACCTGTGGCATCCATTTCTCCAGCTGTGCCTGGTTAACTTAACAAAAACAATTATTCATTTAATTTCTAAACAAAAAAGCTCTGCCTTTAATCCTTTTTCATTTGAAAAATATTTCCAAGTCTTTTATTGTTTCTCTTCCCATTTTTCCCCATGTTTTGTACAGGATTTGGGCAGATGACCCTGAGGCTGCAGCCAGACAAGCCCCCCTGGCAGCAGCAGCAGCTTCCAGGCTGGAGTTTGAATCCACAGGGAACCAACCACTCCTGAGGAGGGGAAATGTGGGATGGGAAGAGAAAGGAGTGGAGCAAGAGAGAGGGAGCAGCTGATCAGAGATGATCCCTTTTTATCAGGGCATGTGGATGCAGAACCTTCCAAGGAAGGTGCTCAAATGGCCCCTTAAAAGACAAAATTTCAGTTCAGTCAAAAGAGAGGACAACCCAAGTGAATAAATTATTGTGGAAAGAATTTCTGTAGCACTTCAAACCCACAGCAACAGGTTTTGCTTTGATTTCGTGGCCAGGCTGATTTCACACCCCCCTGAGCCCCTGATTTACCTGAACATGCTGAATATTGATAAAATCAGTGTCAGTGGAACAAGAGAAGGTGGAAATCACCCCAGAGACACTGCAGGGTGTTCAACAACACCCACCCCACAGAGCCCTGACATGCCCCAGGGCTCCTGACACAACACCAGTTTGTGCAGTTTCCAGGGTCATTTGCTACAAATCCTAAAGAAATAATTGCTGCAACTTGAAGTTCTGTTTGGTTCAATCTTAGGATTATTTGTGGCAAAAAACCAGCCAAAAAACCTGCTGCAGTTTGAAGGGGAATGAGATGGATCATAGACAGAAAAATCCTTCAATCCCATCACAAAAATTTGAAGTTCCAAAGCAAAGGGTGGGTGGGAGGGGGTAAAAAGCACAACCCCCAGATTTGGGCAACACTTTGAAGCAAAGAAATCCCAGGCCAGGTAATGTGGGTTCCATCCAATCTGGGATGAGCTGAGTATCCCAGACCTCCTGCTCAGAGGTCTGAGACCCCCAAAATTGGGATATTCCTGCTGGAAACCCCTGTTGTTAACAGGTAACATTTGGGACACCAAGTTTTCAGCAGGAGAGAAGCCACTGCTTGTTCACTGGTTCAAATCAAAGCCTGTAATTCCCAGTTCTCCATCCCAAAAGGCAGGATTGGAACAGGCAGGTTATTGGAGGGCAGAAATGAGAACAATGATAACTGTGGGCAAATACAGGTGACTGGAAACTTTTGGAACATTTCCTATAAAATAAATCACATTTACCCAATTAAAAAAAAAACAACAAAGCAAACCAAACAAACAAAAAAACCCAAACAAGCAACAAACAAAACAACCAAACCCAAACCAAAACAAACACAACTTTCCCCTTAAAACAAAAACTGGATGTAAAAACCAGGGCAATGGTTTCTGAAGGAACAAAGATGGTTGTTAATAAGGTCAAGGGTGCACTAAAGGCAGCAAAGATGAGATCAGTTCCTGAAAGAAGCCAAAGCCCTGAGAGCTGCCCCAAACAGCCCCTGTTTTGGAGCTTCAGCCTCCCAGAATCACACTGGCCTTTCCATGAGGAGTGGCAGCAACGAGGAGGTTCATTCCCAAATCCAGATTGGGGGGGATAAAAGGAAGGGGGAAACACTCTGGGTTTGCTCAGGAAGCAGCACAGCAGCTCCAGGCTCGATTAGTGACTTTAGAGTGAAGAAAGCACAACGTCCTACCTGAGGGAAGGGCTCACTTGGGCTGGTGGTGCCTCCGGTCCCAGAACAGCCCCAGCTTAAATTTGGAAGTGGCAGAGATCCAGCCAATGTGCCGTGCCCAGTGCCAGCCCAGCCACGAGCTGCCTCTAAAAACAAACCTGGGAACACGGGCTGTGACCTTTGCAGGGGGGAATTCAAGCCCCGGCTTGGAAAGGCAGAGGGAGCTCAGACACAGCCGAGAGGGACCCTCTGGGTGTTTCCAGCACTGAATAAATGATTTCAGAGCGGCCCTAAGAGCCAGTCCCGGCCTTCCCATGCTCTAGAGGATAAAAATAAAGTCAGCTTGTAAATCAGTTGTAATTCTCTAACACTGTAATTAATTTGGGGCATATGCTGATGTTATAGTGCACTCTGCGATGGGTGTCAGACCAATAATCTCCCCTTGTGAGGACGGTGAGGGCCGGGCTCGGGCCCGCTCGGGAATCCCCTGATGGCGTTTGGGACAGAGACAGAAGGGGCATGGTTGGAAAATTAAAAGATTTGTTGTACCAAAGCAGCTGCTTCGGCAGCCATTGACCTAATCAAGAGTCACCTAAACCACCCTGAGAACAAGAGAGCTGGCCGAATGTCTCCCGCATATACAGATAACATACAATTATCTGTAATTATGTATTTAATGGCGGTAACAGCGATGGACTCTACACTGGGGAGCGCTGCCTGTCCCTGCGGACACCAAGGCCGCGCCCTCCCGGCCTCTCCCGCGCTTCCCACACTCCCAGCGCTCACAGGGCCGTGCCCACAGCCCCCCGACCCTCCTGGGTGTCCCCTGTCCCCTCCTGTCCCCTCTTGTCCCCTCCTGTCCCCACCTGGCCTCCGCCGCCGTCACCATGGCCACTGCCGGAAGTGCCGAGAAGGGGCACTTCCGCCAGCACTTCCGCCAGTACTTTCACTGATGGGCGGCCCCGTGACGCCAACCGGAATTCGCTGCAGGAGGGCGACTGCCCTCACCTGTCCTCCCGTCGTTGCCGCCCGGGCGGGAAGCGGCACTACCAGCCAGAGGTTCCGCCTCGGGTGGGCATCGCCTGTCACAGGATGGGAGGATGGAAGGGACCGCTGGGGGTCACCTGGTGCCACCTCCCTGCTCCGACAGGGCCATCCCAGAGCACAGGGCACGGGATTGCGACCAGACACTTCTGGAATATCCTGGGGCAGGAGTGCCCAGGGATGGATAGAAGGAAAACTCACTGAAATAAAGCCTGATTTTATTGCTTTGTTTGGGATTCCTTTTTCTTAGGTTCATCTGCTGCAATTAGCAACAAATTCCCCTCTGATTTAAACCTGCCGATGGACACATCCCACGCTGGATGGGGGTCAGGTGACTTACACATGTCAACATCTCCTTGTTCTCAGTGGGGAATCCATCCCAAATCCAGGGCTGGTTTTGGAGACTCTGCAAGCCCCAACTGGTAAATGTTGGTATAATCTGAAACTACCCCTGTTGTTTTCATTAGCACTCAGATCTCTCCCTTTTTCTTTCTCTTTCTCTCTGTCAGGCCACAACTGCAAAGGGCTGGAATGCTTTGAGCATGTTAACACTTCCTTGACAAACATCCCGCTGTTCTGTTGTTGCCCTCTTGAAGTGCAGGAGCTCTTTTTTAAGGAGGAAAATATTCCCAGACTCGGGGAACTATTTGCACTTGTGTTTGGTGACATCTCCTTTACTACAAACATCCCTGAGTGCAAATCTGCAGCTTTTTAACCCCTTTCTCTAGGGCAGCAATTTTGTGCCCTAGTTCTTCTGGGCTCTTATTTGTCACTTTTTTTTTTCCCAAGGAGTACAAGATGTAACTTCTTTCTGTGAGAAAATCTCTGGTTTCTTACCCAAAGAGCAAATACCTGGGCAGGAATCCCCACAGGGTAACAAACCCTTTCCCTGGGGAAAACATCCTGGAACTAGTTTGAACTGAAAGCTCCCAATTTCACAGTCCCTTTGGCTGGAAAATGTAAATATTCCAAGGGCTGTGGTGTGATTAAAGATTTTCTTGCCTCAGCCTCTGCTGTGAGGAGGGTGCAGGTTCTCCTCCTCCCCTCTCTGCTCCCATAGATGGGTCTATAGCAGTGAATGGAAACACACCAGGATGGCAGGGGAAAAAACAGAGAACTCTGGTGGAAAACAGAGAGCTAAGAGCCTTCTCGGGTCTTTTCTCACTCCTTGCCCCTGCAGTTCTTTGCAGACAGTTGTTTGTGTCCCTTCCACACAGTGGAGCCAAGAAGATGGGTTTGATTTTTGCCCCAGTTACAGTTCTGGTTTGGAACTGGGCTCTGACTCCAGGAGATCAAACTCCTTTCAGAGAACTCTTGCTGGACACTTGGTCACTCTTCTCTCAGCTCTTGTCTCTGGGAGAATTCTGCAGTAGGTTCAGTTCACTGCAGTTCACTCGCTGGTTTTTTCCACCACCTGAGTATTATTTTTCTTTCCCAGTTATTCTCTGTAAGGTTTGGCTCCAGTTGTTGGTAATTGCTGCCTTCCCCAGCCCCTGCACTGCAGCATTTCCAGGCTCAGAAGGAGAACAGTGGCAGACTCGGTGGAACTGCATCTCTGCTGTGTGATCGTGCTGCAAATCCCCAATCCTTGCGGAGAACTCTGAGGCTGGGGAAGAGGGAGAGGGAGCAACAACCTCCACGTCCTCTCCTGCTGCAGCAAAACACCCTCAAACACACCCCACGACCATTTTAATGCAGCTGAATCTCTCCAGGGGAGATCACAGTGTTTTGTCACACACACAAATGGCAAAGCTGAGGTACCGTTTCCATGAAAAGGCGCTAATTGAGGCTGCTTTAATTGCTGAGGGGCAGCCCAGGCCCACTGTATAGAAATATCCCTACGTGCAGCTTCTCTGCTTTCAGGATATCCAACCCTGTCCTTTCCTGCTGCCTTCCCTGCTTGGTTTGGAGTGGGAAAAGCAGGGAAGTGCTGGGCCCCCCAGGAGCTGCCCCTCTGTGCAGAGCCCACCCCTCTCCTGGGTTTTGGTGGGTCAGGAAGGAGTTAAACGACACCAGAGGGAGAGGCTGTGCTATTGTTCAGGCATCCCTGGGTCCACGGGGCTGATCTCTATTCCCGGATCTGCCTCTGGCTTCCTGCACGACCTTGGACTGCTCACTCACCTTTTCTTTTCCTCAGCTCCCAAACTACCCCATGGAAATCATTCCCTTCCTGTGGTGCCTCGTTCCCTGCGGGTTTCGGAGGGGGCTGAGATTCCCTGGTGGGAGATCACGGGAGGAGAAAATGCATTTCCACGGGAGAAATATTTACCCAGAGGGCAGGAATTTGGGGGCATGTTCTTGTTCGTTCAGAACCAGCACGGGCCGTGCATATTTGGGCGATATTTGGGGTTTTTAGAGGCAAACCCGTGGTGGGAGGCGAGTGTTGGTGCAGCTGCCCCGAGCGCTGCCAGCTGCAAGGAGCCCGTTCTTCACTAGATGGTGCTTTGATCAAAGATTTGGGTAACCGCAGTTCTTTCTGCACAGAATTTCCTAATTTTTCT
This sequence comes from Sakesphorus luctuosus, assembly GCA_013396695.1. Taxonomy (NCBI): domain Eukaryota; kingdom Metazoa; phylum Chordata; class Aves; order Passeriformes; family Thamnophilidae; genus Sakesphorus; species Sakesphorus luctuosus. Next base: position 12,045 of record VWZD01001892.1, on the reverse strand, counting down.
TCCCCGGTCTCCATTCCTTCCCCTCTCCTTTCTGTGTTTAACCCCACGGGGGACACTCAGGGATGCTGGATATGGAGCCAGGCGGAGCTGCAGCTCCAGGACCCGCCGGGCTCCGAGCCGGGCTCGGCGCTGCTGGGCTGTGGCAGAGAATTGAATTCTTTCCGTGTTTTCTATTCCCATAAGGAAAAGGCTTCAAAGAGCAGGTCCCCTCCCCCTCTCTGCTGGTGAAGGGCATTTAGGGAAGCTGGGAAAAAAAATCCAACTCTGACAGACGCATTTATTTAACAAACCACTGCCTTTCCCTACCTTAGCAGAAGACTGGCTGGTTTTTAAAAAGGGAATTGCTGCTTTTATATCCATCTTTGTATTCAGGAGATGGTTACCTAGCCAAGGTCACTGCTGCTGCCTGCCAGGATGGAGCAGGGAGCCAGCCTGCTCTGCCCTGAATGAGCGCAAGTCAAAAATGGGAATGGGCTTGGACCTGCCGGATCCCGAGCTGCTGCCGGGCAGAGAACGCCACGGAACAGCCTCCTCTGGTACAGCGGCAGCAGAGGAGATGAATGAAAGTGTAATCAAACATTGCCTGTGCAGACATGCACGGCATGGGCTGTGCTGCCATCGCCCGTGACAGCCCGTTCGCAGCATCCCAGCCCGTCCCCAGCATCCCAGATTGTTCCACATTCCATCCCGTTCCCAGCATCCCAGTCCGTTCCCAGCATCCCATCCCGTTCCCAGCATTCCAGCCCGTTCCAGCATCCCAGCCCGTTCCCGCATCCCAGCCCGTTCCCAGCATCCCAGTCCGTTCCCAGCATCCCATCCCGTTCCCAGCATTCCAGCCCGTTCCAGCATCCCAGCCCGNGATCCCAGTATCCCAGCCCGTTCCCAGCATCCCAGCCCGTTCCCAGCACCCCAGCCCGATCCCAGTATCCCAGCCCGTTCCCAGCACCCCAGCCCGTTCCGAGCATCCCAGCCCGCCACACGCACGGGATAAGCAGCTGCTGGGCCCCTTCCTCGGCTCCCCGAGCTCTCAGCCCTCGCCTGCAGTGCCGAGGGTTGTCCCTCAGCCTGCTGGTCCCAGTTCCTCCATGCCAGGCTGGTGTTCCCAGTGCTTTGGCTCCCCACACTCCCATCCCGTCCTGCTCCCTCCCCGTGGGATTTTACAGACACTCCTGAATGGGGCTGAATTGCTGCTCCGACAAGCGCAGATTTACAGTCTGAGGCCAGGAAAGGTTTCGCTCCCGCCCCTGGCGCTGCCCCCGTGGCAGCAGTTCCAGCGCCCGCAGCATCCCGATCCTCACGGGTGGAATGTGGTGCCCATGGAAGCGACGCCCCCGGAGCAGGACACGGTGTGGCACAAACCTCCTCCCGGGGCCAGGAGCTCACAGGGGTTTATTTGCCACCCCCTTGTTGTCGCCGTCCCGCTGCACAGGCATTTGCTCATCATTAGTTAGTACGATACTGCTGGTGACTAAACCCCGGCTCTGCATCCCACAGGAATTCGCCCAGAACTGCGGGATGGAGAGCGAGGAGCGGGGACAGGGCATTTCCTCGGCATTTCCTCACATCCACTCCATCTGGACAGCAAACCCCTCTCCCAGTCCCTCCTGGCTGACCGGGAATTGCATCACTGACTCCCGCAGATTTTTTTTTCCCCTGAAATGTGCTTGTTTTATTGTTTTCCTCCCATGGAATTCGCCAGCGTGTCCCAAATTTTGTGATTCTGGTTTTGCAAAGCAAACATACCTGCGTGGGGGAGAGAATAAGCGGGTTTCAGTGTGCGGGCTGGCTCTCCCTTCCCTCCTCCCTTCTCCCCACATCCCCATGTGTTGCGGAGCCAGCTGCTCCCGGAATAGTTGGGGAATGAAATGTCACCGTTTGAAACTGGTGAGTCACACTTTGGGGAGGAGGGGAGGAGAGAAGCTCAACTCTTGCCGTGTGGCAGAGCGTCTCCTGGTGAGTACAGAGAGATTTTTAAACCCACAGACTCCCTGAGGATGGAGTTGAGGGGCTTTGAGCAGAGGCTGCTGGGTGTGTCCACGCTGCTTTTTTGAGGGAGGATCTCAAAATCCTCTGCAAACTTGAATTTTCTTCCCAAACCTGCCCATTACAGCCGGATCCCGGCGCCTCCTCCAGCAGCGCTGGGTTCGATCTGGCTGACAACACACCTACAGTGACTCTCGTAATTAAGTCTCCCGCACTGCTGCGAGGTGTGTAATTACAGCGAGACCTGACTCAAGCAACTACTCGAGGGACTAACAAAAAAATTCTCTACCAGAGCAGGGAGGAACAGAATTTTACTGAGTACATTTTTTATTATGTTTTAAGAGAAGTTTATTAAACAAAGGGAGATAATTATTCCGCTTTCTTCCCAATGTATCCCAATATTAGAATGATGTCTTTAATATACTGGGTGTTAATATAATCAGGGGTTTTTTTGCTTACAAAAGGATACCGGAAATCTGTTTTCTTTTAACAGAGATCGCTATAAAAAGGTGTCAATTAGCACAAATGGTGGCAATGATCTTGCAAATCGAACCATTGTTTACCAAAAGCTCAGTAGTTCCCCCTTCCTGCCCAACTCTTGGCCATTGATAAACTCTTTTTTAGGGGAAAGGCAACATTCAGAATTGCAGTTTGGGGTTGTTATAACCATTTTCACCACTCCACGTGGCAGCTCGAGCTGGTTAGCAGGTACCAAGAGTGGGGTTTTGATGGAGTTGCGATACTCATGGTGACTCCCAAAGAGCTGCAGCAATTCCAGACGGGCTGATTTGGGGTGTTGCTGTCCCAGCCCGCTGTCAGAGGTCTCACTCCTGTACCTGAGGTGGCAGCTGGACTGGGCATCACCACTCACAGCCCAGGGTATTAATCTAAACCAGCAACTATTTCAGGCTGCTTTGCTGTTCTGAGCGCTGTGGTGACACAGAGGGAAGATGTGCCACCCATCCTGCAGCCCCTGCTCCAGCAGGAACGATCTCCAGCTGAAGGACAGGAAGAAGCTGGAAATAGTAATATCAGAAATAGTCTCCGGAGGGGCTGTCAGCCCTCGAGTCCCACCTCCAGTGGCATTCTGAGTTCATGCTGTGAGTAAAACTCCCAAATTTCCCACCAAGCCTGCAGTGAACTTGGTGGGGGTTTTGCAAGCGCAAGCCCTGAGGGGTTTGATGCCATCTCTGCCTGTCTTATTTGGAAGACTGAGCTCAGAGCAAGATTTTATGAAGTGTGCGTTTCTCTCTCAAATTTTAGATAGCATTAACTAGGAACCCACATACTCTGGATTTGACAGAAATCATCCCTGGCTGCAGAGATTTGCTGCAGAGCCTGAGGTTTTCTTTAATACAAAATAAAATAACCTCAGAGACAACCTTGAGAAGTCAAGTCTGTGTGCCATTCCACACGCATTATCTCAGCAGCAAAGCCTGTTTATTCTCTTATGTGTATCGTTGTTGCCTTTTTTATTTAGCTCAGACTGTTTTTCAGTGATTTTACACTGCAGGGCTGCACAGAGTTGAACCAGCAATGCTGCAGAGCTGAAAGTTGCAGCAGCAACGTAGGACTGAGCTGGGGAACCAGGTGGGAAAAGGGAACCCCTCTGGGTACTGGATACACCTTCAGGTTTGAACTTGGAGATATTCCAAACCAATAACTCTTAAAGAGATGTGAATGTCAGTGGATCACCAGTTCTGAGGCAGAATGAGAGTATTTTAGTGCTTGATACATCGTACCTGTGTCTGTTCTGTGTTTGTAGGAGGCTGCCTGGAAGGTTTAGTTCCCCAGATCCCTACTGAGGATTCCCTCTCACCTGCAGTTCCTGCAGACAATTCCCATGATAACGCTGGGAATGATCAGTGTAAATACTCCCAATGGAAAAGTCGCTTATTTCTCAGAACGAGGTCATTGTCCTTGCAAATTGAGTAACAAAAGATGAATTTACTGAGTATACAACTCACTGAAGTACTGCGTGTTTCAAAGATAGGTGATGATTTCTTTAAAACTTCATGGATTTTTGCCCCAATAAAAGGATTTTGTCTCATCACCTGCAGTGGCATTTCCCAGGGGACTTGAGAAAACACATCCTCAGCCTCTTGGACCTTGGCAAAGCTGATCCACAATGTGTGGGAGTCTTCCCAACAGGAACAAGCAAGCCTGGATTGCCAAGATTACCACTAATTTGGATTTTGGGAAAAAAAAAAGAAAAAGACAACTGAAATGACGTTGGACATTCATTAGCAAAGCATTGTCAGAACACAATAGAAGAACAGACAAAAGCCAGTCCAGATTCTATGGTATTTCCTAAAGGGCTCCCTCTGGCACACGGCTATTCCCTGCCAATCCTTCTGTATTGTTTTTGATAATGAATAGAAGCTGAACAGATGATTGTTGCATTGTCCACTAAGTGCTTCATTTACATTAAATAATGCTCCAAAAGTAGGCTTTGGGTGGACTTTTTTAGTCACTTTAGTTATTTATTTATACGGTTTAATTACCATCTTTAAACTCTCCACTGTAATGATTATTTCCTGATTGCTTCAGCTAAATTACACAGGGTGGAACTTCTCTGGTCTGTAGCCCAATAAGGCCCTGACATAAGAAACAGCATCCCTTCATTTTCGAAGATGCTGAATTTTGAATGGCCACCTCTAGAAACTGCACGATTTGGGAAGGTGCTGAAGTTCTTGAGCACCTGCACATCCCTTTGCCCTGGGCCCTGGCTCTGTGAGTTGGGCTCTGAAGGACAAACTTTGCTGCAGAAGCCATAAGAATTCCATGGATTTCCTTGTTAATCTCACCATTCCTGCTGCATGTCTGCACCAAAGGTTCTTGATTAACCCCAGGCTTCCATTACAATCCCAGGCTTTTCTTGCAGAGGTCCAAAGTTTTGGGTTGTTTTGCAGATGTGACAGATGTTGGGTACTCAGGGACACATTGTTGAAGAACTTCAGTGTAAGATGATGTTTAGCTCCATACCCAGAACTGCAGGACCACTAATTTGGATGTGTTGGGGGAGAATGGCACATACTGAAGGGCTTTTTGAGCATTGAGGAATCTGAGGGAATCAACATCCAGGCCTTTGCATCTCCAATTGTCTGAGAAGCTGCATGACTTTGTGGAATGGCTGTAGTTACACCTCAAAATCCCTGATCTCCCAATTATTCTCAGTCTCCCACCCAATGTAGAACAGAAAGGTTCAGTGTGGCCTTTTGGTTCTGCCTGGGTGGAACAGACTGGGGAAAGGCAGCAAAGCAGTGATGGGAACAGTCCTAACGGCAGTGAGTTGTTCATATAATGTGACCTCAGTTTAACCTCCCAGGGCAGAGCAAAGCAGCCTTTGCAGTCTCTTCTGCCGTTTCCTTGGTCCCTTCGCCATCCAGTTGGGAAGAATGAATTTGCCGCTCCTGTGCTGAGATACAAAAGAAAGAGCAGAAGTTTGTTTTGATGGGTTTATACGCCTGTACCTGCCAGGATGAGGCAAGACTTACTTTTTACAACCAGTTTCCTACCAGCTCCTAAGCCAAATGGACAGGGAGGACAAGAACACACTGGTGCCTCTGTAGCTTTCCAGACCTTTGCTCTGCCTGCAGCACCCGGGCAGAAGCTGCTGTGTGGCTACTTCAGCTTTAGGCTTCTGAGTGTGTTAAATTTCTGTTACTCTCCTTCAGAAACTGCCTTTGCCTGGCCTGTGATTACAGCAAACTACCCACCCTTAGGATCTCCTTGAGCTTCAGCCGTCCTTTGGGTTGTGTGGCATCTTCATAAACCCAGACGAAACTCAGCAGACCTGGAAATAAACTCAGCCCTCCCTCTGCATAAACCCACAAAGTACTGCCAGGGTTTCCCCGCTGCCTTCCCCTGTGACCCTCCAGCGCTGCTCTCCCTGTTCCTGCTCTCCCAGGAGCCCGGATCGCTCTGTGCTCAGTGGCAGGCGATGAAATCAAATGCTGCATTAGCAGCTCCATAATAGCCGTGCTCAGTGGAACCAGCTCCCTTCATTAATCCACCAAATGAGAGTTGTTTTCGTACATTTGAGAAGCTAATTATTTAAGTGCTGGGAATTAAGGCTCATCAGATACTGGGGACTGAGTTTGGTTTTGCTTCCCGGGGGATGGAATGAGACCGAGGGGAGCTGGGTTTGCACAGGTGAGCAGAGCAGTGACTCCCCAGCACTGGGAGCTGGGAACAGCAGTGTGGAGATCCTTGTCTAACTAATGCATAAAAGCCCCTCTTTGTGTACATCCCTGTTCTTCCAGACACCATCCAGTGACTGAGAGAAGTTGTGGATGCCCAGAGATGCCCAGAGAAGCTGTGGCTGCCCCATCCCTGGAAGTGTCCAAGGCCAGGTTGGACAGTGCTTGGAGCAACCTGGGCTGGTGGGAGGTGTCCCTGCCCATGGCAGGGGTGGAACTTGGAATGATCTTTAAGGTCCCTTCCAACCCAAACCATTCTGTGACTCTATGATTATTCCCATTGAAACAGATTTTTTAACTCACCACTGATCAAATACCTCCACAGCTTTATTTTTTCTGTCAGGAAAAGGTATGTCCCACTTGTCGTTCACCTCATCTGGGTATTTTGCAATAAATCAACATTGCTTTGTTTCAGGTGAGTTTTTAGAGAGGGAAAAGAGCTCACACCAGTTGTTCTTCTATAATCAGTGATCCTTCAGCCTTTCATCCTTTGACCACCATACTTAGAGAAGGGTTTAGATAGAAATGCTGCTCCCTGATCCAACAACGGACCTTCCAGTGTTTTGGAAAGAGAAGATGAATTGGGTGAAAACCCCCCTTGTCTATGGGAAACCACAGATGAGGCCAGCTCTGCTGTTCTAAACAAAGTTTTTACAACAGAATGACTTGCAACAGTAGATGGGTGCTTTTGAAATACTTCCCAGAAAGTGACAGAGAATCTATTGATGTTATTGCCAATAACTATAGGCTAAGGAGCAGGGATCGGGTTCTGAGTGTCACTGGAGGGATCCCCTCTTTACTACAACAGCTTGCCAAGAACAAATGTTTCATTTTCATGGGGATGGCCAATGTCCTGTGCTGTCTTCAGAGACTGAGGGAACTGTTCTGAGTGTTCACTTGAAGCCAGATGTTCAAGTATTGTCTGGGTGTAATTGACTTGACAAATAGCAGGAGTGACATTTTAGCTCCATTCAAGTCAGTGGCAAAATTCCTGTTGGGTTCAGCTGGGGCCAAGATTTCATCCCATGACGGTGCTGACGGGAAATGTAATGAGTGATCTCCAGAAAAATAAGCACAGGCATTGTGTGTTTTTGTAGGACTCTTTTCAGTCTATGGGCTGTGAATCCTCGGAGTTCTGAGGAGATCTGCAAATGATCCCAAAGACAAGGCATTTTACTGTCAGTAGATTTAAACTAGCTCTACAGGGGGCCAGGATTCCAAGGGAAAATGTCAGCTTGGTTGATTAGCAAGTCCTAAGTCAGCCTGATTATTGAAATCCACTTGTTTGTGTAGTCCTTGGACCAACAAGAATCCTTCTGGCAGGATCTGCACAGCTGAACTAATCCTTTGTTGTGGAATGTGGTGGATGTCAAAAAGCTGCTCTCTTCTTTACTAGGACTGAGCCACGTGGAAACCTCTGATCTGGCATTTACCAGGTGCTGTTACCAGTGGAATGGGATGAAAATAAGAACTTTTAAAGATGCTGTGGAAGTTGGGACTACACAACCGATGCAGTTTGTAGCAAGGTCAGTAGTTTGTCCCTGAGATAAATGACAGGTACCTATTGCTCTCCCTACAGACCAGGAGGAGTCTGAAGTAACTCAGGTGGACTTCATTGAGAATTAAAAGCAATCAGCTTCAGGCAGAATCACTCAACAGATTCTACCTGTGGTATCTCCAGAGGTGTAAGCCCTGCAGTCAGACATACAACCTGATGTGCTTTCCTGGATTAAGCAATGGCAGAACTACTTGGATGAAGTTCATAATGCTTAGATGAAAGAAGGCTTGAGCTAGGAAGAAAAGTCACTAAAGATTTAAAAATAAGAGTAATTTTACATGGTTAAAAGTGCTCTGATTAGGGTTTCAGGGATTTATCTTCCATGTGGGTTTTGATAAGGTCAATTGTTCTTGTTAGAATAAGAGAATTTGTCTTTTTTAGAGAGCCTGAAAAACACAGGAGAGGAACTGAGGAAGTGTCCTGTGTTATGTATTGGTTGTTAGCATGGAGAGTCCTTGTGCTTGTGGGAGCAAACAGGCTCTTTGTGGCCAGAACAAGACACCAGAACTGGCTCTGGCATTTTATCCATATGTAAACAAGGTGACTTCTCTGGGTCTTGTAGTAGAAAATGAAACAGGAGAATCTCAGAGATCTGGATTCAGGTTAAAATGGAATGGGTGCTGAAATCCAGTGTCTACCACAGAACACCCTCCTCCTATGGAGCAGTGCCCACCTGGGACTCTGTTTGATTACTCTACCAGAAGCAGGATGACACCGAAGGAATACTATTTCATGGAAACCTATTCCTGTGTTCCTTTCTCAGTTCTACCAGGCATTTGCAGGGTTAAGAACTTTGCAAGGTATTCAGCCCTTGAGGTTCACACCAGTGAGCTCCTGGACAGCCCCCTCAAATCCTCACTGGAGCCAGGGCCTTCAGCAGGTCCAAACCTGGGACAGCCTCACTTGTAATCCAGGGTTAAGTGAGGAATCCCACCTAAACTCTTACTGTTGCTCACACACCTGATCAAAGGGAAAGGTTCCTCTTTACCTGAGAGCTAAACAGGGCATTTAAACACATATCATGGAAAAGCATGCCCAAGTGATACAGTAACAGTTGATTCATTCCTATCCACTGAAGTCTGGAAGTGCCACCTTGGGATGCCATGGATTGAGACAGTTCTTCTGCTTTTCCATGTGAAGATGCTGAAGATTCTTCCCAGCTGAGCCATCATGGAAAGCAGATGACTCTCTGGAGGAAGACTTTGCTGCACATTTGCAGTATGTTTTAGCTACTATCAACATTTATATTCCACTGGCATTTGAGGGTAAGCACTAATTAGCATAATCATCAATGCTTTAAAATTAAAAATTCCTCCAAGAGACACAGGAGGGATTGAAACTGTTTCCTTCCCCCAGAGGCAAATCCTTTCCCAAGCTATCTGCTGCACCAAAAGGTTTTATTCTAGAAACACTCCCAAGCTGTGCCTAAGAGTAAATTAAACTACAGCAAACTTGTAAACCTCTGTGTGTGTGTAGCAGGCCCTGAGTTGACAATCACTACCTGAGAAAGTGTTGTCATCATTTTCCACTCCTCTTTTGTTTTGGCTGCTGCTCTGGGCTGTTGTGTCACTTTTGTTGTGTGGGCTGCAACAATCAAGACGTTGCAGAGTTGGAAGTTTTTATACTTCACAGGAAAGATTCTGGTGTCTTGATACAACAGAGAGCAAAGGGTTTAATGACACAGGTAGAGTTTGCCTCAAGCTCCCCCAGTCTGGCCTCAAAAAACCTCAAGAGACACAATTTTCCTCACTATTTTAGAGAGGATTTTACTTTGGTTCCAAAAACATTTGCAGCAAGAACTTCAGGTTTGATTTATGGCTTAAAGAGATGCCTCTTTATGGAGAATAAAGTGCAAAGAGCAGCTTGGGGGAACTTTAAGTTTGAAAGGGAACCTCCATACCGTGGAAATGCTCCCTAAGAACCGATGTTTAAATTTCTACATTGCTGCCTTTTGGAGGTGAGTGGGCCTCAGCTCCCACTGAGAGCAGGTGTGGGCCAGGATGGTCCAAGTGGGCTCATTGTGGCTCAGAGGATGTTCCTCACATCCCCAGCAGGTCTTCAGGTGGTGAGCAGGAACCTCAGGGAGCAGGAGTAGTTAACTGTGGTAGTTGTTCTGAAAATGGCCAGAGAGAAAAATTAGTATTTTTCCAAAGAAAATATTTGAGAGGGAAACACTAAAAAATGTAGGTGTTTCTTAAAACTATTGTGTTTAAACTCACAATTCTTGGTTATTTCTGCATAAGACACCAACCCCAATGGTATAAACATGGGGACTCTGCAAGACAGTGGCCCAGAATTCTCCATGAAAATCTCCGAGTCTGCAGGACATTGAACATATGCATTGTCTTCTTTGGGTCCTATTTTTTCAGTGAGATGGACTTAAATTTCACTGGCAAAAATTCTCTCTTTTATCTTTATCTCCTGTTTTGATGTGGTAGCCATGGAGAAAAGCCCCAGATTAGTAACAGTAGGTTGGTGCAGAATAAGAATAACTTTCTGCTTGGGTTTAGACTGTAACACTATCGGGGGGTTTGTTTAACTGGAAATACTCAGATGGCAGAGAATAAATATTAGATGCTCTTGGGACATTAACCACCCATCCCATTCCCTTCTATCCACCTTGGGCTGGGAATCCTTCACTTCCATCTCTTCTGAGGGTGTTTAGGTGGCTTTCCCAAGGAAGGGGCTGGATCTCTGTGGCTGCTGCTGTTGAAAACTGGTTAGTTCTGGAGGTCAATGTGTTTATACCTTTGCCCTCCTACAGATATCAGGGCACCTGAACCCTTGGGGAACTTATTTTGGCTAATAATGAATGGGATGGGCCACATCCTGAAGCTGAGGTGCCCTGAGCACCACAGGAAGGCCCAGTTCACTGGGGTGGGTGGTGCTGAGCTGCCACCCTCAGGTGTCTGGGGCTGGAAGTGGTGTGGGCAAACACATCCCGTGGGAAGGATGTGCAGCACCAGCTCCTGGGACCTTCCCAAGAGCTCTGGGCTGCACTGGGATGGCTTAACAGGTCTGATGATTACACAGGATCAAAAGGAGGGTATATCCTCCCTGCTGATTTCCCTCATAATCTTCTGACACGTTCAGTGCAACTCATGTACACACAGGGATAATCAGGCCCTTTCCCGGCTCTTGGCACCTTTTTTCCCCACTGTGGGGCAATTCCAGGCTTATTGCTGGAGTGTAATCCCCAGGCTGCATGGCAGAGGGATTTCAGGGAGAGGCTGACAAGCAGGGCGAGCCAGGAGACTGAACATTCCGTGTTATTCCAGGTGTCCCACATGGCACAGGTGTGTTGGCAGCACAGCATGTCCCGTTCCTGCCTCACACCCTGGGGGTGCCAACCCAGGGCTTTTGCTAGCCCAGACTCCCTCCCTGCCGTGCCACCACACATTATAGTTCACACAAATCTTTGAAAAGTCTTTCACTTGCACCTTCCCTGCTTGATTTTTTTTTTATGGCAGCACCTCTAAAGGAAATGGAAAGTGAGTCTGTTCTCAGGTGGTTGTCACAGATGTCTCGGATTCCTGGAAGCTGCAGCAGCAGCTGCACATAAAAATCACATAAAAATCTGCCAGGTGAAGATTTCAAGGGTACAGCTCCTGAGAAAGAATGCAATTAGCACTCACTGAGAAATGGATTGGTAAAATAATGTGATGGGCCTTCACCACTTATTTTCCTGTTGCACAGTCATTAAGAATCCTCTGCAAAACCTCCTGTCTCTCTCTCCTGAAACCACATCAAAATTCCCACCCCTTTCCTCCTGCCTCACTCCATTATATAACCCCATAGTCTGTGTGGCACACAAGCTGAATAAACACCAGTTCTGGTTTTACACTTTTGTTTTCTCCCCTGTGCAAACGCCAGGCCGAAGGAGGGTATGGAGGGAGCCATCTATGGTGGAGGGAGCTCCTCGGAGCGTGGAGAGGAGCCTGTTCCCGGAGCGTGGGGATCCCGCTGCCCTCAGGAGATCCCTGTCCCCTCTGGAGATCTCTCTCCCCTCAGGAGATTCCTGTCCCCTCAGGAGATCCCTCTCCCTTCACGGAGCCGCGGAGGGAGCGGCGACACCAGCACCAGCGGATGTGACAGCAACGCAGGCTGCGCCGGGAGGCACCGCCCCCTCGCGGCCGCAGCCAATCCGCTCTCGGATTGCTATGTGACTGACGGCCGAGTTAACCAGTCGCACTGCAGATTTAGCCATGCAGGCTCCACCCTTTACCTCAATTGGTAGAATGCCCTGTCAATCATTCCTTCCCCGCCCCTTTCATCGGGGAAATGTTAGATAGGAAGGGTGGG